>JAVSCE010000887.1:0-440211 GCA_032199065.1 Smutsia gigantea | reverse complement strand
TAGTGGTCATTTGGACTGGCACGAGGTGATGCCTCACTGTGGTTTTCATTTGCATTTCCCTGATGATTTGTGACACAGAGCATGTTTTCATGTGCCTGTGACCATATGTATTGCTTCTTTGGAGAAATGTCTGTTCAGGTCCTCTGCCCATTTTTTAATTGGGTTGTTTGCTTTTTTGTTGTTGAGTCATACTAGTTCTTTATGTACATTGGATGTTAACCTCTTGTCAGACAGATCATTTATAAATATATTCTCCTATACTGTAGGTTGCCTTTTTGTTCTGCTTATGGTGTCCTCTGCTGTACAGAAGCTTTTTAGTTTGATGTAGTCCCACTTGTTTATTTTTTATTTTGTTTCCCTTGCCCGAGGAGATGTGTCCAGGAAAAATTTGCTCATACTTATGTTCAAGAGATTTTTGCGTATGTTTTCTTCTAATAGTTTTATGGTTTCATGTCTTACATTTAGGTATTTAATCCATTTCAAGTTTACTTTTGTGTGTGGCATTAGACAGTAATCCAGTTTCATTCCCTTGCAAGGAAATGCAGGACGTAGATTTTCCTCTAATGTGTATATATATATATTATACATACAATGATTCTGATATGTACAGTTTTATCATTTAAAAATTTGTAGATTTTGTTTTTATTTCAAATTTCACAAACACATTCAATGTGGAGCTTTTTTATGACATTGCCATTAATGTATTATTTTGTTGTGATCAGGGTAATTTTGTTTGTAATATTTCCACTTTATTAAACTTATTGTTCATTTTTTATTTTGTTTCCTTTGCCCGGGGAGATGAGTCCAGAAAAAAATTGCTCATGGTTGTATTCAAGAGGTGTTTGCCTAAGTTCTCTCCTAAGAGTTTTATTGTTTCTTGCCTTACATTTAGGTCTTCAATCCATTTTTTGTGTATGGTAAGAAAAGAAACACAAATGGAATAAAGTACCTTGCTCTCCTTGTTTTGATAATTGCCATATCTGTTTGGAGCCTTTTTCTCTTTTTCCTTTGAAACTATAGGTTTTGATAACTGAATCCCATTGAAAAGTGAAAAGCTCCACAGGGGAAACCTATCTTTGGGCTTTGGGGAATGTCTGTTGTTATTTTGATCTTAGGGACTCACAGATAGAAGGATGAGGTAAGAAACATGACTCCTTGTTAGGGAGGAGGGACAAAGGAATGCTAATAATTTTGTATGAATCTTTGTGTAAGCCATAGTGCTTTAAAATTGCTTTTAAATGGTCTTTTTTTAGGGTTGTTAATCCATAATGTAGAAAGATGTCTTTAGCAAATACCCAATGATCTCACGTAGATGTGGAATATGAAAACACCCCCCCACAAAAAGTCAAGTTCATTGATGCTGAGAACTGAATGGTGTTTGCCAGAGGTTGGGGGGGCGGGGGGGGCGTTTGGGAAAAATCGGTGAAGGGGGTCAAATGGTACAATTTCTAGTTATAAAATAAGTAAGTCCTGGAGGTGTCATTCAAGCCCAGAGACTATAAATACTAATACCATATTGTGTATTTGAAAGTTGCTAGGAGAGCAGCTCTTAAAAATCTCATCATGAGAAAAAATTTTTGTAACTCTGTGTGGTGATGGATGTTAACTGGACGGAGTGGGATCATCACTTCACAATATATACAAATATTAAATCATTATGTTGTATGCTTGAGACTGACATAATGTTATGCATCAGTTATATCTCAATTAAAAAGAGATTTCTTTAGGCACTTTAGATATTTCAAGATGGAATAGAATAAGTGCTCTATAAACCTAGCTGCTTTTGCACTGCGCCTGGTTCTTGTCTGATAATTCTGAGTGATCTGAGGGATGAGTAAGAGAAGGAGGAGGGAAATTGATCCATAGAAATAGGTAAAAAAATTTGAGGAAGTCTTTAGTTTGATGGCATATAAGTAATTTTTCGTCCTCAAGAAAAGAAAGTTCATAGGATGCGGATCTGCTTGAAGAGGCCATTTGAAAAGCTATTTCTTTTACCACTCCTACTCTCCTTTCTCCAGGAAGTTCCCTGTCACCAGGATAGCTGTTCCTAGCTCTGAAGGTGGTGGTGGAGCCCTGGACTCACCCCTTATACATCATCCCCAAGGGCTGAGATCGGCTGTGCTTGCCGTTACATCATAAAACTGCGATACTGGCAGGATGAAGGATCTAAAATCTGAAATGCCTGAGCAGGCTTATGATGTTGGTTGGACTTGGAGAAGATTTGGACAGAATGAGGCTCCAAACATATAAGATTTCAAGGGAGAAACATTTCTAGGGTCAGACGCTTGTCTTCCGAAGGTATGCTGTTTCCAGGAAAGTTGGGGCTCAGCTGAGGTAGAAGGGCAACAAGGGAGGAAGAGGCCTCCTAGCTAAATTCTGGTATCGCTGCCTTTATGTCTTATTACAAGTTTGTAAAGGGAAGGGGATATCCTGAGAACACACCCCTAGGCCTAAGAGGTTTCCTACACCCACTGGAGGTCTGTTAGTTCTCAGAGAAGATCTTAGCTGTTTTGAACATCTCCTGGAAGTCCAGAATATCTGGCATATTCTGGTGGCAGATTCTTTCATAAACATCTCTTGAATTTGATTATTCAGGAGGAGGGGAGGGCTTAGAAAATATCACTTGGCAATGATGCACCTTGTGGAAAAATCCCCTACTTCTTCAGGGGTTTGGCAGCTAAACAAAGATTTATATGAATATTTTTAAACCACTGCTTTGTTGAACTTTGCCAGATTTCTGGCTCACTAACCTAGTGGTGACAAGGCTAACATTGTTTTATAATTAGACTTATGGCTTTCTACCTCCTTAGAAGATTATAAGGAAATTCCAGAAACTCTGTGGGTGCTATCATATCAAGCATTCCAAAAAGCAAAGCAAAATAAAACAAACCATAGTCTATAGTCTGCCATTATTTTATGAGGACAGTTACTGTCAGAAGTTGAGGGCCAAGAAAATTTTTCATTGAATGGAGCTTATTACTTCATGGAAAATAACTAAACCAAAAGACTCTCAGAAGGAATACTTAGAAACCTTTGAATCTGAACAACAACTTTCTGCCACAATGCCATTGTTTCTGGGCATGCTCGTGCTGCTCACTTGCGATCTCAATTTTAGACTTTCAAAATATATGTAAGCTCCATAGCTATGAGATTTCTTGCAAAAATGTGAAATATTTGGCACAGGAGATGTAAAAGCTTACTATCTACTCTTTACCCACACACTGGAGTAGTTTACAAACTATCAAGCTTCGGGTTTGGGGGAATCATTGGTTTTATACCCCTTTCAAAGGAAAAAATGTTTGCCAAGCATAGTAGGGCAGCCTACAGGAAGACCTCCAGTGATGTCCCTCCCGTGAGTTCACCTCCCTGTGTGATCACCTGGGAACCCAACTTGGGGAAATGACAACATGTGTCTCTGAGGTAGGCTGTAGAAGATGTTGAGGCTTCCATGTTGCTCTCTCCTGGACCACTCAATCCAGGGGAAGCCAGCTGCCACGTCATGAGGACACTCAAGCAGTCCTTGCTGAGAAGACCATGCTGAGAAATGGAGGTTTCCTACATCAGTCAGCAGTGACTTGCTAACCACGTAAGGGAGCCACCTTGGAAGCAGATCCTCTACCCAGTCAGGTCTTCAAATGACTGAAGCCCCAGCCAGTATCTTAGCAGTACCTTCATATTTGAGGTCCCTAGCCACAAGCTGACCATCCCCTTATTTCTGACTAATAGAACCTGATTGAGAAAATAAATGTTTATGGCTTTCCTGAACTGTTAAATTTTAGGGGATTTGTTATACAGCAACAACTAATAACCCAAGTGGTGATTGTTAACCAGTAATCAGAATTAGTCATTAAAAATGATCAGAATAGGATGAGGCAAAAGCTCAGATAATAATGTGTTTCTTCACTATGTAATTTTTGCTACGATTTAGGAAATCAAGGTGATACAAAGAACTTGGGTCTGGGGAGCTGGTTTTGTTAACACTGCATGAGTTACAGCAGAGCATGAATGAATGAAGGGTGAGATAAGAAATGGGATAGGGAGAGAAGAAGTTTGTTTTTCAAATTCCTACAGCCTTATTAATGACTAGGGTTCAGAAGGTAGATCTAGGGTATCATGGACTAATTCTTAAAGAGTAAAATACCAGGCAATATACATTATTCTGAAAAATACAAAAGTTGGACCTTAGGCTATCAAGGCTAAATTCTTATTAGGCTGTCACTCAACACCTGCCTCCTCACGGTAGAAATTGAGTATGCATGCATTCCAGAAGATTTTAGAAAAAAATGTCAACTTCTTCAAGACAGAATTTTAGTAGTAAGCACTACCAATTATTTGAAATTGTCATAGATAATAAAACTCTTCAGGGATAGTAGTGCTTGAAATAGGATTTGTTGTAATCTTTCCTTAGAATATAGCAAGGACAGGAGATGCTATGCAAGACTAGAGGCAAGAATTATGAAACCACAGACTTCCACTCACAGTGGTTTGGGCTAGTAGGTCCTCAAAAGGACCCTTCTGTTACATTACAACTAAATCTTGCATTACTCACAGTGAAGAGACTTCATAAGGCATTGCTGGATTTGTAAGAATGTAGGAGGCCTCCAACAGTGAGCCGAGAAGAAGTCGGAGATGGACAGGAAACCTTCCTGAGGGCAATTCTTCTGTCAGCCTTGTCCTCCCAACACAAAGTCTCACCTATTAGGACTCAAAAGAGCCAAAAGGGTCCCAAGCAGTTTGCTAACTCAGCAAATGCAAACGCACATCCTCTTGGCAAGAGGCTCAGGGGAAAGGAAGGAGATGGGATCAAGCAGGGACCCACAGGGAGCTATGCTAGTTCTTAGGTGCAGAGTGGATTGTGTTTGTATTTACATACATATATGTAGCACTTTTATTTCAACCATAAAAATAAATAAATAAAGCAACTGCCTTCCTTACCTGTCCCCACAAAAAAAGAACCCAGAAAACAGATTTAGGGGCTCAGGCAGGTGAGATCAGATGTAGGATTTGAGTTACCTGGTTCAAACTGCTGAGCTTTAAAGCAACCTGCTGTCCTGACTACTTCCCTTTCGGGGAAGATAGACCCCGGGGTCTGGGGAGGGGCAGGAATGAGTATGACAGGGCTCCCTAACTGAGGGTAAAGATCTGGAAAACTGCTGGGAAAGAAAAAGTTTGTAGGGGTGACATGGATTTGAATGGAAACTGGAGGTGGGGAACAGAGGGAGCTCGAGTGAGTAACCCTGAAAAATGTCCTACGAACTCTTTCCACTACCCTTCACTGGATAGATAGGTTCTCATTTCTCCACAGTTCTCAGAAGAGGTTGCCTGTTTTGTTCTGTTGCCTGACAAAGGCTAGTAAGAAGCCTGGTTTGTTCGTCTGCACCTTCTTGCTCATTAAAATAAATGTTCTGGTTTTGGGATTCAGCCTCTACAGCTCTGACTTCCTAGTACTTTGCATTTTTAACTCTGTTCTTTCTCATGAATGCTACTAGACTATATAGTTCTGAGACCAGAATTTTTACATCACTTGAAAATATATTTCTGCAGATTGCCTGTCAGTCTCATACCTTGCTGATGAGAATGCAAAATGAAACCACCCCGATAGAGGACACATTGGCAGTATTTAGCATAACTATACCTGCATTTACCCTTTGATCCAGCAACCACACTTCGAAGAATTTATCCCACAGTTACAACTGGTAAAAATACGAAATGAAGCAAATATGCACCATGCCATACATGGCAGCCTTATTTATAATAGCAGATAATGATACTAGAAATAACATTAATGTCCATCAGTGATGACATTCGACATGGTTCAACATGATTTTCAACAATGGTTAAAGAAACAACCGTGCATGAGAAGAATGGAGGGCTGTAAAGCTGTAGGAGGGATGAAGTTCTCTTTTTACCCCTAGGGTGTCATCTCCTGATAAATTAAGTTTCCTGAAACATTAAGTATGTGAAAAAAAAAATATGCCTGCTCCCTTTTCCTCTTCACCTTTCTCTGATGGTCAGAATTTTGCTCATCCTATGACAGACAGCAAGCAATTGCCTTCTTAGGGAAAACCTTTCCTTTCCACTCATTCTCACAATGGATCAGGTGTCCCATCCCTCTGCTGTCTAAACATACTGTGCTCGTCCTTGTCACCACACTTCCTGAATTATGCTTATCTGTTTGTGTATCTGTCAGCTAGTCCACGCAGCTAGCTCTTTGAGAGCAGGACCACAATTTGTCCATAACATACCTGGTGATTGATAAATCCTTGTTGAGGGAAGGAATGAATAAATGAAGAACACCAACTAGGTCTGAATTTTATCTGAGGTATTGAGGACCGAGGAGAAAATTAGTTTTTAAAGAAGGGCAATGACTTCAATTTACTTTTGAAAGGTAACTAAGCATTGATCAGAACAAAGATACAGAGGTCCAAGTGCAGAGGGGAGAGGCCCTGGTCCGTGGTCCATTCAGTGATGGAGGGAAGGCTTCTCAGAAGAGATGTTGTTGGAGGTGAGGCTTGAGGATTCATTCACTCATTCATTCAGAACATTTTCCTGGGCACACACTATCTGACAGGCACGGTGGCAGAGACCAAGGATGTAAAGGTAGACTGTCCTTTGAGTTAGGCAACCAGAGCTTGGTGGTGGGGACTACATTCCAAGAAGGGCAGTAACTCTGGGAATATCTGGGCTGTGAGAGAGTAAGGCTCTCCAGTGAATAGCATGGACAGACAATATGTGCAAAATGTGACATGTGAGTCTACTAGTGCATGGGGAGAGAAATTCCTGCATGTCCCTTATTTTGGAGGCTAAAATTGACAGCTACAGCGTGAGTATATTTCTCTTGCTATTGAGAACACCCAAAGTTTTAGAAATCTGTCTTTGAATTGCAGATAATCACCATGAAATAGTTTTGACATAGTTACTGAAAGTTTTCTTTATATGTGAAGTAATACTGACGATTCCTTAAAAAAGAGGCATTCATTTTCAGTTTAACAGTATGTAAGTTAATCTGGCCAAAGGGGTGATGATACTAAGACCATTCATTTTTTTTCTTCTGGGGGACACATGGCAGGTAGGCAGGAGGTGGCGTTGCCTTGGGAATTTTCATCAAAAGCGTACATTTCAGTGCTTTGAGCAAAGAGGTCAAAACCCTGGATTTCATGCCCCATTTCAAATAGAGTAGATAGTCCTGGCTTTCCATAGTAATGCAGGACCTTAAATATGACCATACAAGCTGACACTTTGCAAAGTAGTGGTAATAATCAGTGGGCGAAGTTACAGTTCTTCTGAGAGCCTTAAAATTTTTTTGTCAAAACATCAAAGGCTATCTTTTCTGTCAGTTATAAATGTATAGGGAAATGAAAAAAATAGTTAAACTGATCTGTATTTAGTACCATGTAATTAAAAATGTTAGAAACATTGTGGGTCAAACTGTTATGTCTCTTTTAAAATAACTTATCAAGGATAGTTTATACAAGACTTGTCTTCTTCCTATCTTGTATGTCCTGGAGAATTGTCATACTCCTTTCTAAGTTGGAGTCATCATCTAATATTGTATCCTTGGTGCTCTAATGAGGAATGTCTGTCAGAGTTC
Source organism: Smutsia gigantea (assembly GCA_032199065.1). Classification (NCBI taxonomy): domain Eukaryota; kingdom Metazoa; phylum Chordata; class Mammalia; order Pholidota; family Manidae; genus Smutsia; species Smutsia gigantea. Next base: position 432,620 of record JAVSCE010000887.1, on the reverse strand, counting down.
TTCAGTGTGATTTTAGTCTTTTAGCCCACATTGCTTCCTGTGGGACACCAGGTTTTGTATCGCAACCACATTTCTCACTCTGGTTAACTCTATCTTCTCTAATCCTTGGGCTGCACATTTACAGTTTCAGGACAGGGGCAGTATCCACATTCCCAAGGTTGGCTGCCTTTCCTATAACTCCGTTTACATTTGATTGGAAATTTTCTTCCAGCCTTACTACTTTTTGTTTCTTTGCTGCACTTTCATTTAATGCTTTGATTATCTATTTTTGCACTCACTTTGCTGGCTGTGGACTGAACAACAGATGTACAGTGACCAATCGCTGGTAGACTATGGAAGAAGTGACATGACTGGTCACTGATCATGTTGTATGTCTCCTCTTTACATAGTGATTAGGGCACTGAAAAGCTAGCAGCAAAATTTGTACTTTATGCAATTTCTCACAATTAATATACTTCGGGAACTGCAATTTGCACCATATTGTTGCATAACTCATGTCATTTAACTATGGCAAAGTGTGGACTCCCTCTCTATAAGAAGCAATATCTCAGTGAGTTTAATTTCTTAATTTTTGATTATAACAATCACACAATAAAAGCACCTACATATTATCCTAACATAAATTTTTAAGCTTATTTTTAAAAAGCTATCATTACTGATAAAGTTAATCTCTGACAGTTTCTCCCCCCAAAACTTTCTCTTTCTCTGGGTCAAAACTTATCCCAATAGCATTTTTCTTCCTGCATTCTTAATTTCAAATACTGAGGTGAAACATAACAGCTGTGATCTTGAATTCCACATTCAAATTTATGTTAATTTATCCCTGAGCATGCTTTGCTGTAGGTCATGGTCTTTCAGTTATAATCTTAGCGTGGACTCATTCTTTTCAACAGAGCCAGAGCCTTTAGCCTTTGTTTTCCTTCTCGCAGCGCCTGTGAGGGGCTCTCTGTAAACTCCTGTCAGGAGCAGGACGCGCAGATTCCAAAGGGAGATGCCGGGACCACCCTGCTGTTGGCCACACAGATCTGGAGAGCTCACACACTCTTTGGTGGAAACAGAGGTTGTCCGCTTGCTGGCTAGTGATGCTTGGGGTGTGCTCTGCGAGTCTATCCCTGCATCTGGTTCCTTCTGCCTCCCTTCTTGCTGTCGGGACGGAAGTCAGAGCAGAGTAGCCTGGGGGTCATGGAAGAAAGAGAGCAGTGAGCCTGCACAATGATGCTCTGGTATTTTTTTCTTCTTGAAATGAATAACTTTTAGAAAACCAATCAATTCTGTAGGAAATGGTTATATTGTCCCCCTAGTAAGGACATTCATCATAAAATGAAGACCTTTTCCAAGGAAGATTTCATCAGAAATTGCTGACATGAACCTGAGAGTTGTATGGTTTAAAGTCCTGGGTGTTTTTTAGCTCAGCTTGCTGAGGAATGTGGTCCTTCCAGCCTCTTGGTTCTTTGGCATATGTGTTTCTCCTGCTCCTTTGCACTTTAGCTGATGCAGCAGGGGTCCTAAACCTGACAGCTTGGGTTCTGATTTTCATTTTGTTCCTAATTATTATCAACATGTAAACATTTTATCTACTTTATTAGGGTTTGCAAAAATTTAAATCAGAAATGTCATGTCGAAAGAAAAAAAACAAAGACTCAGCCACATTGTAGCTCATTTCAATTTTTGCTGTTATGTGGATTTCCTGGTTGCTTGGCAACCCATCTAGGACATATGTGAGGCAGTAACAGGGTAATCATTGGGAGGTCAGAGGTGATTATTTTGGGATTCAGAAATTTCTGGAAGTTTCTAGAAATTTCCGGAGTTACTAGCTAGGTTTCAAACAAAATCGAGAGCTGGTATCTTACCAAGAATTATAATCCAAATATACTACAATATTATTATAAATATTTAAAAATCTCTAAATAGGCTCAAACAAGAGAAAGGCAAAAGGCAAAAGGTAATGGCTAGTGCCTGTGGAAAAGGGAAAATGTACCATGTTATGACGACACCCTGCCCATTAGTTCAGCCAATGTTTTGCAAGGTGTGTATTAGCAGTTTTTTATATCAGATACTTCCAAGTAGCTTAGAGAGGCTATTCCATAACTACTTTTTTCAAGAATCACATTTTCCATCCCAAACTTTTAGAAGTCAGAATAAGTATTTGATGTAAACTAGGAATTAGAATACGGCATAAGAATCATTTAAAGTTTTTCCAAACAGGACCCCTAAGTATATCTTAAGAAACAATTGACACATTAGTATTATAAATGGGAATACAATTAATGCAATTTATTTATACTTGGCATGATTAGAAATACTTTAGCTCCAAAGACTGTAATTTATATTTGATGCTGATGGACATAAGCAATGAAAAACAGAAAAGAAATGGTCAGAACTCCATGCATCAAATACAGACCTTATTTCTTAATTCTTTCTTACTGCTTTGTTAATTACTGTACATCTCAGCTCATATATTCAGAACACAGGAGCAGATTCTAGGAGACCTGGCTACTGGTTTTGGCTCCCCCAGTGATTTTGTGTATTTACTCGGGATGAGCAGTCTTTGCTTGCATTTCTCCATCTGTTAGTAATGCAGTGTCTCTCTCAGGTCCTTAGTGGCATTTCAGTATTCACAGTGAGGCTGGTGGCTACCATGCTGGACCTTGCAAATGATAAAACATTTCCATCGACAAACACAAGCAGATAAAGCAGATACAAAGTCTTAAAGTATGTTTCTCTACAATGTCAAACTATATAGCGCCAACAACAAAAATCAAGAATGAAATTACTTGGAAGCGTTATAAAGAAAAGATGGGCAAAGATTAGTCATGCAGACAAAACAAGAAGTGGCAGTATTAATTTCAGATAAGATAAATTTCAAGGCAAAAGCATAGATAAGGCAGTGCCATTTTAGATAAAAGGTACAATTGATAAGGATTAATATTAACTAATTTTGACTATTTATACAATAGTCAAAAGCCTACATAAGTCCAACTACATTTACTTAAAACATATAAAACAAGTTCTACTGGACGTATATGGAGAAAACAACAGATATCCAAATGTCACACAAGTTAACATACCTCCCTCAGTCTTTCACAGATCAAAGTAAATAAGGATTTAGTTAAGAATGGTGACATAATTAGAAAGTGAATTAATAGATATAAATTATTTATAAGAGAGAATTTTCCCTCCTTAAAAATTCATTGAACATATACAATAATTAATCATGTACTTGGACAACAAGAATATGTAAACCTATTTTATAAAACATAAGTTATACAGCTCACATTCTCTGACTGTTTTGTAATAACTGACCTAGCGCTCTGCTTCTCTCTGTTAGGGGGTGTCTATGTCTCCCCTTCTTTTCCCTCCTGCCCTTGATATCAACTGCTATGGAATAGATTAGTCAAGTTACTGTCAGTATGTAACATGTTGTGTTTCTTATCTTAAATGAATATGTACATCTGCTTTCAGGTTTTTGTATGTGACTTGGTTAGGATAAGTCAGTATCCTTGTGGCCAAGAAACCCCAAGGCAGGGACAGAAATGGGAGTTTCTGCGTTAGTGAGGCTGGGCCTGACCCTGGACAGAGGTGAATTTGCAATGTGATGAAGTCCTCCTGGCAGCTACTGTACTTCCACAGCTACACCAGGAGAAACAGGCACATCTTTTTTTTTCTATTGCAGTGAGGCATATACAAGCCCATTGTAGATGGTTGAGTTGTAAAAGTTAGTTTTAATTCTTAAAGACATAAGCTTGAGTTACCTTGAAAATAACTTCCCAGATTATTTCCTGTGATGGTGAGTAAGCCAGGTTATTATTGTGTTTTGCAAAGTTGAATATGAAATGGAGAGAGAAAAAATAACTGTCTATGGTGGAGCTCACAAGCATTTTCACCTCATTTTTCCTATTGTGATATAAAAATCCTGTAAACTGCTGTTCTAAATCTCAGCTCCTCACCAGGCCAACGAAGGTCTGAGATACATTTCATGGCCTTCCTTTCGCATCTAAGGCTGTAATGGAAAGAATGCATGGAAGAGGCTGCTGTGTCGTGTGCTTGCGTGTCCCAGGGACAGCATTTGCCCCTGGGTGGCAGGGAGCAGTTTAGTCCAGGCTGAGGAGTCAATCACAAACTCCTGTGATTTATCTTCTCAGTCTTAAAATCTAATGTTTTACATATCTGACATCTACTCATGTGAATTACACATGGCTTCCTTAGAAAACTGAAACCTATAGTAGAAACAGGTGATATCCAATCAAAATAACCCTTTACCATAAGGAAGTCGCAGATCCTAGATGATACAATCTGTTTTTTGAATACTTTTTTTTTCAAATCAATATCTATTATCACCAGTTCTGTTCAATAAATAGCTCAGCAAAGATTTTTTTGGAGACATACGTGTAGCTCCTTGGGAGGGATTGATTGTGTGCTCAGGAGATCATTCAGAATTGTGGAGGGTGGCTTGGGGAGGTCCGTTCAGAGATGAGAAGGCTGGCTGGGAAGGTATTGCAACCCTCCTGAGGACGAAGCCTGAAGGGGGAGGAAGGGGCAGGCAGGGGCAGGCAGGGCTGCAGGAAGGGCATAGATCTGAGAATTAGTAGACGGTTAAGGTGATAAAATGTGGTGGTTTACTTGTGAGGGTAGACAGAGATCTGGGGAAAATCTAGTGTCGCCCCTGCTTTGGTTCAGTTGATGCCATTCCCTGAGCTGAAGATTTGGAAGACGTTATTGTATCTCACATTCTGCATGAGCTCTAGCAACTTGTGGAATATACAAACAGTGTGTATTACAAACTACTAGAATTAAGGGAGGGAAAAAAGTGCACCCCCACAGAGACTGTTGGTAGGCTGAATAACAGTCCCTCACAGATTCCATGTCCTAATCCCTGGAGCCTGCGAACATGTTATCGTACATGATAAAGGGACTTTGCAGATGTGAGGAAGTTAAAGATTTTGAGATTGGGAGATTATTTTGGGTTATCCTGCTGGGCCTAGGGCAATCACAGGGTCCTTTTAAGAGGGAAGTAGGAAGTTCATGGTAAGAAAAGGTGATGTGGTAAGAGAATCGGGTTGGAGTGATGTGGGCCGAAGGACCAAAGAATTCCGGCAGCTTCTAGAAGCTGAAAAGGCCGAGAAAATGGTTCTCTCTTGGTGCCTCTGGAAGGAACATGGCCCTGCCAACCCTTTGGACTTCTGACCTCCAGAACTGTAAGATAATAGATCTGTGGGTTGCTTTAAGCCACCAATTATTTCCATCTTTCCTTCATTTTTTTCCAACAAACATTTATGGAGTGCCTACTATATGCTAAGTAAGCACTGTGAGATGTATGAGTGAATAAGAAGTTACTGACACTGACCCTGGCTTCTAGGAATTTACAATGTAGAGGAAATTATAATTATATAAGTGTTTCAATTTATAATACAGCGAATTTCTGGACCTATAGAAATGGAACTCTGAATAACTCCTTAGGTTTTAGGTGACTCTGTTCAGTAACACTTCTGACTTACACGGTGCTGACCTAGTTGCTAGTAGTATCTTAAGAATAAAACAGTTTATACTGGAAACCTTACTACAGATAGGTAGTTTAAAATATTTCCAGCACCTACCCTATTCCCTGTGTTTCCAGTGCTTTGATATCCACTCTGCGAGAGTCTCTTATCTGGCCTCTACCATGGTTCATCTTGACGGGTTCCTGTGCGTCTGTCCATTTATGGCGCTCAGTGTGGAGGAGGTCCAGGGACGCTGAGCCTCTGTCTGGGCCAGGTCAGTGGACATAACCATACCCGTAAATGTAAGTGATGGGAAAAAAGTGCTTAGCAGAACTCTGCTTCTCTGTTGCAGGGGGTACTTTGGGAGAAGCCTTTGTGCATGAGACATGGTACCCTTGCTTGCCAAAGGCCTGCTTCCCTAGCAAGTTACAGTCTGGCTGGGGGCTCATATGCCGTGGCTGGGCCCCGGCCTCACCTACAGAGAACCTTGGCTCAGTCCTGTCTCCAAGACCAAGTGAGAAAAAAGTAGCTGAGATGGTGTGACCTGTGGTGGTCTTCCTATTATTACCAATTAAGGCTTGATTCAGAGGTGGTAAAACAAGGTTCTTAACCAACAGTAGGGCAGACTTCATGTGATTCGTCAGCAGGCTGCTATTAAGAAACAGTTCAGGCTCAAATTGCTCCAATTAGTATCTAACTTACTGGATGAGGGAATGGCTGTCTTGAACTTTGCAATTCTTAGGCATAGGACTAACTTGAGCTGATAAAATAACCCACTAAGTGAGACTAATATGGGAATTTTTGCTTGATGCCTTTGGGGTATCAGATTGGAGCTGTTGTTTTTCCTAAGTGCCTGAGGGGTGGCACGTGAGAGAGAGAGAAGAAAAACTAAGCTTTTGCATTTTACTCTTTAATATTGGAAAATGTGATTAGTTGAATCAACATTACTTGACTGTAATGTGCCAGACATTGTACTTTGGGGTTTAGAGTTAAAAAAAAAAAGTCCCTGCCTTTGCAAATCTTGTTCCTTTAGCAAGGAGGTCTCAGCAGAGCGAAAAGGGAGGTTGTTAGGAAAGTACAGTATATTCAGAATGCTCTTTATTCAAGGAGGCTGGGATCCTCCTCAGCGACCCAGTTCACATCCTTGGCCTGACAGGTGACATGAGTCTCAGTCTGGCCCTCAGCTCCCCCGTGAGGCTTACATCTTGTTACATGGCCCTTCCCAGCAACGCTCAGCTGTTCCAGTGATCCATCTGTGTCTGACTCAGTGCTTCCTTTTTCTTGCTACAATATGTAGTGAAATGTCCTCTTTACTATGCTGAAATGAGATTCAGGAATAATACAACTTACTTACACATAAACTGAAAGAAAATCCAATATGATGCAACAGAGTAATTCGGCTCCATGAGGCCTGGAGCCAGCTACTCCAGGTATGCAACTGGGCTGTGCAGTTTGCTGGCCATGGGACCTGGGCAAATTGCTTGATCTCTCTGTGCCTTTTCAGAGTTTCCTCGTCTCTGAAATGGGCACAATAATGCCTGCCTTGTGATGTTATTTTGAGCACCAAGTGATTTTTATATAGAGCTCTTAGAATATGCCTGATGCACCATAAGCTCCCTATGAACTCTTGATATCCTAAATGAAATATAAAGGAGAAATAAATGTAGTTTATAATAAAAGAATATGAGGCATGATCACACCAGAAAAACAAACAGAATAGACTCTTGTTCCAATTTATAAGGAATAAGTTTTCACTTAAGCAATTTAAGATAATATTCAGCTAAATATTTTTGATACTTTATAAAAACATATTTGGCTTTTGAAGTAATGCCTAAGCGGCCATATTCATATGCATATGTTGAATCATCGTGAATGTGGCTGCTAGTGGCCCCGACTGATACAAGACTGATCCCATAAACAGAGCTGCCAGCACTAATGTACTTTTCTGAAACGGTGAAGAGGTCCTTTATAAATATCCAAATAAAACAAATTACGAGATAAATTTGGAAGTAATGATAGCATTCCTAGATATTTCCATGTATATTAGAGCCAAGTTAAATATTGCTTTGTTCCTAGATTCAGGTAGCTAAAACATATCCACTCTCCATATTGATGCATATCTGACAGGACACTCAAGTTGTGTCATGAATCTTTGTTATGAGAGCTGCCTTTTCACTTGGGGGACTTCAAACTCCCATCACTATGAAACCCACTTCACTGCTCAACTAAATGGCAGGAGCAACTCTCAATCTCTGTGACAAACAATAGCCCCTACACATCTCCAAAATTCCCCTTATGAGGCTGTACCATGGTCCTCACCGAGCTGATCAACAAACTGCTGAACTCCTGAACCTTCTCTCACATATGATTGCTGTCCCCTGCCCCATTTCTGCTGTCTGTATTTCCCCTGTGCTTCCAGGATCAGCACATATGCTGTTTCTCTGAAGCTGGTCCAAGAAGATCCAACCAGACTCTTTTCTTCCATCCCCGAACTCTCATACTCCTCTTTGGCAGGAGTCCATGGCATCTGTCCCATACTGCCTCCAGTCTGGGAACCCTCCTCCCTTCCTACTATGTAGCCCTCAGGCTTGAGTACAATGTCTTGCATTTCATTACTCAAGAAACATATTCCATAAAGACATTATATTATAAGTAAGAAGTAAGGATTTTTACATCTGATTAGTGGAGAAGGTGAAAAAATGTTTCAGGTGTAAATTAGAGATGAGGTTTTGTGTGTTGGAGACAATGCATATTTTTCAAAACCATCTTGAGTATTGATGTATTTCACATATAACACTAAAATGTTCATTTCTGATTTGCAATGGCTGAGGCTCAGAAAGCTATTTGAGTTGCTTGTGTACGAATTTTACAATCATAGTCCCAAATCAGTAACACAGCTGTGTTATGTGCTCAACTTGTGAACTTGAAATGATTTCGCCTGCTTCTGGGATAGCGTTGGTTCTGTCTGAGCTGAAGGGACCTGACAAATGCTTGTTAGTTAAGGTTCAGTAGTGATGCTTAAAAGCTACCTCTCCCAGAGGGATTGACAGGGCAAGAAAAGGAGATGCCTTAAAAAGAAAGGAATAAAACAGTAATTATGGCATTTCAGGATGTTTTATGGATGCTGTTAGAGTGACTCCTGGTACCCTACAAATTATAGCTTTTCTGAAAGAAGGATTATGTTCTTGGATCTTAGAGTAAAAAATTATAGCCCTCATGAGTGAAACATATGTAAGTATCAGTTAGGCAAAGGGTCATTTACTGGGGGCTTTATACTCATTCATGACGCTACAGATCTCAGAAACCATTCATCCGTGCTTTTGAAGAGCTGACAGTCCAGTAAGAACCAACCTTATAAACAGGATGGCTGCATAATTTGCAGGGACCAGTTCAAAAGGAAAACATGGGGTCCCTTGTTCATAGACTATTAAGATTTTTGAAAGGGTGACATCAAAGCATGAAACCGAGCACTGGACCCTAGTAATGACAAACACGTTTGAAGGCACATTAGCATGAGCTTAAAAGCATAATTATAATAAAATATGGTAAGTGACTTGTGGGCTGAACCTTGAAGGATGGACTGATTTGGGCCTGGGGTGATCTGGGCAGGGGGAGATGAGGGAAAGGCAGACCCCTGTGGCAGCCCACTCTGCTCCAGCCTGACCACCTGCTCCCCATTGAGCTCTCCTGGTTGCAGTCCTGCCTGTGATTTCCACATACTGTGTTCATGCTGCTCTTCTTTGTCAATTGCTACCCATTGTGCTCAGGGAACAAGAGATGAGGGTTTGGCTCACTGGAGAACTCCCTTATTATTCTCCCATTGTGATTAAATCTCCAATTTTTATTGCTTCTGTCAGTTACTTGGGTGATTTTTTAGTCAATATGCTTATACTTTCGCGCCTTTACATCTCCTGATTCCTTACATAGTCAACAACTCAAACCTGTCTTGTCACTTCCCAAATTCTCCCATATTCTTCAATGGAACTTTCTGCATGAGTGGAAATGTTCATGTCTGTGCTGTCCAAATGGGAGCCACCAGACACGGTGGTCCTGAGCACCCGAAATGTGGCTAGTGTGACCGAAGAATTGAATGTTAAGATGTCATTCAAGTTTAATAAGCTGAAATTTAAATTTTAATAGTAAGTGGCTACCATATTATACAGTCCAGTGAACTTTAACTTTTATATTGTCAAGGCTTATTTACAGTCTTTCCTAGTTTTCCATGTGTTCTCCATACCTTGATGGTCAAGGTTGAAAATCAGTTGTGAGTATTGCATTGATATGACTATAGAATTATTATTTATTTTACAGCCAAATAATATAGAGTAATTGCCTTTCTTTTCTTTTACTCTCTTCACACTTTGATGTCTACTGATGGCTTTTCCATTTTGTTTCCTTTGTCTTTACTGCCCCCTTAGGTCACTCCACATTTTCAAGGACAGTACCACACTCTGTGAGCCCATGTCCCCCCTGGAAACTGCTTTTGGAGGCTTCTCCTCTCACGCTCTGCTGCCGGGACAGCGCCCTCGTCTCATCCTTCACTGCACTCGTGAGCTGGGTCTTCTTTTTCCTGGATTCTACCTCCTAATTTTTTATTTACTCCCTTTTTTGCTAGAGAAAAGCTCTCCTGTGTCTGAAAACAGGCATGTTCTACCTTCACACTTAGTTGATAATTTAGCTCAGAATCAATCAAATTACTCTTTCCTCCATGCTAAATTGGGCTTGCTGCCTGTATTTTCCCTGCAGCTTATAAGTTAAGATAGTTTTTAACATTTTTAAATGTTTGAGAAAAGTCCAAAGAAGAAGGTTTTGTGACACAGGAAAACTCTATGCAACTCGACGTCTAGTGACCATAAATAAAGTTTTATTGGAACACAGTCTTAATCATGCACTTCATGCTGTCTATGCTGCTTTTGTGCCAGTGAGTAGTTGAACGGTTGACCTGCAGCTGTTTACTGTCTGGCCTTGTTCAGCAAGTTTGCCAACTCTGGTTTAGTTGGTGGGACTCAAACACTCGAGTTCTCACGATGACCCCATGTGACCTAACCATGACTATGGCGGCCCTGGCTTCCCTTTACCTCTCTGACCCCTTCTCCTCCTCTGCTCCAGCCAGACCAGCCTCCTCAGTCTTCCTCTAGTGCACGTCAGACTCTGGAGGCCTTAGGTCTTTTGCATTTGCTGTTCCCTCTGCTTGTGCTTCTCTCATACATCAGTTGGATCATGCCACTTCCTTTAGGTCATTACTCAGAGGTCACCTTCTCTCAGAGTCCTTCCATAGCTGCCTTATCTAAACTTTAACCTAATTTTCTCCTTTGCCTCTATTCCCTATCCTTCTTAATTTTTTTTCCTCCCCAGCCCTTGTTGCTACTCAGCACATGAGGTATTGCTTTTCTTGTTCAGAGTGCGCACCATGCTGATCAGAGCATGAGAACAGGATTTTGCTTACTGTTCGTTCCTTGATGTACCTCCAGTGCCCAGAAGGGTGCGCCAATTTTTTTTTTTTTTTTTGCTGATTCAATGAATATAAACTAGGGTAAAATTCAGGTCCTGTTGGACGTTTTGCTCACTTGCCTTCTAACTTTCAGCGCTAGTTCGGAGAAATTGGAACCTGTCAGTTTCTTGTTTCTATGGAAGTGACTAACAAGTCACTTTGAGGAGATTTTAGGATTTTCTCTTTGTCTTTAGGGTTTGGGAATTTTACAGTAACTTCAAATTCTTCATGCTGAGCTCTCAGTGAGAACTTTTAATCCAAATACTCACGACTTCTTTTATGGGAAACCTTCTGTATTATTTCTTTCACGAGGTCACTGAATAATACTTTGAATGATTTACTTGAATGTGTCATCCAACTCTTCCATTAAAGTCTTTATTTGGCAAATCATATTTAAAATATGAAAAGGTTCCTTTTGTTGTGATTATTTGTTTTTCATAACACCCCACCCTGTTCTTTTTTATGGATACAGTATCTTTGTAAATTTCTATAAGGACACTGATGAGAAGGCCATTTCCTCCCACTTTCTACAGCATTTCATGGTCACCAGCAGGGAGATAATATTATGCCCTAACACATGCTGAGTGGTACCTTATTACCAGAATGCAGAGTTTCTATTCTAGAGTGCCCATAGCCACACACATTTCCTGTATTCTCTGCACAATTTCTATTCTTTAAGACATGAATCCCGCACAGTTTTGCTTGGTGTGGGGTGAAATGGGCGGCCGTAAGACTGTGCCTGTTTGCTGTGTAAAGGCTGGGCTGATAGAGATGTGGGAAGGGGAATAAGTTCTTACAGACTTTCAATTCACTTTCCTCTTTTTCAGCCCCATCACTTATTTAGCCTTTCTAACTTCTCTTGGCTTTTAAAATCCTGATCCCATCTGGGATCCCACAGCATGGATGGCATTTCTCTACCACAGTATAGAGTCTTATGTGTGGTCCCCCCATCCTTCACGTCTTACTGCTCCTCTGTCACCCTATCTTCCAGAAATCTGTTGGAATTTCTCAAGCTCTAAGGCTCTTCCATCCATTTTACTTTTGTTGTTGTGGGTTAAAATACTTATACTTTTCCTATCATTTTAATGGAGGCAGGAAAAGGGGCAAGAAGAACCTGTGATCAGTTCACCCTCAGCTGGAGCTCCAGCTCCCTTGGGGATTACCCACTGCTATAAATCAGGTGCTCTCTGCTCAGGGGATTTAAATGGCTCCAATCCTGGCCTTGTTAATTGTAAATTACATGCCCCTAAGGGGTGTCTTTGATGATGGCATCTAAAAGCCTGATAAGAAACAAGCTCTTGCTATTGATGTCACTGAATCCTTTTAATATCATCTAGTACTTTCAGATGCTACCTAAAGCAGAGAACTAAAGGACAGCTCAGTGTAGGGATAAGATGAGACAGGGATGCCCGGAGACAAAGTTTGCACAAACAAGAAGTCAATGAGAGAACTTCCATTTTATGCCTGGTCAAAATCTACAGATCTACTTTTAATCCTTTAACTCCTCCACAGATTTAATTTAATTTGTGTCTTCTTGTGAAATGAAATGATGAAAATAAGAGGAAGTCTGAGACCAGAGACTGAAGCCATTTTCCAATTATTTTCTATTCCTCGACGGTAATTGCTTTCATCAAATAGTAATTTTGTTATATGTCATTTCTCTGCCTCCTCAACAGCATTATTTATTTTTAACACACTTCTTATTGACATTTGGATTGGGTGAGGCATGGGGTATGTTGGAATGTAAGCTCTGTTTTATCTACACATTAAAAGAAGTCTGAAAAAACAGAGACACAAAGCATGTCATCCAGAAGATTTTCACTTTGCTTTTGAAAATGTTGCCCTTAATCTTTTGCCAGTGAAACTACAAATCAAATGGCACTGCTTTCTGTCTGGAACGTCAGCTGTTATCCACAGATCTTCAAATCAGGAAGATTAAGGTCAACTGAATTATTTACTTCTCTACCCAGAATGGCCCTTGTCTCCTTGCCCCCAGGTGTTGCAGACGAGGATACAGCCCTTCTGTTTGGGCAGTTTATACTTAGAAAGGAAGAAGGAGGGAGTGATTTGCTTATGTACCACCTGGGGTTGGTGGGGGCTACAGGCGAGGAAGCCGTGTCTGGTCATTCTTAGGAAGAAGCAGATGCACTGAGGATCAAGAGGAGAAAGGTCAGGTGCTGGGGAACTTGATCCTACTGCAAGAATGTTTAAGGTGTCTACATAAACCCACTGAGAAAAGTCCAACTTGGGGCTTGCTTTGAGGCATTCCCATAGTTGAGGTTAGGTGAAAAATTATTCTTTTTTTTGAAATGGCAGATTCTAGTCTCACTTTATAGTTCAGTGTAGGATTTTGCTTATATGTTAATGTGTCTGTTTCCTGGGGATGGAATGATAGCCATTGGATTTTCAGGTCTGAGCAATGTGATCTTGGTAATGACCAGAGTAGGCTGCAGCTAATGTCATGCCTGGTTAAAAGCTGCAGATTTTCTTTCACATTATGGCTATATTTATGATTTTATCTTTACATGGTGTGGGGTAAGTTGGGGTTCTTATGGCCAGGATCCTCACCTGAACCTAAAATACTTGATGATGTAACCGGCCTGCTGCTAGGCTACAGCTTCCACACCCGGGGGCAATAAGTAGTCTTGACTGAGTCACTATATAAAGAGCTCTGCCCAGTGCTCGGGGTGGAGACAGAGGCAAAGGACGAGGATTGCAGACTTGCAGACTGTTGGATGCAGACGTAATTCTAGTGCTCGACCTGTCACCAGGAGATCAAGCCGGGTAATAAACCCTTGTACCCCAGGAACGTTCCATTGTCATTCCTCCGTCTCGCTGAATCCATAGTGAACTTGCCCAGGGCTGAAACCCATTGGCAAGACAGATGGGTTTTCCCTTTTATTAATATTTGGCTGGATGGGGCAATTTGAATTTGGATACAAGTTTACATACTATATACTGTATCTAAACCTGGAATATAGCCTCCTGTGATCCCCACTCCTGGAAATCACACTGTGTAATCCCTCCTGTTGAGTGTAGTCTGGACCAAGTAACTTGTTCTAACAAACAGAATGTAGCTCAAGTGATGGGATATCACTTCTGAGAATAGGTTCCAAAAGTTGTGACTTCGGTCATGCTCACATCCACTTGCTGTCAGGAGCTCAACTGAGCTGGGCAAGGGAGAGCTGAGCTGTCAGGTGTTGAGTAGCAGATCAAAGCAACAAACCAAAAATGAAAGAGTTAAGCCTCTGCTCACTGTGAGGGCCTAAGCCAGAATCCAAGCTGAAGGACGCAGCCCCACCCCTCTTCTGTCTTCCCCAGGGAATGGATGTGGTGCAGTGCCAGGTGGATCAGTGCACACGAGGGGTTGCCCTAATGTTGGGGGAGCCCTCAGGTGTGTGTGGTGGGGAGGGAGGAGTAGAAAAGTGCTGAGTAGCAGGGGGAAAAGTGTCTTCAGGGCTTCCCCTCCTCCCTTCATAAGGAGGCCTCAGTAGAGGCACCTGGAGAGAATCTTGGCCCAATGTCTCAAGGAGACTGAGGAATGATGGTGTGGGCGTGCGGGCTCAGAATGTGAACATGTGAAGGAGTACGCTCAGCAGGGCCCGAGGCCTTGCCGGAGGCTCTCCTGTCCCCTGAGACTGTGGTGCACTGGCTGGTACCAAGGCTGGTGTGTGGAGGGCAGCTCCCCTGCATCCCCCGTCCTGCCAGGGAAAGCCTTTGCAATCGCCCGAGGTCAGGCCTGAAAGAGCATGCAGGATTATAACCAGGAGCTGGACTCCTCACTCTCCGTTTCTTTCACTCTTGCTTTCTCGCTCTGGTGAAGCCAGCTGCCCTGTTGTGAGCTGCCCCAAGGAGAGGCCCATGTGGAAAGGAACAGAGAGGAGCTTTGGGTCTACAGTGAGCATTGGGACTGAGGCCCTCAGGCCCATAGTCTGTGAGAAACTGAATCCTACTGTAGAGAAAATGAAGGTTCCTATGGCCAGGGTTTTCACCTGCCCCTGGTCGGCTTGCTCAGTGCATGCATGTGGGCAATAAGTTATTAATGACTCAATATAAAGAGCTCCACCCAGGGCTCTGGGCTGTAGGACTGCAGGAGAGCAGAGGCTGGAGTGGTGGCAGTGCCGAGGACAGAGACTGAGACAGCTGCAGGGGCAGAGAGGCCCAGGGGCAGAGACCAGCTTGCTGCATGCAGACTTGCCCTGAGGCCGACGGGATTCTAGCACTTGACCTGTGTAGATAAAGTGAAGGTTCTTATGGCCAGGATTCTCACCTGGCCCTGGTTGGCTTGCTTACTACACACGTGTGGGCAATACATTGTTACTGACTCTACATAAAGAACTCTGCTCTGGGTGACCCACACGGCTGCCCGGCCACTGCACAGCTGCAGGAGAGCAGAGGCTGGAGTGGTGGCAGTGCCAAGGACAGAAACAGAGACTGATGCCAGGGGTGGAGAGGCCCAGAGGCAGAGACTGGCTTGCTGCATGCAGACTTGCTCTGAGTGGACAGGATTCTAGTGATTGACCTGCCACCATGGGAGTAAAGTTGGGTATAAACTCTTTCGCTAAGAATGTTCTGTTGTCATTTTTCTCTCACTGAATCTATAGTGACCTTGCCCAGGGCTGAAACCCATTGGTAAGACAGCTCCCAACAACTGAGTGGGTGAGCTTGGAAGAGTTTTGTTCTCCAGCTAGGTCTTGTGATGGCTGTGGTCCCGCTAGCCCCTTGCCTGTAGCCTTGTGGAAGATCCTTAGCAGGACAACCAAGCCGAGCTGGGTTCCGATTCTTGGCCCCCAGAAACTATACAGTAATAGGTATTTGCTGTTTTAAGTCTCCAGTGTCATCAAGGTAATCTCTTGTGCAGCAGCAGATAACTCACACACATGCTAACAACTTAGCCATCACGTTTTGGAAGACGCATTGGTCATGAGCCCATTTCTAATGATGTGTTTCCTGTTCTTTGAAAGCAGAGCATAAATATAGGGCTACTGTATTGAAGGTGTAGAGAAACAAGACGCCGGTATTGGAAAGCACCGGTGGGAGAGCAGAAATTTATTGGTGATGCATTCAAATATCTCTAACCTTCAGCCTGTCATTTTCCTTCTCTAGTGTGTGAAAGAAAAGTTTTGATGTAAGAGAATCTATTACTTACACTGCAAAAGAATGGTAGGCTAAGACTTATTTTTATCCTAAAATGCTTTTTACACATTTATCCATACTTTCTATTTAGTAGAGTCTCATTAACTATTAGAAGAAAGAAGGGAAGTTGAAAGAAGACTGAGCTGAAAAGAGGTTGATGATTAAAAAGTAGCATCTTGGCTGAACACACTGAGAACAGCTCTGCAAATGATCCATTTCCCCCCCGTGACTGTAAACAAACATCTTTGCCTTCAAAACAGGTAAGGAAAACCATGTAATGCTTTGTACATGTGTCCTGGAAATGAATACACAGGGTAGTGTTACTGATGAAGTCAGACAGGTGCCATGTACCTTCTGTGCATGTATTGTGTCCTGGATTTTGGAATCGAGGAAGGGCTCAATAACAATGAGGAAGAACAATAAAATTGAGGAAGTAGAGACGACACTTCCTCTTCTTTTGAAGGAGCTTTACTCTCTGCTCAGCTTCTAATGCTTGTCCTGCATACACGGAGCATAGACGGAGACTGCAGAGCTGTGGTGGCTGACAGTAGAATTCTAACCTTTGCCTCAGAGTATTATGAGTTTTCTTAACTCAGGGATAAAGAGCCAGCTCTTGGATTTACTCTTTTTCTTGCATGTAAGTAAAATGACTCCTTAACTGATGCATGAAAAGTCATCGTTTGGCATGTCAGGGTGGTAAAGCAATCGTCAACCTAGCACTCTCTTTAGAACAGTGAGTTCTAAAATGTAACTCTTGGGGTGTAATGTTTGCTCAGCTCTTCATATTCCAGGGAAGCCCAGGGCTAATGTCCCTCTAAGTCTCCCAGCTTTTGAGAAGAACTGTATACTCACGGTGCTTTTCTCTGTTTCTTAAATGGATGTTGTATTATCACTGCTTGGACTTCGTACCATGGGTTTGATTAAGAAAAGTCCAGTTCAGCATTTGTTTGGGTCCCGTAGGAGTTCACCTGGGGAAGCACTCTGTGGTCACCCTCTTTTGAGAAAGTGTGTTCTTTGTGAAGAATCCTCTTTAATATGCAGGCAGCTGGAGGGGATTTTACTTTGAAGTCGCAGGCTTGACCAATTATCTCTCTATGAAAACGAGAACTCGGGTAATGTTGGTCCAGAGGGTTTCAGTGCACCCAAGGTGTTCGGTTTTCTTTGCTTGTGTATATGTGAAAGAAATGGAACTGTGGGAGGCAGAGTTATAAACCACCAAGGCATCCTTGACTGCAGTAATGAATTTCATTAGTCTGTAGGGGCCATGGGTACCTAGTACTACTATCCTACGTGTTGTCTAGTCATACATGGAGTCTGATATCTCTACAACTAATTATTTTACATAGAAAATAGGAACAGAAAGAGTACAAGTTTCTTTCACACCAGCAAGGGGGAAAAGGACTTCAGTGTGTGCGCTGGTTGCTGTGTTCATTCTTTATCTTTTAATTTCCTTCCTTTCCTCTTTATTGTATCAAGTATCTTTTCTGGAGAGGGTCCATGTGTGAACTACTGCAGGCCAGCCGCACTGCGCAAGTATGCATCATCTAAGGATGGCAATAGGAAGTTGTTTCCTGCGGTAGTTTGCTGTGGTAATACCAGATAAGAAATTACTTCATGACTATTGCCTGAGACTTTCCTTTTGACTGGCGCATCCTTCTTGAACAGTTCACTTCTGCTTTCCACCCAGTGTGGAAGCTCAGCAGTGTGAGCTGGTGACCCAGGCACAGGTGGACAATTGGCAAAAGCAGGTTTAATATGCCAAATAGTGGGTGAGGAGGAAGAAAATCCTGTAAATGGGGGAATCGCTGAACTCTCAGTGCTCAGAACAATGCCTGCCACATAGTGTGCTCTCAGTCTGTGTTTGTTGAATGAATGCATGATTGGGATTGTTTATAAAATGAGTGTGGTAGGGTGGCCTTTGCTTTGCCTTTGCTACTCAGGCACTTGAGGAAATGCAAGTTGGGGGCCAGAGTGAAGCAGGGGAGGAGGAGAATATGGTGCGAAGGGTAGAAAGGGTTTGCAGAAATGAGATGTTGAGAAGTGGTGGTGGAGATGATGAGAAGCCCTACGGGTGGGAATGTAGTGGTGAGGGTGTTACAGAGGTGATGGCAGAGGTGAGGGAGGTGTTGGTGATGGAGGTGGTGATGGAGATGGTAGACATAGACATGGGGGCAGAATGGATGTGGTGGTGGAATAGAGATGGTGGTGGAATGGAGGTGATGATGGCAGGCAGTATGATATCACCAGGAGAAAACATAATTTTGGGGTCAGACACGTGTTCACAATCCGTACCCCTTATTAGCTGTATGTGAAGTAGTAATTATAACACTCTGATCTTTGGGGATTGTTGTGTGAAGTTCAGAAATATGATTGCAAAGGGCCTGCCACTTTGTGGATCTTCACCAAATGGCAGTTATCAATATCAATATATTTTCTTCAGCTTTCAAATCACTGTAGTCACACTTGAAACTTTAACCACCAATTTATCTTCCTTATGCTTTTTGTTGTTGTCTGAATTTCATAAAAGAACATAATTCTCTTTAAAGAATCATTCATTAAAAATAAATGTTATAAGCCTAGTTTTCAAGATGCTTATGCACATGGTAGTGTATCTATATACAGGGATACCACCAGTAAAATGATGTTGATGGAAATATTGCCATGTATTAACATTAAGTTGAAAAAAACAGGAATACAACTTTTCCAACTATGTAAAAATACTGCAGGGAAGCAAGAGTGAGGTAAATGTTAAAATGTTAGTATATGATTGATGAGTTTAAAGCTAACAGTTATATTTGTCATTGTACCTTTCTGTTTTTTTCCAAATTTTTCATTAGTGGAGCATATCTGGACTACCTCAAAAATATGAAAACAATAAATGTTGAATTAAAATGCATGAACCAATATTTATCCCTCTTTTAGTCTTCCACCAAAAATAAAACAAAATAGTTTTTAGTTACACTGTGCTAAAGTTTGTGGTTCATTGCAATCCTAGAAATGACACTTAAAATTTATGTTATTTTATCTTTGTATGGGGATCCCCTTGGGATTAAGACTGGTACAGACCCATGTGACAGCTCCACAGTGAGAACAAGCAAACCAGGTCCACCTGGGGCTGACTGGTCTAAGAAGTTCCTAGAATCATGTGAAATAGCTTATTTTCTCTGGATGATTAACAACTGCCTCTAAACTTGGATAACTTTCTATCAAATTCAATTGTCAATTCAATAGTTAATAGTTCCACACTAAATTTAGATTTGCCAGCAAGAGTAATGAATTTTTTTAGGGAATGCTGACTTGCCTTTATCATCTTGGGGTATATGGAGAGAGATCAGAAAAACATTTTTGTGAAGTCAAGAAATGATTCTTATTGTTAGGATCTCGGTCATCCCATCTCAAAGTGCCAGGCTGGTACTACAGAGGAGTTCCTTATGAGAGACTTAACCGAAATCAAATATTCTGGCTTACAGGTATTAGAACAAATTTTTCTTTGTCTTAGAAATGATCAGGTGAGAGACATTTGGAAAGATGCAAAAGATGGGCAAACGTGAGCAAAAGACAGGGTCTCTAAACGTTTTAACACAGCTGTTGAAGTAGAAGCAGTCAAAAGGTGAAAAGTTAGCCAGTTTTAACTCACCCCAAAATTACTAGAATGTGGGCGAACTCTTTTAGAAAGTGAATGAAAAATGGCCGTTCAGTGAAAATTACTTAAGGTTAGAAACGAAAGCATCAAACAGGCAACAAATCTTATGCCCAGGGGTAAAAACCAAAGAATAGAAATTGAAATAGGAAGAGCAACACAACAGACTTGTGAATAGAGTCCCTAGCATTTTCTGCATATTTCGCATGTGGACCACTGGATGAAGACCCATGCTACTACTGAACACTTACTAAACTGTAATCTTTATTTTTATGTGAACAATTTCAGTCACTTCTCAAAACAATCCTGGGAAATAGCACTGTTGTCTGCATGAAGCTGAAGCTTAGGGAGGACAAATAGCCTGTCTAAAACCATGCTGCTAGGCAAGGGCAGAGACAGGACTCAAACACAGAACTTTGTGTATCTCCGAGCCTGTGGCCTAATTGCCATGCTACACGACACTGTGCCGTTTTCCTTTACTTTAGATCTTCTTAGGTAAGATGGTGAGTAGAGGCCGAGGATGGGGACCCAGAGTGTGAGAGTGGGCGCATGTGCTGTCTACTTTGACATCTCCTTCAATGAAATCCCCATTTCCTTATTGAAGAGGTGGTGGAAAGGAAGTTTTCTGCCTTTTTAATGAATTGCCTTTGCCATGACCTGGTGGTCCCTCTGAGGTTGTCAGTGTGGCCTGCTTAGGTGGCCTGTGGTTTGGTGTAGGGAGTGACTCTCAACCAAAGGACTCTGGAGGGGCGGTGGCTTTTCTGGCTGTCAGAACCATTTGTGGTTAGTTCTCAACCCAAGTCGAGGTTCAGAACAGTTTTATCACCACAAAGATCCCTTTTGTTGGCCTTTATGCCAGCACCTTATCTAATTTGAAAACATCCCGTTTGTATTTTGAGTGCCAATGAACCCAAATGGTTCAGGCTTTATATTAGGCTCTATTTATTAGGGGGAAACAGCATAGATCTGGAGTTTAGGAGACCTCAGCTGCTTGAGTCATATAACAGTGGGTGCTACAAAGGAAGGCATTGAACTTATATGCTTTGTTGTGTTGATCAAATGACATTAAGTAGAAATGTTCTGGAAGAAATTAAAAACATTATAAACCAATGGGGCCTTCTGTCTTTGCTCATATTCTATTTTCTTACCATGTAGATACTCAATTGGTATACAAGAGTTTTACTGGCAGAAGAGGATTAAAGTTAATAGTGGGTATTATGGGTTGGACTATGCTTCCCCCCAAAAAAGACATGTTGAAGTCCTAACCTCCAGTACTTCAGAATGTGACCTTATTTGCAAATAGAGTCGTTGTGGCTGTAATTGAAATTAAGACGAGATCGCAATGGAGTGGACCCTTAATCTAATATGACTGATGTCTTATAAGAAGACAGCCCCAGATAGGCAGGGACACACAGGGAGAATGCCATGGGATGATGAAACAGGTTGGAGTTACACAGCTGAAAGCCAATGAATGCCAAGGAATTGTCAACCACCAGAAAGCTAGAAAAAGGCAAGGAAGGACTCTCTCCTACAGTTTCAGAAGGAGCATGGCCCCGCCAACACCTTGATTTCATTATTTCTGGTTTCCAGAAATGTGAGCGAGTAAATTCCTATTGTTTTAAGCCATTCTGTTTGTGGTATTTTCTTACTACAGCCCTAGGAAACTACTCCGGGGGGGCGGGGGGGGGGTGGGGAGAACAAGTCATTTTAAGTGCTGGTGTTCAACTCATCTATTTTTCTGGCAAGCATTTCTAGGGACCAAATCCAACATGACTCATTTCTCTGACTTTAACCTGTGACATAGGGCCTCAAACAGTAGAGTCACTTCATCACTGAGTGGGAGTAAATAAAGCCACTAAAAAATGAAAAACAGACTATTGTGAGATCTACAAAAGGGCATCCTTTCATAAATTGAGTCTAGCTAGGCATTTCAGATTTTTATACCAATGTGGTCATTTGCTAGATACGGAACATTAATGCCTATTTACTTCTCTAAGTCATATCTTGAAAGAAAAGTTCAAATATTCTGACTCAGAAAATGATTCAGTGTGATTGCACTTTGGTCCAAATATAAAATCTGAAACTCTTAAGCATATAGCAAATTGGAAACTACCCAATTAGTGGGATGTCAGGTCATTTTAGGCGTCTCATCTGGAACTGTTGATCCCCTTGATGCATAAAGTTAGTCTGGTAGCTGCACAGCTGTTTTAATGACAGCATAAATAGCCAGGATTTGAAGCATATTCTTGGGTTTCCCTGCAACTTAAGAATCTGTTAAATCTCCTTTTCAGTAGGGCTTAAACCACCCTAGTTCCTATTACCGCAATTATCCCTAGCAGAACAACATTCTTTTAGCAGGACAGCATCATTGTGGGAGGCTAATCATTTAATCTGCCCAAACCTAAAAATATCTTTGGGTTCCCCTTTTTAATTGATCCATATTTAATTTTCTTTAGGCCTGTTATTCATGTTATATAATCGCTTTCAAAATATTCAATAGAAATTTGTGACTGGATAGCTTCTTGCAAATTTGAACAGGGTATAGAAGTTCTTTTTTTGCTCAATATGGTGAAGGCAAAGGCTTTCATAGGCATCTTGTGCACTGATCTCTAGTGTCAGAGAGGAAAAGGACAAATGTATGTATTGAAAATGAACCCTATCTAAATAGGAAAATACAGACCTCTTAGAAAGGAAGAAATGGTGCTGATTGAAAATACTTCCCAGTAGCCACAATTTAACATTATTCATTCCTATAGAATATAATTCAGTGTAAGGTGTCATAACTCACCCCAAAGATACTTGGCAGCACTTATACTAAGTCACTTTCTAGTCTTTTCAAAAACTGAGTCAATGGCGATAAACAGGAAGAGCATGCTTTTTAGGCTCCTTCTTTATGATTATTTTGTTTCCATAGCTCAGTACAGCACAATATTGAGGGAAGTTTTCAATCAATTTTATAGTCTGATGACCATATATGCTCTCCTTAATTTCTGGAACATGTTTGAAGATTCTGTTCTAACAAATTAATGGTTGCAACAGGAACATCTTATTAATGTACTTAAAGTACAGGACAGTTATAACAACCTTATTCTTTCTGTCTGTTAAAAGTAAATAGTGCTAAATTTTCTGGTTCCTTGTTGGACCATAAATCCCAACCCGTTACCATCCTGGCAAGGACTTGTTCTTCCTAGTCAGTGTACTATAATCATACAATGTGATGAGTGCCCATTTTGGAATATTTAACTTTTAATATTTAATGTTCACCAAATGCCTATTGAATATCTAATAGTTTCCAGCTACTGTACTTCACTGCAAAAGAATGGACAAGATCACCTCTTTAGTTTCCTTATAGTCATGTGAATTAACACTACCTTTTGTTGATTAGATTCAGTTACAGCCATTCTGTTAAAGAGAAGGATCTGAACTTGAACTCTCTTGGTCAAAAATGGCCAAGGTTTTCCAGCTAGAGCTGGATTTCACCCTGGAACACAGCTACCAACATTTCTTGTACCTGGATTTTCAACTTGATTAATCAACTAGAGCCGCTTTTGCGTAGGTAACAGGGACTTAAGAGGGGATGGTCGAGCAAGGTTTGAGCTAGGCGCTGGAGTACTGTTTAGTTTTATTCTGTGAACACTCAAAATTCCAAAGTCGTGTGCAGATCAGCTGCCTTGCGAGGACTGTCAGACCTCTAGCTACTGAGCGGAGGAGACAGCGTGAGGAGAGACACCAGAATATTCATCAAAGCCGAGTAAGTGAGCCGAGCAAGTAAGCCTGGGTGATTCCTTCTGGGGTGACTTTGCTCCCATGTTTGGTGTTCCTGCTAGTACTGGGGTCCTAGACACGGGGCCTGGTCATTTCCACTCTGCTTTAAACACTTATTCCTGTGTGCTCTGTGCTGGAAACAAATTAGTAGGAGTCCGCTTTCGATCCTGGACTGAGTTCCCACGGCTTATATTTCTTACTTCCTGCTGCTCCAGAGGCTCCATTTTGGTCAAATCTAGGGCCTTTCTCAAAGCTCAGCCTCCTGGATTCAGCAGCCCTTTCAGTACTGATCACAAACCCAGTCGATCACATCTGTGGATGACAGGACTCAGGGCTTTCTTCCACTTCTGCTATAAGTGGCCTCAGCTCCATCTCTCTCAAATTTCTCCTCGAGCCATTCCACTCTAGCATCTGATCTGACTGACTTCTTGGTTCTCTGTCTTGCTGTCTCTAGCTCTCTTGGGAAGTTCCTTGACCTCAATTCTCTTGTGCTGTTATTCCACAATACAGTCTGAACACCCATCCTTCCAGTCTCCATCTAGCTCTCGTTCCCCACTCAGTTTCCCCTTGCTAGTAGGGCTTTTACCTCATATGCACTGACATTATTGCAATTCAAACATGTTTAAAATTGAATTATTACCTAATATTCTCTGGATGTTCTCCTTATAATTTTTTGAGAATTCATGGAGAGTTGATCAAAACAAATGAACTTGGTTAGGGATAATAAAAAAAACCCATTAGGTTCTCCACCTCTCTCATTTAGGGGTTAATGCCAGCTTATCTAATAATACTTTGCATTGATATCATCTCCTTGTTCCTGGGTCAAGGCAGGTCTGCTCTCCAGCACTTCTCTTCCTACACAATCTGGTCATTCAGGTAAGAAAAGCTTTCTTCTTTTCACTACCTGTTCACCCCAGTCAATAGCCCCCAGGAATCTTGGCCAAGGCCAAATCTTTTTTCTCTCCCCCTTCCCCAGGTTTCTGTACCTCTTCTTCATGATTACCCAGAGACATTGGACTAACCCCTCTGCTGAGCCTATCCATAGCCTGCCTTCTCAGCAGTGTCCTGGGTCCCCATGTACTGGAGAGATCCTCTGGCTCACTTGAATGTCTCGCATTACCTGGGGCTTTGAGTAAGCAGAGTCAAAGACTCAGGCTTAGCAATCTTTTTATTATGTAGACATTTCCACCGTAAGTCTGCTCTCTTCTCTTGCAGAGTCTACAGATGTTTTACATATTGACATTTCAGTGTTTATATCTGAGTGGGCAAGTAAGGAAGCTGTTCTCTCAAAAATATTTTTGTAGCCTTTTTACTTGTTTTGTTTTTGTTCTGTTCCTCTTTCTAAATCCTACATGCCCATTCACAGGCAACCTCTGAGCTGTGACTGCTTTACGACTTCCCAAGTGCACTTGTGTGCATTTTTTTTATATTGACACACTTTGTGCTGCTTGTACGTGAGGCATTAGTAATATACCCATGGAGGGAACTAAGGCTCAGAATGGTGATGTGGCTTGTCCTAGGCCACGCCACTAGAGAGCTGTTGAGCTGAGTCTTGAACTCTAGCTTACTGTCTCTTAAAAGAGGATCTTCCCATTTGGCGCTTTCTATTGCCTGATCTTTAATTAGTAAGTTGTTCTGATTTATCATCTCGGTAAAGTTGGAATTCAAGTCTAATCATCTTCTATTCCTCAGTGTCTCCCAGCCTGGGTCATGCCACTGGGTATGCCTTCTTAGCCTTACACTTGGGTAGGTTATGAATGTGTGAATTAGCTAATCAGATCCCTCCAAATGAGAGCTAATTAGGACTGCCAAGCCATCTGGCCTACCTGACCCCACAACTCCAAGCTTGTGCCTCCCTTATTAAATGATAACTTCTCTTAGTTGTCAGGGTATTTATGCTGACTTCTACTGGGTGGTTTCTCCAGGGATTTGGAAGTCTGCCCAAGGTGGAGGTGGCAAAGGGCACCCTTCCTTGGCATAGAAAATACGGGAATTCAAGCAGAACCTCCACAAAATGCTTGTCTCCAGTTATTGAAGGAGAGAAACTCTTCAAAATTCTTCAAGATTTTCTAACCAAGAAGTTCTTAAACACCTACTCACACAAAATGACCAGTTTAAGCTTCTCGATGTATTCAGCTTAGACTCTCAGATAAGTATTTGTCATTCATGGGTCTTTACCAGAAGATGAATTTATCTCATAATAAATTACCAATAGGTCAATGGTCTTATAGGGCATGAAGTAAGAAAACGTCCTGGTCCCTGATTTTTTAGTTGCATTTGTCCTACATATAAATTACTAAAATTGTAGCAGGGTTTTCTTGGTTGGAAATGCAACTTTTAATATGAAAACAAAGGATTCCTTTATAAAAATTTACGTTTAGGTAGTAGACTATAGAAAATGCTGTGTTAAACTTCAGGTCTAAGTAAGGCTATTTTTGCTTCTGGTAGCCTGGGACCTAAAGTGTAGTGATAAAAGTCAAGAGATAATCAGAATTTAGGAGGGCCTGGTTCCAAGGCTGATGTATTTGTGAGGGACACTGTTAAGAGAAAATTCTTGGGTTGTTTTTAAAGTTGCATCTAATACAACTTTCTTGGGCAGACCGTTAGGTGAAGGAAAGGCTGTAACTTTAAAAGTCCTATTGGTATTCTGTTAAAAGGAAGGTTGTTTTCCATCACATTTTGTTTTGGAAGAGTGGTTTGAACTGGATCTCTTTTGTCCCATAATTAAAAAAGAAATTGGATCCTGCATTTGTTGTTATTGGTTACTGCTGTATTTTGTCAGAGATTATCCTTGTGAGGAAGTAATCTGGTAGGTAATATTGAATTTCAGTTGTTCTCAGTCCACATATACTTCATCTTTTCACTTCTTCTTGCCAGGGAACCAAGAGTGTGCTCCTTGCGACACAGGTATGTTGTGCTATAATTCTTACAGATGAAAGCTAGCAGGTTAGCTGTGAACTAATAAAAAGTTTTCACAGCATGGATTCCAGAGTGGGGCTAGGAAGTATTCAGGAGTTTGCTGAAAGGAAAAGAAAGAGTCAAAACTGAGACTTGTACTGATTTGAGCTTAGATTATAATTTCTCCCCATATCAGGAGATCACTTAATTAGCATAGAAGAATTGTTAGGAGATCTTTTCTTTTCATCATTTGCTTCCTCAGTCTTTGGAGGCATTTGAACTTTTTCAAAAACAAGGCTAGAAGAAAGCTGGCATCAAATAAGTAGGGGATCCATGAAAAAACAATCTACGGTCTTTTTGGTATGGCTGATCTAGGAAGTCATGACAAAGTTGTTCATGTGTATAGTTACTTAAAAATATTACCCTTAGTTTTTCTAAAAGGTGATTTTAAAACATTTTTCCTGTTTCCTAGAAAAATTAGAACCTGAACTAATACCTTTTTGTGCAGTTGGTGTCTAGGACTATTTCTTTCATCTTCTGAGACTTATGCCTAGTAGCTTTGAAAAAGGATTTAAAATATATATTACTTTGCTATTTATAATGCACCAGCCAGTGTTTTAGGTTGTGAATCATTCCATATCACATTCATCAATTGTACATTAGAATTCAGTAATAGCTGGTTGTTATTTATTTGGCTGTGTTTCAGATAATTCAGTACCATTGAATGCTTAAATTGTTTAATTTTTCTGAAGTGAGACCAAGAATCTAGGATGATAAAGTAGAATAGGAACCTAAATCATCTGGTCTCAACTCCTAAATTTTAGATAGAGAATCTGAGTCTTAAATGAAGTCACAGGGCTTGTGGCAGAGAGAAAGACAGAAAGGCTCAAAAATTAGGCAAACTTCTTCATTGAAAGATTTTTTTGTAGGGCCACTAACATGCTGACATGTATTACAAATCTTCAGTGTAGGGGAAGTTTTTAATCAAGGGGAAATTTAATAAGCAGCTTTTCCTAATTTACTGGCCAAGAAACCCCTTTATGATAGAACTCTAAGCAAGCTTAGGGCTCATCAACCATACTTAGAAATCTTGTCCTTCAGCATACCCCATCCTTTAATCAAAATATGTATTTTTTATAAATGAAACAAAGTCTTTAACAGCTGTAATTTTCTATTTTGTTGGCATAGTTGTTCTATATGTGGAGAAAGATATAGAGATGCAACAGAAATGAGAATTTAGGACACTGGTGGGACTTAGATGTACACAGATGACAGTAAAAGTCTTTGGCTTTATTTTTGTCTTGAAGATTCAGGACATAAGTTAGATTTGAATTGTAAAAAATGATTTAAGTGGTGAGGGAATGAGAAGCTTCTTAACTCCCAACAGGCAAACCATGAAACAAAGGCAGGGCAAATAGAAATGTTCTGTGGCAAAGAGAACAAAATTCTTAAATGATATGCCTGCATATGGAGGCATGAACCATGAATGTTTTTTTGCTTCTTCTAACTCAGTGAGGCCTATCCATATTACAATAATGACAATTGTGTCAATTCCAAAGAATGTTTCTATAACAACTTTATTTAAAATCGTATAATATTCTCTTATATTAAAAAAGGCACATCCAAAGAAAACATCCATGAAGGTGCAATTAAAATTACTAGACTGAACAGAATTCATTCAAGACTTTGACTATTCTGCACTCACCGGAGAATGTTAGAGCTCTGAGTAAAGATTTATATTGTTTGTCCACCACCTATATTCCTAGTACTTAGAAGAGTCAATGGAACAAAGAAGATGCTCAGCAAATATTTGTTGAATAAAGTAATTTCATTAATTTTATTGGTTATTCTTCATTAAAAAGGTAATGCAAAAATATGTTTAAAAATTTAAACATTATAAAAGAATGCAGGATGAAAAGTTATATCTACTCCTTACTCAAAACTCCCAGGCTCCCACCATACAAGCAACAGCTGTAACCAGTTTGTACAAGGTTCTTTTTGAATGTTCTATGCATATTTAAGCACCCATACAGATATGATGTGTATATATAGATATGCATATATATATACACACACATAGTTATTTTTATACAGGTAGAAGCATACTATATAGATTGTTTTACATTTTGATATTTTCCACGTAAATATCTATCTTAATGACATGCATTTTAAGAATTGCTTCCAATAAATGAAAAATTATGTAACATTGACATTTTACTTTTCTTTATGATTTAATGTTATAAAACATTTGTGTTTCTTTTCTATGAATTGCCTCTAAGATCTTTGTCAATTTCTCTATTGTTTTAATGGTCTTTTATAATGGATTTGTAAGAGGTCTTTATATATTAAGGAAATGAGCTCATTGTCATATGTGTTGAAATATTTTCCCCAGTTGATCATTTGTCTTTTGACTTTGGTTTTTCTGTGCAGAAAAAAACATTTTTTATGTAATCACATTCACTAATCTTTTTGGAATTTGGGTTTTGTGTATTGCTAAAAAAGCTTTTTCATCCTTCTCCCAAAATACATGAATTCTCCTATATTTGCTTACAATAGTTTTATTGCTTTATTTTGTATACTCAAATTCACCTGAGGTTTATTTTGATGAAAGTTAGCTTTATTAGCTGTTTTCCACATAACGAGTCTGTTGAATAAACAACATTGCTAAATTTCAATGTATTTAAGCATTTATTTAAAAAAATTTCACTTCGTTATTATGGAAAATCTCAAACTTATAAAAGTAGATAGTGAATAGTAAGGACAGTGACTTGATAGACAAGATTTTGACATTTTGACCTCATCTAGAACTGGAAATTTTCATTTCTTTCAGTCTAACAACTTCAGCTGTATAAGCTGGAAATAGCAAGGATTTTTTTATTTGAAGCTGATTCTCCAAGTTTCTCCTCCAAAATAAAATAGACAATCATTTCCACAAAGGAAAACTTCAAAGTTTTTATAATTTTTAAATGCTGAAACAGAGATAATTACAGTGAGCAAAATATAAAACAATTTGATTTTATTTCCATTTTGTTACCTTCCTATTACTCTGTGCTCCATGATCTTGGGGATGCCTACAGCCACATGGAAAGATCTGACTTACTAAAGATATTTAGTCAATTTTCTAAGAGCCTAAGTGGATTCTATACTTTTTCTTCAGTATGTTTATGAGTAGAAGCTACTGCTTGAATGAAGTACACATTCGTGTATTTTGTTATTTTGTGTTTCTGGAAATGCTTTAATTTTAATAATTTTTCAGTATATACCTAGTTAGATTTGATGAACTGAAGGCATAGCCAGTGTCAAAATATGCTGCATTAAAATATAATCATTATCAGAGAATGAGAAGAGAAGCCACAGATTTGGGAAAAATGTTTGCAAAAGGCATATCTGATGAACTATAGCTATCCAAAATATACATGGAACTCTTAAAACTCAATGAAAAGACAATGAACAGCACAATTTAAAAATAGGCAAATGATCTGAATATACATCTTAGCAAAGATACAGATGATACATAAACATGAAAGATGCTTAACATCTTAGTTGTTGGAGAAATGCAAATTAAAATAATTAGCTACCACTACACGTGTATTAGAATGACTCACATCCAAAATGCAACACCAAATGCTAGTGAGGATGCGGAGCAATAGGAACTCTATATGCTGCTGATAGGGATGCAGAATAGTACGGCCATGTTTGGAAGATGGTTTCTTACCGAGCTAACTACATCCTTACCCTGCTATCCTTCAATCACTCTCCTTTGTAGTTACTCAAAGGAATTGAAAACTTATGTCCACACAAAAGCCTGTGAAACAATGTTTATAGCAACTTTATTCAGTTGCCCAAACTTGGAAACAACAAAGATGTCCTTTATAGGTGAATAGATAAACAGCCAGTGGCACATCCAGACAATAGAATATTATTCAGCACTAAAAAGAAATGAGCTATAAGGCTGTGAAAAAACATGGAGGAACTTTAAATGAATATTCTAAGCAAAAAAAAGTCAACCTGGAAAGGCTGTATACTGTATTATTCAACTATATAACATTCTGGAAAAGGCAAAACTAGACCCAGTAAAAAGAACAGTGGTCGTGGGGGGCTAGGGGAGGGAAGGATGAATAAGCAGAGCACAGAGAATTTTCAGGGCCATGAAAATATTCTGTATGTTACTATATGGTAGATACAGGTCAATGTAAATTTGTCAAAAACCATAGAATGTACAAGATCAAGAGTGAACCGTAATGTAAACTATGCACTTTGGGTGATAACATGTCTTAGATTGTAACAAATGTAGCACTCTGGTGGGAATGTTGATAGTAGGGGAGGCTGTATGAGCAAGGAGTAGGGGTTAAAGGTTAAAGTGTAGAAACTCTATACTTTCTTCTCAATTTTGCTGTGAACCTAAAGCTGCTCTGAAAAATAAAGTCTATTAAAAATATAAAAATGAGATTTGCCATGATCTCGATATTGTGGTCATATTATTGGTAAAATTATTGTTATAAAATAACAGGAAATTTTTGGTACCTGGCCTATAGTGGGTTTTCTTTTTTTTTCTCTCTCAGGAATGTTTTTATTTATTTTTTATTAAGGTATGATTGATATACAATGTTATGAGGGATTCCCATGAGCACCATTGTGGTTACTACATTCACACATATTACCATGTCCCTCTGCTCGCCATTGCAGTCGCTGTCCTTCAGTGTCGTAAGATGCTATAGAGTTACTATTTGTCTTTTCTGTGCTGTACTGCCTTCCCGTGACCCCGCTACATTATGTGTGCTAATTGTAATGCCGTTTAATCCCACTCCCCCTCACTCCCTACCCACCCTTTCTCAGTAGTATTTTTTTTATTTTGTTATCATTAATCTACAGTTACATGTGCAACATTACGGTTACTAAACTCCCCACTTCATCAGGTCCCCCCCATTTACCCCATTACAGTCACTGTCCATCAATGTAATGAGATGCTATAGAATCACTACTTGTCTTCTCTGAGTTGTACAGCCCTCCCTATACCCCCTCAACATTACATCTGCTAATCGTAATGCCCCTTTTCCCCCTTGTCCCTCCCTTCCCACCCATCCTCCCCAGTCCCTTTCCCTTTGTTAACTGTTAGTCCGTTCTTGGGTTCTGTAAGTCTGCTGCTGTTCTGTTCCTTCAGTTTTTTTTTTCTTTGCTCTTATACTCCACATATGAGTGAAATCATTTGGTACTTGTCTTTTTCTGCTTGGCTTATTTCACTGAGCATAATACCCTCTAGCTCCATCCATGTTGTTGCAAATGGTAGGATTTGTTTTCTTCTTACGGCTGAATAGTATTCCATTGTGTATATGTACCACATCTTCTTTATCCATTCATCTACTGATGGACACTATAGTGGGTTTTCAATTAAAAAAAAATTGCTGTGTGATGTATTTCATGATAGGATGTATCAGAAATCTACTCAGTTCTTCACAAAATTCTATATGGAGTTGGAGAAGCCATTTTCTGAAATAAATTGCTACAAGGGATCCACATAAATTCAGGGTTAGTAAGCACTGTTAACATCTCTGAAAATAGCCATCTGACCCGAGGTTTGATTTGGTTGCTTTATTTTGCTCAAGGACAATTTCACTAAGTGAGATCATGTTACTATCCTGTTTATAATCCCCCGTGGAACTACCTTGCCAACACCTGATCTGAGTCTACCAAGTCACATGTGGTCTGGGGCCCACCACCCCCTCCCCGCCCTGCAACCTCTGATTTCATCTTTTACACTTTCCCTCTCACCCACCCTGTTCTAGCCACACTGGTCTTACTTCTGTTTCTTAAATTTGTAGAAACTAATCCCATACTAAAATGCTAGAAAAGTTTTACTGAGGTATAATTGATGTGTAATAAATGTCATGTTTTAAGTGTTCAGTTTGATAAGTTTTGACATATGTCTACCCATGAAAGTATGATCAAGAAATTGCAATCCCTTGCTCCAACTGTTCCCTGTTTTCCACATCCCCAGACAACCACTGATCTGTTTTTTATTACTATAATTCTGAATTTTCTAGGATTATATGTATTCTTTTTGTCTGGCTTCACTCTTCATAATTATTTTGAGATTCATCCATGTTGTATGTGTCAGCATTTTATTTATTTTATGCAATGGAGTAGTATTCCATTGCATGGGTAGACCATTTATCCATTTACTTTTTGATGTATATTTAGATTGTTACCAGCTTTTGGACATTTCCAATAAAGCTGCTCTATGCAGTTGTGTGCATATCTTTGAAAATATGTATGTACATACACATATATACTTTCATTTTCTTGGATAAATATCTAGGAGTAGAATGACTGGGTTGTAATGGATATGTGTCTAACTTTTTAAGAAACTGACAAACTGTTTTCCAAAATGATTGAGCCATTCTACACTCCCCAGCAGTGTGTAGTGTATGAGAGTCCTGCTGCTTCATATCTTCATCAGTGCTTGGTATGATCAATATTTTTAATTTTAATCATTTTAATAGCTATGTAGGGGTAACATTGTGTTTTGATTTCATTAATAACTGATGAAATTGAAAATTTTTTCATGTGCTGCTTTGACATCTGTCTTATTTTGTGAAGTGTCTGTTCACATATTTTGCCCATTTTTTATTGGACACACACACACACACACACACACACACACACACACACACGTGCGTGACTTGGAAACATTTTCTTCCAGAACGACGTAACTTATTTCATATTCTTAAAAGTGTCTTTCAAGGAAAAGAAGTCCTTAATTTTGATAAAATCTCTTATATTTTATTTTAGAAATTTTATATTTTCAGATTTTACACGTAGGTCTATGATCTATTTTGCTTTAACTTTGTATATAATAGTTTTTGCAGAATATAGATTAAGTTTGTTTTTGAATATAGCTATCCAGTTATTCCATCATTATTTGTTTAAAAGGTTATCCATTGTCTACTGAAATGCTTTTGCATCTTTGTCTAAAATCAACTGACCATATATACATACGGGTATTTCTGAACTCTCTACTTTGCTCCACGGATCTATTTGTCTATCTTCATGTCAAACCATACTGCCTTGATTACTGTAGCTTTATGAAATGAGTCTCAAATCATGTGTGTAAATTCATTGTTGCTATTGTTTAAAGCTTGTTTCGTTTATTCTGGGTCCTTTGCATTTCATAAAAATATTAGTATTAGTTCACCAATTTCTAAAAAATGAAATGTCTGCTGGGATTTTGGCTGGGAGTGAATTTGGTGGGAGCCGAATTTGGGTAGAATTGACATCTTAATATTGAGTGTTCTGACTCATGGAAAAAGTATTCCCTTCTTAAATTCCCTCAACAATGTTTTGCACTTTTTATTGTACAGAGCTTTCACATCTTTTGTCACATTTATCTCTATTTTATATTTTTGATGCTCCTGTAAATGGTATTATTTTATATTTTCAATTTCCATTTCTTGTGAGAATACAGGTACAAAATTGATATATTTGTCTTGTATCCCATACTTTGCTAACTGACTTAACGTTTTTTTTAATGAGCATGCCTTCTGCATATAGTTTTTCTTGTCCCAATCTCTTATGTAGGATTTTCATATTTTCATTTTATTTCATTTTTCTTGCCCTTGCACTAGCTATGTCCCTGAGTACAGTGCTGAATATAAGCAGTGACAGGGGACACAACCATACCTTGTCCTTGATCTTTGGCAGAAAGCATCAATATTTAACTATTAACCATAACATTAGCTGGAAGTTTTTCATAGGTCTCTTTATAGGAAATTCATTTCCTGGTTTGCTGAGTGTTTTGTAAACCAAGAATAGATGTTGGATTTTGTCAAATGCTTTTTCTATGTCTATCGAGATGGCCATAGAGATTTTCTTTTTTAACTACGTTAATACAGTGAATTACTCAATTATTTCAAATGTTAAAAGCCAACCTTGCATTCTTTGAAAAAAAAACCCCACTTTGTCATGATGTAGTATTTTATATGTTGTTGGATTCAATTTGGCTAAAGTCTTATTAGTAATTTTTGCATCTGTATTTATGAGGTATATTAGTCCTTAGTTTAATTTTCTTGTAATATCCTGTCTGGTTTTGGCATCAGAGTAATACTGGCCTTACAAAAGGAGTGATAAGTTAACCCTTTCTTTTCAGTTTTTATAGAATTTGTATAGAATATGTATTTCTTCCTTAATGAGTATAAAAATTGATGAGTGAAGCCGTCTGGGCTTAAGATTTTCATTGTGGGAAGTTTTGTAGCTACAAATTCAGTTTCTTTAGTAGGTATAGGGCTATTCCGGTTACTTCTTTTTGAGGGAGTTTTGGTGGCTTGTATCTTTCAAGAAATTTGTCCATTTCACCTAATTTTTCAAATTCTTAGGCAAAAATTGTTCATAACACTCTTTCATTCTGCAGTATCTGTAATCTCTAGTGACATCACCTCTGTCATTCTTTAAAAAACCGGTTTTAGTGTTCACTGATTTTTTTCTTTTGTTTTTCCATTTTTTTTTGTATTGATTTCTGCTCTAATTGAAGTTATTTCTTTTCTTCTTACTTTGAGCTTGATTTCATCTTTTTTGAATTTCTTAAGGTAGAAATGGAAATAATTGATATGGGATTATTCTTTTTTTCTAATATAGATATTTTTGTGCTATAAATTTCCTCTTTATATTGCTTGGCTGCACCACAAAAATATTAGTATGTCAGTTTCATTTTCATTCAGGTTGAAATACTTTCTAATTGCCCTTTTGCTTTATTCTTTGATGACCCATGAGTTATTTAGTTTTCAAGTATTTGGGGATTTTATACATGTATTTCTATTTATTTTTAATTCAATTATAAATTTCTATTAAATCAATTAGAGAATATACTTTTATGATTTGAAGTTTTTAAAGCTTGTTAAGACTTTTTTATGCCCCCAAATATGGTATATCTTGGTAAAAGCTCCATGTGCACTTGAAAAGAATGTGTATTCTGTTTTTGTATGGTGAAGCATTTTATACATGTCATTTAGGTGAAGTTTTTGTTAGTTTCGATAACTTTACAGATTTTCTGCCTACTTTTCCAACAATTATTGATAGAGAGGAGTTTAAATCTCTGATTATCATGAAGAGTTTGTCTATTTTTTATGGTAGTTTTTATCAGTTTTTACTACATGTATTTTGAGCTCTGTTATTATGTGTATAAACTTTTAAGATTTTTAGCTCTTCTTGATGAATTAACCCCATTGTCATTATGAAATGCTTTTTAAAAAAAAAATCTCTGGCAAATTGATTGTACCAGCCAATCTTGGGAGAAGTGATATCTGTATAATGTCATCTTCTGATCCATGGATATGGTATATCTTTCTTTAGGTCTCCCTTAGATCTTACTAATGATTAGTAGTTTTCAGTGTAGAGATCTTGTATGCTCTTGTTAACATTATCCCCACGTTTTCTTTGATGATATTGTAAAGGGAATTGTTTTTTAAGTTTTATTGTCCAATTAAGTTTTTGCTATTACATAGAAATACAACTGAATTTTTTATATTAATCTTTTATCCTGTGACCATGGTAAATTCAATGATTATTTCTAAGAGGTTTTTAAAGATTTGTTAGGGTTTTCTACATGGATTGCTTAGGATTTTCTAAATAATGTTTTGAGTGTTTTAGTTAATCTTTAATTTTTTTTAGGAGAGTTTTATCTTCTCCTTTCCTAGTCTTTAAGTCTTATTTTTTTTTTCTTAATGCACTGGCCAGTACAGTATTTAAAAGGATAAGTAGTCATAGGGAGATAGGATATCCTTTGCTTTGTTCCTAACTATAGGGGAGTGTTTAATATTTTACCTTTAATTTGATGTTAGGTGTAAGTTTTTTTTTAGATGGTCTTTTATTAGATGAAGTTCCCTGGTATTACATGCTTGGAGGTTTTTGTTATTTTTAATTATGAATGTGCTTTGAATTTTAGCAAATACACTTTCTGCATTTATTGAGATGATTGGTTTTTCTCTGCTTATTCTGTTAGTATGTGATTTATATAGACTGCTTTTCAAATGTTAAGTGTGGGCTAAACTCTCCATGGTCATTATATAATATCCTTTCTATATATTGCTGGATTCAATTTGCCAATATTTTAAAAGGATTTTTACATCTATATTCATAAGGGATATTCTACAATTTTCTTTTCTTATAATATCTGTTAGATTTTATATCAGGGTTCTGTTGTGCTCATAAAAAGATTTGGGGACTGTTGCCACCTCTACCTTCTGAAAGATTTTAGTAGGTTCCTTGGGTCTTTTTGATGCTCATCATATTTTACTTCTCCAAAAGTTGAGAAAAAAATTTAAGTGTATGTATTAACCCCTTTCCTGAAATGTTTATCTACTGTGTAATAAAGCTCATGAGTAAACAAATTTTGCATCATCTATAGGTTTTATTTATCCAGATACTGTAATCACCTTCTTTTAAAACTAGCATAGAGTTTTGAAGCATCAGAACAGTAAACCAAAGCTAATGCTTACTCACATACATATATTTATTTGTTTTAGAAAATATATAGTAACCTAGGAGATTCTTCTCTGAGTATACAGTGTAATGGCTGGATTTGAGCAACTTTTCATGTTATTTCATAAAATAGAATGTCTAAAAATAGTATGTCTAATATTTACTGTTACAATTTTTAATCAATATGACAAGAATTAGGAATATTAAGGATAATTTAAATTCTCAGATGTACCAAAAACTTTATTAGAGCCCATTTTTCTAACTTCTTGAAAATAAAGCTTCTTAGGGCTGTTGTAGGAATTATACTTATTTTAGTCTCATCTTTTATTTTATCCAATCACTTTCTCTCCAGAGTTTAGTGAGCTGTGAAGTGACCAAAAGATAATCAAGGAAGAGAAAAGAAAAAGTCAGGGTCTTGAATTGGATTCAAATTGGAAAAATAAGCCTTGAAATAATTGAAAATAATCATTCTTTATTTTTGCTTCTTTGATACATGTGAGTGATGGTCAGCTTCTAGGATGTATTGTTTACCTGGGAATTTTTTTATTGTTTTCATTTTGCTTTCTTGTTGCTTGTAATAACAACATATCAATAAAAATGAGAAAACAGAATTGTGAGTGTAAACCCCACCAAAAAACAGAGTAAAATTCAGACCAGATCAATTTATTCTACATTAGTGTTCTAAAGAAAATACTGTCATGATTTAACTATGCTTTTTATTTCTGGAAGAATGTATGAATTCAAAATACAGTTGACTTTGTTAACAGACAGAGGAAGAATTAGAACAGATGTATGTCTTGTGATTTGAAATTTGAGGTTACCTAGGAATGATTATCTCTTGAAACCTATGAGTTTTTTTATATTTGGAAAGCCCATGCTTGAAGTTGTGAGCTGGGAGCATGAAACAGACCTCAGGCATGTTTACATCAGCAGAGACTTTATTCAAATGTCATCTCGTTAACCTTGGAATTCCACACCCAAAGCCAGTTGTTGCTTTTGGAAGTTTTTTTATTTAAATAGGATATTTTCTCCTTAATATCTTAATTTAACTTTGTGCTTCTTACATACTGATAAAAACAAGACATGACCCCTGTTTTGGTTAGGCCTGAGAAATAGTGATTGATAGTAAGGAAGGATCATGGAGCCAGAGGAAGGGAATTGAGAAGGAAACAGGGCCTGAGAGGGGCCATCTTATCTTGTTTTCTTTACATAGAAATGTCTTAAGAGAGTAGAAACAATGTTTTGGACAAACACAAAAAAATGTTTAGTCGGCACATTTTTCAGTCACATTATGATGAGAAGCAGATGTAGGTGCTATTAAATCATGTCAAATATGAACGGCCTGTGTACCCTGTGTATACATGTAAATATTTAACTAGAAAAACAGTCACATGAGAACCACTCTGGAGTAAGCTTGCGAGCAGGAAGCCACAAATTATAGGTCTGAAACTTACCATGCCTGACTCAGGCGTCCATGTAAGTAAAACCAAATGAAGATACTCTGCAAGTTTTATAAATAGTTCATGTCTTTTGGTAGGGGGAGGGAAGAAAAAGGATTAGGGAAAATTTTAATATACTTCAAGTAAAATCAGTACATTTAATTATAACCAGAGCTAAGAATCATATGATAGGAATTCCGTTATGCATTTGAATCTAGACTACATTACTTATCAACTTACATAGGAAAAATTACTGTGGAATCATGGCTTATTCTCAGTTAGGTTCTAAAAGGAGCATGTCAGGCAAAAATCATATGTATTCAGATTTATCTTTCATAGACTCCTGGAAAGGTCTCCTGTTGGAGAAAGAAACACATAGTTCTACTAACACAGCCTGTGCTGGAACAGATCCCCATGTCTTCTGGAGGTTTTAGATGATAAGGTTGGTTTTGATTTATGGGTCAAATGGGGAGGGGTAGATAATTATTGACATCAGGAACATGTTGTATGGAAAATACATATCTTTACAAATAGAAATACACTGTGATTCTAGTCAGGTGGAAAACAGAACAGATTTGGGCCTTCCATCTCACCCACAATCTGGGGCTTCTACTTCTTGAGGGGAAGAGTAGAATGAATTTGCCTTATTTTATAGCTTTATTTCCTTTCAAGTTGAATTTTCATTTCATCAAAATAATATTGTCTAACTACCTTCTGTGCTTTTAATCATTTTATTGAAGTATAGTCTCCATATAGTGAAATGCACAGTTTGTAAGCATTATTGATCTATACATTTTAACAAATGCATATAATCATATAACCCGCACTGTTCCCAAGACACAAACTATTTCCCTTTGTGCCCCGTGATGGTCAAACCTGCCCCCCTCTCCTCTCACCAGAGGCAACTATTGCTCTGACTGCTTCCTGCACAGGTTAGTTTTGTCTGTTTCAGAACTTCATATTAATGACATCACATGGCAAGAAGCCTTTGGACCTGGCTGCTTTTGTTCAACATGTGTGTGAGTTTAATTTGTGCCATTGCATGTATCAGTAATAGTTCATTTATGTTTATTGCTGTCCTCTTTTCCTGCTTTTGGACATTTGGGTTGTTTCCAGCTTGACGCTATTATAAAGTCACTATGAATATTCATGTACAAGTCTTTGTGCAGTCATAGGGTATGCTATGCTTAACTTTAAAAGAAACTGCCAAACATTTAAAAAACGATTGTAGCTTTTTACACTCCCATCTGTAATGTCTGAAGCTCTGGATGTTCTGCATCTCGCCAACATCTTTTTATTTTTTGTCCTTATAGTAGTAATTTATTGTGGTTTTGTTGCATTTTCCTAACGATTCTCTGTGTTGAGCATGATTTCATGTGCATATTGACCATTTGTAGACTTTTTATAAAGTGTCTTTTCAGGTTATTTTGCCCATTTTTAATTGATCTATTGTCATTTTTTTGACTTGGAAAAGTTTTTTTTAATTAGAGTATCATTGATACACACAATCTTATGGTGTTTCACATAAACAGCACTGTGGTTTCGACATGCACCCATATTATGTGCTCACCCCCTCTATTGCAGTCACTGTCTATCAGCATAGTAAGATGGCATAGAGTCATTACTTGTCTTCTCTGTGCTGTACTGCCTTGAGTTGGGACAATTCTTTATATATTCTGGATATAAGTCCTTTGCCTGATTTGTTTTGTGAATATTTTCTTCTGCTTTGTGGTTTGCTTATTTTATTAATGTCATATTTAATGAGAAGAAATTTTAATTTTTTCTTTTATACTTAGTGTTTTCTGTATCCTGGGTAAGAAATCTTTGCCTATCTGAAGATTTCAAAAGTATTTTCTTCTGGTAGCTTTATAGTTTTAACTTTTATGTTTAGGTGTATGAGGAAGGAAATGAAGTTAATTTTTTTGTT
The DNA here is from genome assembly GCA_032199065.1 of Smutsia gigantea. Classification (NCBI taxonomy): domain Eukaryota; kingdom Metazoa; phylum Chordata; class Mammalia; order Pholidota; family Manidae; genus Smutsia; species Smutsia gigantea. Next base: position 392,377 of record JAVSCE010000887.1, on the reverse strand, counting down.
TGTTTTTCTTTACTCTCTTTCCTGCTCTATTGTCAATTTGTATATCCTTATACTAAAATCATGCTGTCTTGATTGCTATAGCTTTATCATAGATTTTTTTCCCTAAACTATGTTTTGTAGTTTTTAGTGTAGAGGTTTTAGATACCTTTTGCTTGATTTATCCGTATATTTTTCTTTTTTTGCTCTTTGATACCATTATAAAGGATGTTATTTTTTAAATATAAATTGCTATTGTTCATTACTACTATATGCAAATACTATTGTTTTTGTATATTGACTTTGTTTCCTGAGGCTGGCTAAATTTATTTATTAGTTGAGTAGTTGTTTTGTAGATTTCTTTGGATTTTTTTGTACATAACCATGCTGTGAATAAAGGTAGTATTCTTTTTTTATTTTTTAAGATTTGTACTTCTGGCATTCTTACAATGGCTAAACCTACCAGAACCATTTTGAATAGAAATGGTCAGGGTGAATATCTTGATGTTTTTTCTGATCTTAATTGGTTAAGTGGTCAGTTTTCACCATTAAGTATGATATTAGCTGTAGCTTTTGGTGCATGTCATTTTTCAAATTGAAGAAAATTCATCTATTAATAATTTGGTGACATCCTTTTTATTTTATCATGAATAGGTGTTGAGTTTTGTCAAATGCTTCTGAATCTACTAAGGTGATCACATGATTATTCTCTTTTATTTTGCCAGTGTGAAGAATCATATTGATTAATTTTCAAAAGTGAAAACAAACTTGCATTCCTAGGATATATTTTGCTTCTTATATGTTGCTGGATTTTATTTCTTAGTATTTTAAACAGACATATAATTGTGTTCATGTGGGACATTTGTGTATAATATCTGTTCTCATAACTTCCTTCTCTGTTTTGGTAAAAGGGCTATGCTAGCCTCATAAAAATAGTTTAGAAGTGTTTCCTCTATACTTTCCTGGAAAATAGAGTTAGTAACCCTGTCTATGTTACAGGGTTATTTTGATAATCAATTGAAAGAATGCATATTAAAACCTCTAAAATATATGTGTGATATCCTATACACAAATAAATATTATTTTATCATTTCTGTTTATATTAGTTGCCACATAAGCATTCTATTAAGGGCAGTTCTATATTCTGACATTTCTAAGCTGTGGCAGTATCATTTATTTATTTATTTGACATACGTAATTGGAAGACAGTATATTTAGCTCCAGGGTTATAAAAAAATCAGATATGCTCTCCTTTTTATAGAGGTTCTTCATAATTATGCATAGACGCATTATGAAATCTGAAGATCATTCTGAAATATCAAATATATCTCCAATATGGTTTGGTACTAATATTTAAATGTGTGCTAATTCTTCAACTGGTGGCCCATGTATGGGGAATTTATATGAATTATCCATTAACACATTATCATACTCCTTCATACTCTTCCCCTCCTTTGATCTTATTGGAAAATAGAGCTCATCCTAGTTATATGGCTAGAATATAAATATATTTGATTTTATACCTGTCTTCTGAAATATTCTGAGATCATACTTAATTTTTCAAACAGAAAATGCTTAAAGTTGAACTTTATTTGCAAACCAATATACCTATCAGTTTTGACACACAATCTACTCTCATCTCAATAAAATGAAAATTATTTTGTTAGAGATTGTGAAATAATTTTCCCAGGGGGTGGGTTGGGGGAGGAGAGGATTATATTTGTACTTAAGCATTTGAAATGCAAGTATACATTTATTAATCAGAAATTACTTCTTTCTACATGTAGAGACACTTTTGAATCAGTTAACAATCTGTTTTCTCACCTGACTATAGTCAAAATTCTTGTCCCAAAGTGGAGGCACCCGAGGAGAAGTGAGGGTCCTCTAAAGAGCAGTTGGGGAATGCCTCCCTTTAAGTGCAGGAGAAGGCCAGTTCTGGGGCAACTCGACCAGATTTTACTAAGTGCTACATAGTAAAGGTTAAGAATTTACACATTTTAATCTTGATTCTGTGTTCCTGTATTTTAACTTTTACTAATTTCCCAATATATATGTATTTTAAAAACATTAAAATGACTGTCTTCCCTATCTGAAAACACACAGGGAATCAATATCCCATGGCCAAGTGCAGGAACACTACTGGGACTTGAGTATCAGCTCCTGAGCTTGCTGTAGCTCCATAAGACTGAGACAGATAAAATATGAGACTTAGGACACATCATCATCAGTGATGTATACTGGCCCATTTCCACCTGTGATCCTTGCCACAAGGGAAGTTGAGTTAAGCCTCTCACCCTTGTTCTTTGCTTTGCCTTATGCTTTATATTATAACTATGTTTGAAGTAAGGCTCTTATCATTAATCTCCACAATAGGAATCTGGGCTACTTGTAACTCAGTTTATTCATATTAGTAAAACAGCTATTATTAAAGAAAATCCTTGGCTTTGCAGAATTTAGATCTTCACATTTCTAAGGACTTCGATGCTTTCTTAGTACATATCTCTGTACTTTTCACAGATCCTCTCTTTCCCTATAGAAATGTCATATGCAGAAGAATGCTTTGTTCCATGCCTCAAAGAGGTGTCCTACAAGTATTTACTGAACACCAAGACTATACTATTAAGTACTTAGGGTACAAAGGTAAATAAAACATTAATTGCCCCTGTTCTCCTGAGGATTTCAGTCTGGTGTGGAGACAGATGTTAATCGAATAATCACACTAATAAAGACATAATTTCAAAGTAGGTAAGGCCCTGAAGGGAAAGGAACCTAGTTCTAGGAGAGCTTACCCCTTAGGTTATGAGGGACAAAAGGGATTTTCAAGTTCTTCTTTTTGTGGTCTTGATCTTAAAAACAGAACTTCTCAGAGTACTATCTTTTTCATGTGAAGAGTTGAAATCAACTGGTGAGAAGACCAACGTGTATGAGAATTCAATTAGAGCCACAGCAGTTAAAACAGTTCTCACCTTTCCCTTAACATTAGAAGAGCCAAAAGAATTCTTAGGATACTAAGAGTGGAGAAAGAAGGAAAAGCTGAGAAAGTGAGATGTTGCAATATTTTCTAAGGACATAGATAGATCTGATCTTTGATAAGTTTGTCTTTGGTATGGTTGGTGGTAATATATATATATGTATATTTATATATACTCATTTGTATTTCTATTGATTGAATCAAACTTTTATATACATTACCATCTCAATCATGTTTTCAACATGCTGGGCATTTCTTTGGGGTCATTGTGTCTGATTCAGTGCTTCTGTCATTTCCCTCGGACAAGTTCCCCTGACTCTGCTCCATTTCTCCATCTCTAAAACAAGTGGGTAGTACTCTCAGGATTTGTTTTTATGGTGAAAATGAAGTTGGACTAACTCTGTAACGAGTATACAAATGTGAGCAATATGATTATTAGCCAAGAAGCAGGGTTCACTCCCTTATCAATGTCAGAGGAAATATCAAGGTGACATGGTGGAGGCCATCTTGAACAGCAGAGGCACAAACAAGAACAGAAGATAAAGTTTCTGCCCTTTAGGGCTTTCTGCCTCTTTTGCATATGTACACATACAATTACATATCATTTTAGAATTTACTTGTTTACATAATAATACAGAAAAACCTTATTAACCAGAACAAGGAATACTGGGCTTAACAAGGACTGGATTTAGCTCCAAATATCTTTCCTTAATAGATATAACTGTACAGACAAATAAAGGGAAATGGTTCAAGTATTCAATAGAGCAGATTTTCTAGCCCCTTAAGACATCATGGAGGTAAAATATTTAGAATGTTAATTTAAAATACCATCTATCTTTTCCTTAGATTCTCTAAGGCATTTGTGTGGCATCAATTTGTTTTTGTGAGATAAATAAAAATATATACTTAAAATAATTCAAGAGTTTCACCATTTAATTGAACAATTTTTATATTTAGAAATTAATAGATCAATTTTGTTGATAATGTGAAAATAGACAAAATGAGATACTGGACCAGGGGACAGGGTAGATGGGTGGTGCCATTAATCAAGATGAGGATGAAGAACACATTTTTAAGGAAAAATGATGAATTCATTTCCCTAAATGTTAGGAAAATGCACGTGGAAATGGGGGATGGCCAGTGGGCAATTAGTTGGATATATCTGGAGCTCAGGACGTAGTCCTGATTTGAAATACGAAATTGGGGCCCCCCTGGCATTGGTGATATTAAGTAAAATGTAGCATGAGAAAGTAAGAACATGAGTGGGCCTCCAGGGAACACCAATATTTAAGGGAGTAAAGGACACAAGAGGGGAGCAAAGAGTCTGAGGAGGATGATGGGAAGGTGGAAAGAAGACTGGAAAAACATGGAGTCCTGAAAGCCAGGGGAAAGGGGACATCGTGATGGGATCCCATGCAGTGGGGGGCGGGGGGGCTAGTAAGGAAGGGACTGAAATGTGCTATTGAATTCAGCAGCAAGAAAACACCGGTCAGTGTTTGACTTGAGCATCCTGATATGCTGTGAGCCTGCAGCCCACCCTGCAGGTCTTGAGAACCAAGAGAGTGGTGAGAATTGGAGCAGTAAGCAAATTTCTTTCAAGAAGCTTGATGGAAAGGAACATTTAGAACGAGCAGTGACTAAGCATGGCTTTAGTGAAAGGGATTTTTTTTTAAGAGGTAGGTAGGATTTTCAAAATGGTTATGCCCCAAGAGGAAAGAGAGTAGAAGGGGATTGTCTAAAGATTTATGTGAGAGAAGGGATGCTAAATGTGCTTTCTCTGAAGGACTAGGAAGGGGAGGCCCCCGAACATGGTGGAGCGGTTTCTCTTCAGTAGGAGGAGAAAGGTCGCAAGTATATCAGAATGGTCTCTAACTCCTCTAGGATGTGGTGGGTGAGTGGAAGGAGGAAGGATGTACTGGATGTGAAAGTAGAAATGACTGTTTCTTCCACCAGTCAGGCAGCCATGAGACACATGTCCTGAGCTCCTGTTATATTTTAGGCACCATGATGAGCATTAACTGGTGAAGCAGAACAGATATGCTCCCTGCCACCATAGAGTGGGGGACAGACATTAACAATTTTTGTTTTCCATTTTTCTAGGAGAGGGTCTTTAGCTTCATCATATTCTCAAAGGCAGTTAAGACCCACGAACTGAGTAGCTAAGGATGAAAACCCAAAATTCTAAAAATGGTCTATTCTTTTATTTTTAGGGTTTCATTTTTTAAAATTAAGATACAGTTTACTTATAACATTATATTAGTTTCAAGTGAACAGCACAATGATTTGTTATATGTACATTTTGCAAAATTGTCACAGCAAGTCTTATTAACATCTGTCACCACACAGTTACGAGTTTGTTTCCTTGTGATGAGAAATTTTTAGATCCACTCTCTGAGCAACTTTCAAATATGCAATACAGTATTGTTAACTGTAGTTACAATGCTGTACATTACATCCCCAGGACTTATTTATCTTACTAGTGGAATTTGTGCCTTTTGCGCACCTTCACCCATTTCACCCACTCCTTATCCATGGTCTCTGGCAGCCACCAATCTGTTCTCTGTATCTGTGAGTTTGTTTTTTGTATTGTTTTCTATTTTTAGATTACATAAGTGGGATTATATGGTATTTGTCTTTCTCTGCCTTACTTCATTTAACAAAAGGCCCTCAAAGAACATCCATGTTGTCATAAATGTCAAGATTTCTTTCTTTCTTTTTAATGGCTGAATATCACAGTTTCTTTATCCATTCATCCATTGATGGATGCTTGACAGTTTGTTTCCATGTCTTGGCTATTGTAAATAATGCTGCAGTGAACATGGGAGAGGGTGCAGATATCTTTCTGAGTTAGTGTTCTTGTTTTCTTCAGATAAAGACCCAGAAGTGGAATTGCTGGATCATATGGTAGTTTTATTTATTTATGTTTTGAGGAACTGCCACACTGCTTTCCATAGAACAGTGGTGCCATTCATCATACAAATAAATATAAAGCATACAAGTCACATAAATTCATGATGCTGATAAAGGCTGTGAACAAGAGATTTTTGGAGTTCTGTATAGTTTGACTCAGAGAACTCAGGGAAAGTTACTTGAGAGATATTTTTGGAGAATGGGAAGTATAGAGTACTAGATACATGTTTTACTAAATGTTATTTTTTCTTTTTTTTAGAAATCATATTATTTGGAAGAGACAGTATGTTTTAGCATATACTGAACTTCTTCCTCATATGTCCCTTTACAAAACTTCCCTCATCTAAGATGACTTGGCATACTTGTATGGCAGTTCCTTATTTTTTAAAAAAATGTGTACATGGTTACACTTTTAAAATGAGAACCATGAAGGACCGATTAACCCATTTTAAAATGGACAATTCCTGTGTTCCCGAGTTGCGGATACCACAACTAACCTTAAGTTGGAAAACATTCTTATCCTGTACAACTGAAAACAAATTAGAACATTCTAAAGAACCACCACCTTAGGGTTACTCTAGAAATGACAAGTGTGTATTACCTTCCCATTGTATCGCAATAGAGGCTAGGGACCTGGTATATTTATAATTCTTTTACTAATTTCTTTTCTCAGGAAGACTGAAAAGAAGTTGAAGTAGGCTTTATTCTCTTTTGTGTATTAAAACCTACTGCTTTGGGAAGGAAGGCTGACCTCCAGATAAGTTTTGTTAAGAAGATGAATTAAGTGGTGAAATTTTTAATTTGGGTCCCTTATTAAAATACCTCAGAAAGGAATATAAGCACCTTCACACCTTTTGGCCCATTCTCAGTCTGTTCTTATTTCCTTCCACAATTCACTGTGCTTTCTTGTCATCCCTGTCATGCTAAAAGATCACTGAAGCTTCTGGAAAGCTGTTTATACTTAAGAAGTGGTGATTTTCAAGGAACTGGTGCCTTTCTTCTGTTCAATGGTGAGATTCTTAAGAGAATTTCTTTGGTTGCTTGTAATATTTTCAGTGGCTGAGTGTGGGTGTGGCTGTTGAGAAGAATTACTCAATATCTAATAGTCTGACACTTTAGTACTTACCATGCCGATGGATGGAGCTCAATGCTGTTAGCAGACATCAATTTTTACTCACTGTTTCTGGTAACTGTTTGAAGCAAAGAGCAGAGCAAAGACAGCCATAGACATGGTGAATGCCTATCTGGATTTCTCTTGCACTAAATGTAGATCTGCAGAAGATTCCACACTTATTAAATACTAATCTGTGTGATTTCTATTATAATTCGGTGAAGGAGATTACTTGGGTGGGGGTGATATTTGTTTCAGGCTAAATTGTGTCCTCTCCACCAAATTTGTATATGGAAGACATAGCCCTAGAGCCTCAGAATCTGACTGTATTTGGAGATAGGGACTTTAAAGAGGTAAAGTTAAACTGGGGATGTTAGCGTGAGCCCTAAACCTAACCTGCAATACCTTGGTCTTAACCAACCAGCGGTATTTTGTTACAGCTGCCCTTGCAGACTGATACAACCCCTCATGTGAACTAGCATACATAGAGAGCAGAAAATACAAATACGAATTTTAAATAGTGTCTGCAGGTAGAGAAAACAATGGGATAGAGAAGTAAAGTGAAGTTTAGGAGTTCAACAAACCTAGGACCGAGAACTGAGTTGTATTGACAGACGTCTAACTTTGAGCAATAAGTCATCTGACCTTCCTGAATTTTCAGATTTGTTCCTTGATAAAATGCGCTCAACACGAGGATCCCATGAGCACATATGAAAGCTTCTGGAATAGAGCCTGGGAGGTGTTCCATAGCATCCATCCACTTGTCTCTTTCTCAGGTGTGTAGGCACTTTCCTGAGAGAAGCTGAGAAAGTTAGGTGTGTTGATCCTGAGAGCTTTCTGACAGAAGGATGTCACAAGCCATTTCTGGGTCTTAGTTTCTTGACTGCAAAGAAATGAGGAAGACTGTATTGTGTTGTTGGACTCTAACCCAAGGCCTTTTTTTTTTTACTCTAAAATATTATGTTTTCATGCAATTTAAGGAATCACACTGGGAAGGCAAGGAAGGGGATTCTGGAAAAAGGCGATTTAGTGTATGCTAAGGTATTATGAAATAATGAGAAACAAGCACTGATGAGGTGAATTTGACTGCCCCAGAGAGTTTCCTAGATTTAGACAGCAGGAGCAGGGTGGGAAGGGAGAGGAGGGAAGTAGGGTAGTTGCATTGGATGAAAAGGGAAAGCTAGTGATAGAGTATATTACCAACTTTTTCAAAAACTAGCAGTTTTTGTGAAAGATTATTTTGATAAGATTTGTAGGATGAATAGGTGCAGAAAGAGGCAGAAGGCCAGAATACAGGGAGAAGCATACAGGTAGGTGGCCCTGGTGATTTTCAGGGAAATGGAAGATGCTGGTGAGGAAGGAAGCATGGTAGAATTTAAGGGGCTGAGGAACAGGGAGCCCAGTAACTGAAAAGCCAGTGTGGTGAGCAGCTGTTTAGCTGTGGCTGTTGTCTGCTCCTAAGAGAGACACCTGCTGGGTGAAGGCCGAGATGGAGAGGGTGAGCAGGCAGCCAGGAGCCACCAGCCTTCTCCTTCGTTTTCTGTGAGTTAAAATAGGCTATTTTAGGCATGAGGAGACGTCTCTAGGGATGCAGATGAGGATGTTTTCTATTCCGAATTGAATATACAGTGGGACATTTCCTGGATTGGCGTGGTGAACGGTGTGTGGGGCTGGAAGGTCAGCTGAGAGCCATGGGCAGGAAACTGTCTGTGGACCTGGGTGTCCTGGCCTCTTGTTTTTCAGGTTCTCCGGCTTCTGATCCAAATTTTTACTAGACCAGCTAGGAATCTCCTAATATAAGCAAACTTTCATCCAAGATATCTAAATAGTGATGTGCCCTTTTGTACACTTATTACATGTTTGCTCATGTCCTAGGTGACAGGCTTAAAAGTTGGGAATGCAAAGGTGAATGAGATGCCAACCCTTCCTCAGGAAACTCCTGGTGCAGGGGCTGATAGACATGTTCATGTATGTGTTCATAGGACAACGTGTGACATGCTAGCACACAGCTGCCTTCAAAATCTGCTAGGGTCCTAGAAAGAGTTACTGTGGTGTGGCTCGCTGATCAGCAATACCTCACCAAAGTTGATAACTGTGTATATGGACGGTGAACTATATATACATCTGGGTATTGCAGAGCTAATAAACAGGAAACTAAAAGAACATGGGAGAAGATAGGAACAAACCACTATTAAGCCTCTGCTAGTACCTGACACTAACTGGGTAAACTCATGGAAACTGTGTCACTTAATCCTTACAAACACCCTGGGTCCTAAATTATATTCACTTAAGAGATGAAAATGCTAAGACTTGCAGAATAATAGTACCCCAAACTCCCAAAGCTAATTGGAGGCAGTAGCAGGATTTCAGTGTGTCCACAGTCCTTCCACCACCTTGTGTGGTTACAACTAAATGAGACACATAAAGCGTGGGGGAAGAGGAAGTGGGAAAACTCGGTTTTGCTGCCTTTGTGAAAATGACTGTGTGACTCACAGATTTCTGACAGCAGGACCTGGTGGTTTGTGTAGCCAAAGTCTTCAAATATTTCAAATAGATTCAGGAGATTTTAACTCAACAGCAGAAGCTTTCCATTAGCCAAAATCTGGGGTAAGCATTTCCTTGAGTTGGTATATAGATATACACATAAGAGCTATGAAGACCCTCTGGATAATTTCCAAAGAGAACCAAGGACAGTTGAATCTCATTTATTTGGAAGTTATCTATCCTACAACCTCACACATCAAACCTGTAGCAAAGAATCTGCAAATAAATAACTCTTTGTGAACACTTAAACAGATGTCATAAATAATATATATAAAAATCTCATGTACCATAATTTTTATTCCATTCAAAATTCCCCCAAATCCTCAGTCCATTCATTATTGCATGTCTGGCTTCCACATCTATTGGAGGCTAAAAGAAACTCTCACTAGGATTACTGAAAACATTACTGAAAGGTAATGTCTAACTAGAAAGGATTGTACAAAAACAAAACAAAACAAAAAACCCCCAGAAAAAGCAGGTACAAGACGTCAAAGATCTCAGCATCAGTTCAGACGGTGGTCAGCGACCCTGTGTGGAATGTGGGGATTACCTTTGCAATACACCTGTGGAAGAAAGTGGGTGTTTTTAATATTGACCCAGAGTCATCAGTATAAAATTAAATTAATTTCAGGACACTTTTCTAAATACATAGGCATGCAGTACATTTACCATACATTCAGTTGTCTAAAATAACTAACATGGAATAACTGTCTTTGTGTGAAAGGATAAGAACTCAGCCATCTGGAAAACTTATTAGTTATGCAAAGCGATGTATACTCAAGGATCTTAGATAATCTCAGTGGCTTATCATTTAGCTATGAACTCCAATTTACAACTATAACTTTCATTGGAATAGGGACAGTGGCCCAGTGATACTATCCCCCTGGGCCACTCCACCACCATGGGCATCCACCATACCTCTGCACTCCCCATGTCCCTCTCCAGTTGCAGCATGGAGTGGAGGTGGAGAGAGAACATCTCCCCCTGGTCCTTACTCCCTCTTCGGATCTTGGGTCAGTGATCTTGGGCACTAGGCAAAAAGGCCTTTGCCCTTGGCCTTGGGGTAGTCTCACCGCATGTATACTATTGTCCCCACATCATCCACACAGACACATACACTTCTTTGTACCAGGTCCTTCCTAACTGTGAATGTCCCAACAGTAACTAAAAATAATTTTTAAGCTTGTGTTAAGTAATCATACTGACAGCCTTTGTTTTACTTCCTTAATCTTGTCCTATACCAAAGTGTCTGATAAAAATTCGAGAAGACTGACACATATAGGAGAAAAAATCAAAGGAAGGGGCTTGGATAATTTGTAAAATAGATAATGAATCTTTACATGAGTGAATCAAATGTACTGCTTCTTAATAGATATTTTAAATGTTAGATCACTGTGTTTTCTCTCTCAGTAAGAGAAATGCTGACCCAAAGTTTCACAAAGCTGTTAAATGCCTTTTCAGAAGTTTCAAATGCAGACTTAAGTAGATTTATAGCATGTGGGCTGACAGTGACCTCATACTGTCAAAGGGACAGAAGAGCCATGAAGATTCTAATATTCGCCTTTATTTAAAAGAGGAAGCCACTGTTCTGCAATCAAGAGAAACCACCAGACCTTTTTACAGTAGAGATCTCAGCAGGATATTTGCAAACACTGTGTAAAGATGCTACCTAAATACAGTTTGTGTTTGTCTGAGTTTTAACTACTTTTATGCCCTGGAAACCCTTGGAAGTCTGAGGAAGCTTGTGGACCTCTTTTCAGAAAAATATTTTTATATATATAAAACCAAATACAGAACATTACAAGGAAATCAGATATAAGAAAATATAATTATTAAAACACTTTTGATAGTTTATAACCACATACTAATATACATGCTTCTTTATTAATCTTTCGATTAATCTAGTGGCAAGCCTAGTGACATATAGATGGTCATGACGCTATTTTGAGGTAACTGCAGCAACCTTAGTGGGAGATGAGAATACCTGTGATTTCTACCCAAAGCAAATTTACAGACACTGTTGATACTTCTGTGGTTTGTTGCCAATATTTACAGTGGAAGGAAATGTTAAATTCCAGCTAGAGATCAGTGAAAATAAAGATATGTTTTCCTGATCTAAGTGTACAGACTCTGAACTGTGTGCACAGTCCACCTGCAGGGTCCATGAGCCCCATGCTAAGGACCCCTGGAATAGGTAAGTCATGTTCAGGATAATGAGCATGGTTGAGATAAATTAATTTTCTTCAAACAAATATTTGTATATAATTCTAAATGCCTCTATGAATATTCATATTTTCAGTTCTGAAGTGGAAATGTCCTTTATTCATTTATGTTTTTACTTATAACATGCCTTGTTTTCATAAGGATTTGGGGCTCCTTGCATAAATGCATGTAAGATTTACTATAATAACAAAATCACCAGTAAATGGAAGAGAAAAGAAGGAATAGAAGAAAAGATTTGTATGAAAAGGAAAAGGTGTCTACAAAGTGTCTATGGGAAGGTTTTAGAACTTTGCTAGAAGACAGTGACAAGTTTGATTCTAAGTTTTATGATAGTCAACACAAAGGGTAAGAAAAAACTAGTTATAGAGTTGTAGCTATATAATCACATGTTCTATAAAATAAAATGAGATGCCCAACTGTTTCTCTACTGAAATTAGAAATTTCTTCAATAGGCCTTGCCTCATAATGACTGTTTTAGCTCAAGCTGCTCTAGCAAAGTACCAGAGGCCGTGCAGCTCAAACAGCAGACATTGATTTCTCACAGTTCCGGAAGGCTGGGAAGTTCCAGATCAAGGGGCAAGCATGATCTGGTTCTGGTGAGGGCCCTCTTCTTGGTTTACAGATGGCTATCTTGATGTATCTTTATGGACCCGGAGAGAGTGAGCTCTCTCTTGTCTCTTCTTCCCTAAGGGCACTAATCCCATCATGAGGTCTCCACCCTCATGGCCTAATTCTGTCTGAAAGGTCCATCTCCAAATACCTTGACATTGGGGGTTTATGGCTTCAACATATGAATCTGGGGGGCACACAATTCAGTGCCTAGCAGTGATATAATGTGTAATAAAATTAACTACTTTTTAAAAATTCCTTTGTTTCATTGGACTGTCTCTTATAATCGCTCAGTGCAAATTGATGACATGTTTCTGCTGGCCCAGCTTAATATAGAAATGGATTTAAAAGTATCTAGTTTAGTTTTTCACGTTTTGGAGGTATAAAGTATTATTTTTTCTATTTATTTTTAGTACCACCTTGGAGGTACTTAATTCTTGAATGTAGATTTAGTGATTATTAATTTTTACATGTCATGGACCAATTGAGACTGATGACGGCTATACATGCAGACACATTAAATTCTGCATACAATTTAAGAGAATCACAGACCTCCTGAGTAGTAAATAACTCTGGGATACAGCATCACAGATATGCCTTTAAACATATTATATAAATACTGTTTACTGCAACTGAACATTTGACATGGATTGAGAACCAACCAGTTGGATTTAATGCTCCTGGCAAGCCTAGGAAGGCAGCTATTCTATGCTGCAGAGTAAACAAGTGGTTTAAAAGCTTGGAGAACAAGAAACCCGCAGGCACATTTAACAAACTACAATGCTAATACTTCAAGGTTGGAGGGGTGCCTGGATAATAGAGCTTCAACTCTTGTGCGTAAATGTTCCATGCCCCCAAGGAAACATCGCACATCTCTGGCTACCACCATCATATGGCCCCAGGAGATGACCACCCAAATGTGGCCACAGTCCGCAGCCCCTTCCCTACCCCATCATTTGTCATAGCCCAGCTGGGCCAACCTCTAACGTGAGCAGTCAGGGATAAACAGGTGGACCCAGATTTTGTAAGTCCTGAGGGTTTTGCAGTTTGGAGGGTCTTCTTTAGGGAAAATAATACAAAATTACAAAGAGACAGTAAGAGCCTTAACACTTAAAACATATGACATTAAAGACAATAAATTTCAAATTTGAAAAAGCTGAAAAAATACCAGAATCTGCACATTATCCAGAAAAATTAGATAATTTTAAAATGAGCTGCCTGACATAGCAGTTTTAAAAACACTAAAGCAGTTCTAAAATACTTTTCCTCTACATGTTTAGCTGTGTGATTTTTGGTTGCCTCTTCATATGATAATTATTTTGCACTCATTTTCTCTAGAGACTCCAGTCTATCCTCCAGCCTAATCAGAATTGTTTTTCATTTTTATTGATTATTTAGAAAAATGTTGTTTGCCTTGACAGTTTATTCCTGGTAATACAAATTTTTTAGGATTTCTCTCTCATATTTCTTTCAACCATGAGCTTTAAAATTTGGAAGATTTCCCATAAAGTTGCTTCTGGTTCAGTTCATTAGAATCCTTGTTTCTGTCCAGTACCCATAGACATGAGGAGACATAGGACCAGTTAATATTATAACGTGACCCTTGGCTCCGAGCCATTATATCACCATGCCTGGTTATTACCACACTTGAACAGCTAGGAGCAACTTAACTGTATAAGAAAGAGATGGCAAGCTACAAAAATATATCCCATTAACTACGAAACAAGTACATCCACCTCTAGACACGCTTGTTCTCAGAACTCATAGGCCACAGCTCACCCTCGTGCAACCTTTTTTGCTTTCCTCTCTCCCGGCCTTCTCCAGGGGCTGCCGTCATCTTTACAACAGTTTCATAGAGACTTCCAGTAAGATTCCTTAGAGTGCAGAACACGGCCAAGATAGGAGGGGGACAGTCCAAATCTTTATAAGCTTGTTGATAATGGGAAGGTATGTCTCTTCTGGGAAGATGGCATTCCCACTTGCAGGGGTGTGATCCTACCATAGGCCTTAAGACAAATATCTCAGAACACACCAGTCTAAGATCAGCATGAGAAAAGGTCACTTTGGACAGTTTGGGATCAATTTCCCTTCATAGGTGAAAGGGTGTTTAAGAGCATAGACACAAAGACCACCCAATATGCTACAGTGATTTTAACCTGGAAAATTTAAACCTTATATATGTTCTTTTCAAACAAAATACTCTTGGGACAGCACACATGGACTATTTTAACCAATTAATATAACTGTCTTGTGAATACCCAAAGATAATTGGCTGCAAAATACATGCTTTGGTAAGTGGCTAAGTTAACTTGTTTTATAGGTGCATTGATTGCAAGCCAGTTGAATGGGGAGCTGTTTAGCAAATATGCTTACTTTGGATTTAAAATAGTTGGTCTGTAGCTCTTAGTTTCAGGGGTTCAGGTATCATGGAAACTTCTCTGTTATATCCACTCCTAGCTGGCAAAAACAAGCTACTGAATTCAAATACAAGAATTCTTATTTATTACCTATGGAGTGGGAGTGTCTGTTGATTTTACCCAAGAGAAGAATAAATTACTAAGGCACATAAAATGTGTGCCTCTTCAAAGCCTATGGAACTATTTGTTTATTTGTTCAACTGTATTTGTGTGTGTGGGGGGTGGTTATCTACTTATTTGTTAAAGAAAAACATTCTCTCAATAACTACATTAAAATAAATTAAAAATAATATTTTCAGAGGCTCAGTTTTGGATTCAGAATAAGTAGGAACACTCTGTGTTTAACCTAAACTTTCCTCTGCTTTGAACTTCACCCACAAAGTGGCCAAACTTTCCTCTGCTTTGAACTTCACCCACAAAGTGGCCAAACCTTCATTTTATGTTTAATGGAGATGGAGAAGAACTGTCCTTTCCTTCTGGGAGGGAATACGAAGCACTGTATATAGTAGTGGAAAAATGCCCTCCTTCTTGCATGGAGCTTAGAAAGTGAGCAGTGAGGTGGTCGACCAGAAGTGGTCATACATCTACCTTTGTACATTAGTTTCAGATGGTTTATAACAATTCTAGGAAAGTCATTTTTTATGTAGTAATGCAATGATGAAGTGTATGAACTACTCAGGTATAGATTTTCTGAATTTTGGATAAATATATTAGAAGAATATAGAGTCAAAAAAATTTAAAACATGTCTTTTAAAAGTCCTAGGACCCTTTCCTTGAATGAAAGTATGAATGCCCTGCAGTCCAAGGTGAAACCAGTAAATTGTCCATCTCTATCTCTCAGCAGCCTCTCCTCGTTCTTCTCACACCTGCATGGAGCCTATCTTGTTGCTGGGCATAGAGCAGGTACTTCTGATTGAGGACGACTGCTTAAAAATGGATACTGTTAGGAGGCTAACCATGTACAATAGCATTTTAAATCATGAATAATTCACAGCTTTTCTGAAGGAATTATTTCCCAATAGCTTCTGGGGTGAAGTATTGCAACAAATAGAAACACTGGCATGCTTTCTACTTTTGATCATGTGTGTGTATGTGTGTCCGATGCTGGTAAACCTAATAGGAATTACTCATTCTTTTCCTGAAAGGAGAAGAGACCCTGAACATCTCTTCATTCTTTAAAGGAAGGTTGTTCTCTATTTCCTTTACTTTTCTCGGTTTCTATTATTTTTTCAATTGAATTAGCTGCACAGCCTGAACAAATAAAAATGTTCTGTTAATTTGAAACTACATAGTTGACTATAATAACTCATGGAATGTTTGGGAAGTTAAACTCCTGGCTTAAATTTAGTTTAGGTAATTAAGAAATTCTCTACAAATCAACTCTAAAAACACATATTGGGGACAGTGTGAGAAATTGTTAAATCAAAGTGGTGTACAAAAATATCATTATAATGTATTTTCTGATGTGTCCTCAAATTTTTCTAAGAAAAACATTTTATAATTCTCTGCAATTGAGACAGGTGATGCTGAATCTTACATTTTTCTATTAACAGTGAATTTTAAGTTAAACAATTGTTGCATTCTGCTGTTTATATAGCTCTTTCCCTAAAAGAACAAAGAAATGTTAAATGATACAATATTTGAGCCTGACCCAGTCATTGAGCCTTAAAGTATTTTACTGGTCCTTTCTCAAAAGGTGGTTTTCAAACACTGAAAATGTAATTCCATTATTCTGTGCCCTAGGATCTCCTGTTCAATAACTGAGATAAGAAAAGAATGCTCTTCAGAGCATTATAGCTCATTACGGTGCTGCCCCAAATCTCACACATGCCTGATAAAGTCAGTGGAATGTCAGGGCCTCTACTGTGATTAAAGAATCTAAATGTAACTTGTTGAGCCGCTCAGATATTAATTATAATCCCCATCTGTGCAGAGCTCTAAGATTAGGACTTGTAGACACAAAATTGTGTATATAGAATACTCCACGTTATACTACACATTTCCAAACACGTGGAAGAAAGCTTAGCAGGAAATGTACAAGTAAAGAGTAGGTTTCTCTGGGTTTGGGGGTTATGGGTGATTTTTGTTTTCTAAACTTTTTTTCTTTTGCATTATTAAGTTTATAACAGTGCAAGCATATATATACCTTAATCTCAAAAACTTGATTCTCTAAAAAGTAAACTAGATTCCGTAATTACTGATAGAGCCAACCTTGGGGTCAGGACATGGTGAACACGGGTCCTGAATATACCTTAACCCATCCAACACTCAGTGGTAGACACCATTGTCAGATAGTGTATCAAATTTGGGTTTAAACTATGCCCATGGTAGGGTAGGGGTGGTGAATCAGGAGCTGCTCTATGCAAGAAGGGCCAGACAACTAGAAACGTAGTGACTTTACACCCATAGGGAAGAGAAACGGAAAGCTTTATTGTGTAATATAGGTTTAGTATTATACAATAATACTATATTTTTGTATAACATAGTTGTTTATTATGCAACTATATTGTATAATATAGTTGGGCAGGGGTGGGTCCTGTCAGCTTCTTTCACTTTAATGTTCTGCATTTACCCCAAATTTACTAGCACTGATATTCACGTAAACAGTACAGAAAGGGAGTTTTTCTAGGTGTAGTTGACACAAATGAAATTCTATGCCTGGGTGTTTCTAGGGAGTGTGGCATAGCTTTAGGGTGGGCTAATAAGGTCAGAAGATGTGACATTGGCCTCTGGGAGCAGCAGCATGGGGAATGGCAAAACTGAGAAATGCATTTTGTTCTTAGTATGCTCCTGCTTCTTTATGTCCCCTTCTGTGATGGCTTCCCCACCCACCTTGGCTCACTGGGTGCTCTTGGCTGGTCAGAGTCCCTAGAGGAACTTACCATGAAGTGTCTCACCCCAGAGGCCTCCTTTCCCTTCATTTTCCTCTTAGTTTTCTTTCTTCCAGTGCTTCCCTTCATCCTCATCAAATGTATATGGAGTTCACAACATATCAAGAATCAAAACATGGAAAAATCTGAGAGTCATGAATTTTGCCTCCTTCCTACACCTAATAACTTGAAGCATTATATTTTAAACCATATGGGGATGAGAGTCTGTCAACACAATCTGCACTGTTAGGCTGCAGCCACCAAATGCTAATGTGTGTGTGCATGTCAGAGTAGGGCCCCTCCTGGCTGGCAGAGAGATTTTGAAGAATGGAGAGTAAGTAGTGTCAGGTAGGAGGCCAGTCACCCTGCCTGGGGTCCAAGAGCCCTGGGGAAGAAGGGCTAGCCTTTTCTGTGTTGCGACAACGTCGAATTTTTACCGAATAAAAAACTGGGCACCAATGTCAAGACCTTACAGACTTGACTGATGGATTGAAGGTCCCCCAAAGTAGCTGGCCTGGAGGGAGAGCCCTGGGGCACCTCCAGAAAAAACCAAGGTAAGCAAAGAAGTCAGGCAGCGTGGACAGAG
This sequence comes from Smutsia gigantea, assembly GCA_032199065.1. Classification (NCBI taxonomy): domain Eukaryota; kingdom Metazoa; phylum Chordata; class Mammalia; order Pholidota; family Manidae; genus Smutsia; species Smutsia gigantea. The sequence continues at coordinate 374,160 of JAVSCE010000887.1, read as the reverse complement.
GCATGGCTCTGGGTGCAAAGGTTGCTGACATGGACCCTCCTTCTCTGTCCCTCCACACCCAACTCTTCTAAACTGTGGGTTCTGGAGGGAGAGAGCTGGTGTCAAGGAAAACGTGTGTCACTGTGTGGGGACTTCATTGAAGTAATGATCGGAAACAGGTTTATGTGTGTTGGGGGTGGAGCTGGCGGAGGCTGAGGACCACACGGGCAGCCACCTGTGAGCAGTGGGGTGGCAGCTGTCCACAGAGCAGAGGGCGCCAGCCAGAGCAACAGGTCTCGGAGTGGTAGTCTCCCATCTCTAAAATGGGAACAAAGACAGAACCAACTTCACGGTGGTGTGAAAGTTAAATGGCTAATGTGTATACAGCGTTTAACACAAGCCTGCACAAATTAAGTGATAATAAGAGCTTAATAAATAATGGGCTATTGTTTTTCCCTCATTGTTTTTATCAGGTCCCTTCTTTCTACTTACCTTCTACTTATTTTTAAGTGGTTATCTAGTTTTATCTTATGTGATGCAATAAAATGGATTTGGGCTGTGTTTTGTTTCTAAGCAGAGAAATTGCTTCCCAGGATGTATTAGAAAAGGGTTAGATTAAACTTTAAGTGGACCGAGCTTGAGTCAAGTTTTAAAAATAATGGTGACATCTCAAAGTTGAATTTTTACCGAATAAAAAACTTGGGCACCAATGTCATTTTTTGCTTTGGAAGATTATGAGACTAACTAATAATACTTGGTGGAGTTAATATAGCATTGGAAGTAGTAATTTTAACGGTTTTGAACTCATTTTCAAAATTATTCATAATTGGAATAATTTCCAATAGACCTCAGTCTTTATTTTTTAGGAAATTACAGTGATTAAATTAACTGCAGGCAGCCTCTCATTGTTATTTGAAGATAATAGGAGTCTTCTGAGGGTTGATGGGGCAAAATGAATGATACATGTTCTATTAAAGATTTGGGAGCTGAAAAATTTTTCATCACTTCTTCTGTCTGGCTACAGTTTATATACTCAAGGCGTAATCTTCAAATGTAGCTTCCTTTACTGTATTTGGCCTAGAAAACTAGTTCAAATGAAGAAGAAGAAGAATGTTTTTCCTAGGATTAAAATACAGATTTTTTTAAGGGGATGTATGATTGTATGATATGCCAGTTTAAAAAGAAATGCTGTTACACTTATAAAACTGTGGAAGTTGAAGAGAGAGTTTTGTTCTTTCTCTGGGTATTTTCAGGATTCTGTCTCTGCTTCCTTATGAAATTGAACATCAGACAAGAACAATAGCATCACTCATTATTGAGACATTTGAAATTACCCTTTTACTTTGGAGTGAGATACACAAAACACTGAGCTCTAGGGAAATTGTGCATGGATGAAAGAATAAATGGATTTTGATCTATGATCCCAGCTTGAGGCTTTGTGGAGGGGGTAAAGTGTTTTCTTTTTTTTTTTATCAGTGGAAAATAGCACCCTATTTCTTTAAGATCTTTCTAAACTCAGTGATTTAGAGAGTGTATCTGAGTCTGAAGGCCACCCGGATAAGCATCTGCGGTCACCCTTACCTGGACATAGGTGGTATTGCTTTGGAAATTTCAGTATTACTCTAAAAATTGTCTGCTTCTGACCCTAATCGGTACCCTTGACTTACAGGCTGGGAAGTCTGTTAGTATTCTTGCTGGCTAGAATGTCTACATAGATATCTATGCTGTTGTTTGTGAATCAAATGACATACATACACTGATACCCAAAATTGAAAAAAACAAATCCACTTAATATGCTACGATGTTCTTATACAAATGCCAGTTACTGTATCATGAAGCAATGCTGTTTTCACTGCTTTGGGAATTAGATGGAAATGACATGAAATCTGTTCTGGGGAGAAAGGAAGAGCTGGTATATTACTAATTGCACCAAATGCAAAGACATAAACATGAACAAAAGGCAATTACTTGCCATTCAGTATAGCTAACACTCAACTATTTAACATTGTTTCTGGTTAATTATTATAATTTCAAATCATTATAATTGGAAAATGATTAGATAAAGCACAATATCACATTACCTTATAATTTAAAAATACAAAATTAAAACAGTAAAGCGCAAAGTTTGGACAATGGAGAATGCAGGTTGTAGAAGAGGAAAAGTGTCTGGATTTATTGGATGTGGAAATTGAGGGCTTCTCATGCTAGTGTGATATTTACAATATTTCTACACTTAAATTTTGGCCACAAAAGTAGTCTTACTGGCTATGCAAACTTGGATACTACTTTGATACTTCTCATACTCAAACTTTTCACTGATGGTTTACAAAACTGATCACCCTAAGGTATTGACAAAAATTGGTGGATTTTATCATCGTCAAAAGTTGTCAGGTATTTTTTCTAGCAAAACACTTCTGATCCTCAGGTTAGAGGCCTCCCCATCATGCAAGATATCTAGAAAGGGCCTAGCTTGTTATCAGAAAAAGATGTGTTGTAAGGGAACCCTGCATTGGTTGAAATATTAGATTATGAGCGCTATGATCTCTTGTAATGCAAAAGCTTGATACTTCTTAAGGAAGCTGATACTCAGCTATGCCTCCAATAAATAACCAAATTAGATGATTTGAGTCTTGTTAAGCATTACAGAATTTCTTGCTCTGAGCAAAATCAGACCCAGAGCATAGTGGTGAAGAGGGCAGGCTCTGAACTCAGATGGCCTGGGACTGAATCTTGCCTCTGATACTTACTAGCTCTGTGACCTGGGTGACGTTCCTTAACCTTTTTGTGCCTCACCTTCCTCACTTGTGGAATGGAGGTGGTAATAGTACCCCATAAAGCTGGTGAAAGGATTTAATGAGTTCATGTGAAGATAGCACTTAGAATAATATTTAGGCACTCAATAAATATTAGTTATGATGGTGATGAATGAATGGTACTGGCATCAGCTGAAGCATATGTGCCTCTTGGAGATTTTTATAACGTTTGTCACTAATCCCCCAAATTTATGGCCTTTAGGAGTGGCATGCATCTGGGAATGATTTCTTTGAATTCTTAGCAACTTATTTCTTCAACTCTCGTGATGTACTGTCTTGGTTCCACTTGAAGCCCACATGAAAACAGCTCAAACTCTTCACTGCTTTCTACTTACACCCATATTGTGGTGTGGCGCCTTCTGTCACACTGTTTCCTCCATTTTTTGGCCCCACCTCCTACCTTCTTCTCATTGTCTCGTGCAAGCATTTCTGCATACATCCAAACATTTCTGGATCTCAGATTTTAAAACAAAGGAGATTATTATGGTATTTTCCTAGCAAAGCTAGGTATTTACCTAGAGAAAGTCTTGAACCTGCTACCAGGACAGTAAAATGTCTCTGACCTGATGTAAGAGCACATTAATAATTTTCATCTTTACCACTGTCATTAAGCAATAGTAAAGGACCTTTGTTCATAAAGCCACTCTGATAAATTATAGGCATAGTCCTTAGTCCAAGTGTGTGCAATCAGAGCAAACCGTTCATATTTAGTTCTCATTCACATTTGTCTAAATTTCTGGCCCCATGATTATTTTGAGTTCTTTACAGAATATTTTTTCACTTTTGAAAATTGTGATAAGGTACACATACCACCTGAGTCATTTTAAAGTGTACAGTTCAATGGTATTCAATACATTCACACTGTTGTCTAACCATCACTGCCATCCATCCACATAAATCTTTTCATCTTCTGTATATGTAACACATTTTGCTTATCCATTTATCTGCTGATGGACCCACTTTTTAGCTATTGTGAATAATGTTGCTGTGAGCATAAGTGCCCAGATATTTCTCTGAGACCTGCTTTCAATGCTTTTGGGTCTATACTCAGAAGCAGAATTGATGGATCATATGATAATTCTATTTTAATTGTTTTCCACAGCAGCTGTACCATTTTACATTCACCCTAAGAATCATCACAGAATTCTTAAGTTCAGAATTCCTGTCTAATTATTTTGATGTATTCCTACTGGACAGTGATTATTGTAAAATTTTATGTGAATACATTTTGAACACAAGTTTATATTTTTCCTATTCTTTTTTCTTGCTGTGCCTATGAACGTTATATTCTAAGATCTACCTAATGTTAATTTAGGTTACCAGGTGATTCAGAGTGACAGTGGACTTTTTCCAGAACAGAAACATGTGGGCCAAGTCTCATACCTCTAATGGAAAAAGAACTTGGACTCCAAGGATTTATTGGCTTATTTCAAAATAAACTCTATGTTAAAATCCTGTGTGCTGGCAGCGAAGGAACAGATGACCACATATGTTTTTTTCTTGATGGCTTGTAATTTTTCTTTGCACGAAATATACCAACGTGAACAGGAATGGGAACAAATGGATTACAAAGAGTGAATTGGCTAACTGAAGAAATACGTATACCGTGGTTAGTCTTTGAAATAGAATCTGCAAGCTTTTCAAATTGTGGAAAGGGCAGGTTAACATTTGAGCTGTTTTTTTCTGGTTAATAATATTTGTGCTTACTTAAATTTTGGCCCAAAGATATGGATGTAGCTTTTTAAGAGACAGACTCTTATGCCCAAATTGATAGGTATTGGCTGAAAATACCAAATCTTTTGAGGTCATTTCCACAGATTAGTGGGGTACTTTCCCAAAAATGTTTCTGCCTTTATTGCTTATAGACAGTGGGAGGGCTAAGCTTACTCAGGGAGCAAAAAGTTTCTTCTTGCCAGACATTTCATTTTCCCTCTGTTTATTATACTCAGTAGAAATATCAATGTCTTTCCTAATAAAATCACCTTCCATACAAAGTATTCAAGAAAAGGACTAACTACCTTCGGTATATATCAGTTCACTTTACACAGGAAGAATTTAAACATAAAGACATTTAGAGAAGACTTCTGTTAATGGTGAGTGAGGCACAAGGACTCTGATCAGGCTGGGCAAGGCTACCCTGTGCTAGCAAATTAACCCTGCAATCTTGGATTAATAGAACAAACTTATTTCTTAGTCACACTGTAAGTCAGTGCTGGTTGGCACAAAAAGGGTGGGGCTCCTCTGCTCCACACAGTCATTCAGAGGTGCAAGCTGATGGAAGATCTGCTGCCTTGTGGCACCAACATTACTAGTAGGTGGCTTCAGGGTTTGCCATGACAGGAGGATGGGTGTGGAGTACTCGTATTCTTCTCCAGAGTGGAAATGATGCGCATCACCTCCACTCAGAGTCCACTGGCCACAACTAGTCACTGGCCTCTCCTAACCACTGGGGCTCGAGATCTTCCCGAGGGCCCAGGAAGGAAATAAAAACTAGATTTGGTGAGCACCAGTAATTTCTTCTTTGATGAAGGAATTCTCGCTGGAAATTCTTGCATTAGGCATCCATATAAAACAACTTTCCTGTCTAAATCAGTCACGTTTATGATTCCTTATGTTTTACTATGTAGATATTTTAATCCTTTTAAATTTCACATATTTTACTTGTTAATTTTAGGTGGGGATAGGTAAGACAAAGATGATTGGAAAGGAATTAGTGAAGGTATACATATAATCAACAATGGAAAAAATGTGGAAGAACTGTCCCTCATATGTTTATGTATCTATAGACTTTATGTGTATTATTAATAGCATTTCATTATTCGTTCCTTTTCTACAGAACCATAACATGAAATTCAGTGTAACAGCAAAGACAGGGTTGATTGCAAAATCAACTTAGGGGATATCAAGTTAAGAATATGAAACTATACTTTAGAATAGTTTTAATAGATTATTTTTCATTTATTTTGTACTACCTTTTTTTTGTTTTCTTTGTTATATACTCATCTTTCCCTGAATCTTAATCTCATGTTTTCTTCCCCCTTCTTATACCCTATGTTTTTCTCTTAAATTTCTTTTTCCGCTTATTGATGTATTTTATCAAGCAATATTTTCATATAGGGTACACGGGGAATAAACATTTCTGAAAATGTCTTTATTTTGCTCTCATGATTGCGTTTGGATAGAAGATTTTACGTACAAATATATTTTTATTCAGAACTTTGATGGCATTGCTCCAATTTTCTTTAACATCTTCTGTTGTATATGAGAAATCTGATGTGATTTTTATACTTCTTTGTAGATAAAGCTGTTTATGTGGTCTGCACATGTTTAGAATTCTCTGTTTACCTTCCGAAATTTCACAAGACATAGGTAGGTTTACATCCTCTTAAATATGTCAGTTCAGCACCTCGTGGCACGGGCAGCTTCCTTCCTGCCTCTGTCTGGGCTCTGCTGCCCACCGTTGGGTTTCATTCTCTATTCTCTCCACCAGGTAACCATGAGGGCCACTGCTGACTCCGGTGTGCACTGCACTCACGGTTCAGATCCCAGAAGAACAGACAAGTCGCTTTCCCAATACTCAGGCAAAATTTCCTGAGTAGCCTGACTTAGTTCGTTTACTCTTTCCTGAATCAGCCCTTGTGGCGAGAGCGATCAGTGCTCTGGCCCATTTAGCTGGGACCCCACTGCTACCGCCCTGGTCCAGGACGTTCTCAAAGCTCTGGATTTCTGCACTCGTCTCTTCGCTACTTTCTCAGTTTATGCACTCTTTCCTCCAGTCTCTTCTCAGTGCTGGAGCCAGCTTGGGTGACATGTTTGACAGTCAAATCCTACAATGCTTCTCTGTTTCACGTCAGAGAAAAGTGAAGTCTTCAATAACAGCTGCAAAGACCACCCGCATGATCTGGCCTCCCCTAATCCCTGTGACCCCATTTCCTGTCCCTCTCCCCCCATGGTCCACCCAGCCTCGGCCATGCTGGCTCCTCGCCGTGCACACTCTCAGCTCCAGTTCAAGCCTTTGCCTTGATCTCTGTACCTGGACTGCCCCGTTCTCAGGTATCTGCAGGTGTTTCCTCGCCTCTCCCAGGTCTTTATTCCAATGTCAGCTATTTAGTGAGACTATTCCTATCCACCCATTTGAACTTACAATCCTCTATAATACTCTTCCCTATTTTGTTTGCCCCATGTGTCTCCATCAAATATACCATTTGTTTAACTTACCTATTGTGTTAATTGTTTGGCTAGAAATATAAATCCCATGAGGGCAGGAGGTCTTATCTATTGTGTTCAATATTATATCTTCAGTCTCTAAATCTGGGCTTGGCTTCCTTTAAATTTTATGACCCAAGTGTATGTCACAACCCTAAGGTCTAGTTTTGCCTGTTATATTATTTTGTAGGAATAAAATCAAAAAGTCTCTGTTCTTTTGTGCCTGGCTTCTTTCTCTCAATATTACATGACTGTGGGTATAAGTCATTTTTCCCTTCTTATTGCTAAATAGTATTCCATTGCATGACTATACCACAATTTATCCACTTTCCTGTTGATGGACATTTAGGTTGTTTTCAACATTTTGATGATCCTCAAGGCTGCTGGAAACATTCTTACACATTTTCAGTGTACATGTGTATGCATATCTGATGCTTGTATATTCAACAGTAGAATTTTGGGATCGTGAATTATGCATGTCATCAGCTTTAGCTGATATTGCCAGATTCCCAAGATGTTTGCCCTCATTTACACTCCCAGCAGCAGTCTTTGAGAGTTTTCATCGACTCTGCAATGTTGCTGACCCTTTGTATTGTCAGTCTTCCAAAATTTCAGTTTTGGTGGGTATTTAATGGTGTTTCTTTGCAGTTTTGCCTTGCATTTCCCTTATTGTTAATGAGACTGAGTACCTTTTCAGATGTATGTTGTCTAATTGATATCCTCCTTTGTGAAATTAAGACTATTACATGCTATTAAGTCTTCTCTCATTTTTCTCTTGGGTTTCCTGCCCATTATTGATTTATAAAGAGTTCTTTATACACATTCTTCATAAACATATGATTTATAAAGAGTTCTTTATATACATTCTGGTATGTAATCTTTTATAGGTTATATGTACTATACATATCACTTCTCATTCATTTGCTTGCTTTTACAAACCCTAATGTTGTCTTTTGGTGAATAGAAATTCTTAATTTTAGTGTGTTCCAATTTACCAAGCTTTTCCTTGATGGTTAGAGCCAATGGGGAAATGATACCAAGTATTTTCAATAAATGACATCAAGACAAGTGGTTATTAATGAAAAAAAAAGGAAACTTGACGTTTATTTAAACCATAATAAAAAATCAATTGCAAATAGGTTGTAGATCTAATATTAAAGTCAAAACAACAAAATTCCAGAAGAAAAGGTAGGATAATATCCTTATGACCATAAGATAATAAAATTAACAGCAAAGAAAAGCTCTAACCATTGTCATCTTTACGATCTCAAGTCTTCTAATTAATGAACATGATAGATACTTCCATTTATTTAGATCTTCAACTTCTTTCGGTTGTTTTATAGATTTCTTCATAAAAGTATTACACATTTTTGTTAGCTTCATTACGTATTTAGAATTTAATGATAGTGCTATATATGTATATTCTTAAAAATTGTATTTTCATTTTTGTTGGTGGTAGAAATGTTATTGATTTTCACATGTTGGCCTTGTATCCAGCAACCCTTCTATGTCCACTTTTTAGTTTTAATAATTCATGTGTTTTTTTCCACATGTAAAATCATATCTGAAAATATTGACAGTCTTAATTTCTTATTTTTTACATCATTATAATTCTTACACTTCTTTTATGAGTGCCTCTGATACAATGTTGTTGAATGATAATAAGCATTTTGGTTTATTCCTAATAATCAAAGGAAAAGGTTTCAACATTTCACGATGAAATCATGTGATGGAAAACAAGGACCACCTTACTTATTGAGAATGGTGGAGGAAGGACCTCTTTGTTCTGCCCTTGACAGGAATCTGGGGAGGGCTGGGCTTGGCAGTTTATCTCCGACCCACAGTCTCAGCTGTAGAGGTCGGGACAGACAGATCTACTCCCCTGATCACTTGTTCATCCACGTATCTGGAGCCTGGGTGTCCCTGGGCTTTTCTTTCTCCGCATGGGTCCTCATTCTCCGGTGACTATCCACATGGCTTGGCTTTTTATAGCATGGTCATCTCTGAGGAACTGGACTTTATAAATGTCCTCTGGCTTTCTCTCAAACAACTGTTCCTCTTTCAGATCAAAATTCTCTGAGTTTGAGTCCATGGGGTCATATAAACTGCAGTCAAACATATCTATTTAATTAAAAAAAATTTCTGATCTAAATTTTGGACACAGCCAAATTTCAGTATTTTGGAGTAAAGAAAAAATAGATGATTCCTTATTTTTCTTATGATGACACACTTTTACTTCCGAGGTTAGGTGAAGTTATCTAGAGCTGTGGGAGGGTGTTGGCAGGTGCACATGTAAATTGAATGTGAGGAGCTGGGTATATAACACAGTGTATAGTTAAGGTGTGAGTGAGAAAGGGTGTATGAAATGAAGAAGATGGGCAGGTCACAGGAAGCTGGGCGGACCACAGGAAGCTGGCTGGAAAAAAAAAAGTACTTGGCTTTCCTTATTTTAAAAGCAAGAATAAAACAACCCAAAGACAGATGGAAAATCTGACATGCATATAAAGGGGTGAAAACAAAACAAAACAAAAATGAGCACCTTTCAGGGAAAGGTAAACTGAAGTGGCTGGCCAGTTGCAATCCACTCTGTAATTTTTGTATTACTTCTTAGAACTTTAAGCAGTAAGATGGTCTAATTAAAAAAAAAAAAGAGCAAATGCTTCCTTTAGAAATGAACACAAAATATCCTTTTGTAAACTTTAGATTTCATGGTTTATAATTCCTGCAGTTAAAAAAAATATTCCATTGAAATCAAAAGAATGTTAAATTAGGGAGTCAGACTGATGTTTCAGTCTTCAGTCTCAAGCTAAAACATGTACTTACATGTTTGTCCACTGGGTGTCTCTTTGAATACATGTGATGTTTCCAGAGACAGCTAATCTTTCCTGAGGAAAGAATTTACATGGATTGTGTCAACAAATGTATTAATTTTGGGGTATTTAAGAATGACTTTAACAGTTCTTCCTTAAGAAAATGTAGATGTGTCTTCACTTCATCTCTCATTCTTGGTTTGGAAATTTTGGAGACATAACCTCAGCATTGTCAGCAGATGCAAAATTTTAGGTATTTGCACCAGGGCTGTTGGCTAAATGATATGGATACAAGCTTTGGATTCAATAGCCTGCCCACTTAGGATTCCAACTAGGAAGGCATCCCCACATTATTTCTGACTGTAGCCTTGGCCCGGATCCCCATTTCCAAAACAAGCTGCATTTGGTGCTCTAGTGTCTCGAGAAACGATATTCCTTGTTGATCAGATCCTTCAAATTTACTCAGTTGCAGCTGATCCATGATCCTACAGATAGCTCTTTGGGTACAAGGTTTCAATTACTGTGAGCCACAGAAGGGCCCGCTGAACTGCCAAATTCGGTAAATAGATGATTCATTCTAACTTGTCCGAAAGTAGAGGTGGGTCAATATAAATCAACAGATATTTATGAGGTGCCTCCCTGAATGTCTGGCCTAGAGGGTCTGCCAGAATTATTGGACTCATTCACTGTAGAAATATAGTAAGATTTACTATTTGCAGAAAAATTAGGCGTGCTGCTAAGGAGAGGTTGAAAAAGCAAAGATTTTTATAAGAGACATTACTGCTAATGTCCAAACTCCCTGAGCTTGGAGTTTGACAACCTGAATTCAAATTCTGAGTTTATAACTTGTTAGCTGTGTGATTAGTCTACTTGTTCTGTATCAGTTTCTTCATCTGTGAGAGTATATGTAATATTTTATGGAGTTGATGCGAAGATTGAAAACAGTTCTCAATATTTCTGCCAAATATCACTATAAGAGAAGTTACCCTATTCCTTAAAAAATTTTTTTTCAGTTATTTTGAGAAATGCTTGACATACATCACTGTATAAGTTTAAGATGTACAGTGTGATGGTGTTTTATTGAAGTATAGTTGATGTGCCATATTATATTAGATTCAGGTGTACAAGATAGTGATTCAACATTTTATATACATAATGAAAAGCCCAGCAGGATGTCTAGTTACCATCTGTCAATGTACATAGTTATTACAATATTATTGATTATATTCCCTAACAAGATGATATGATTTACATATATTATGAAATGATAACCAAAATAGATTCATCTAACATCCATCTTCTCATTTAGATAAAATGAAAAAAAAATGAATAAAGGGAAAAAATTTTTCCTTGTTATAAGAACTGTTAGGATTTAGTCTCTTAACTTTACTATATATCGTGCAACGGTGTTAGCCATAATCATCACATTGTACATTACATGCCTATACTTACAACTGAAAGTTTGTACCTTTTGACCACTTTCCTCCAATTCCTCCTATCCCCACACCCCTGCCTCTGATTATCACAAGTCTTTTTCTGTTTTTTTTTTAAAGATTCTACCTGTAAGTGAAATTATACAGTGTTTGTCTTTCTCTGTATGACTTATTTCACTTGGCAAATGTCTTCAAGGCCATCATCCATGTTGTCACAAATGGTGGGATTTCCTTATATTTTTACCGCTGAATAATATTCCATTGTATACAGGCATATGCCACAACTTCTTCATCCATTCATCCACAGATGGACATTTAGGTTGTTTGTATGTCTTGGTTATTGTAAATAATGCTGCAGTAAACCTGGGGCTGCAGATGTCTTTTCAAGTTAGTGTTTTTGTTTCATTCAGATAAATACCCAGAAGTGAATTGATGGATCGTATGGTAGTTCTATTTTTAAATTCTAAGGACTCCCCCATGCTGTTTTCCATAGTGGCTGTACTGATTTACAATCCCATCAACAGTGAACAAGGGTCCTCTTTTCTCCACATTGATGCAAGCATTTGTTATCTCTTGTCTTTTTGCTGATGGCCATTCTAAAGGGCATGAGGTGATATTTCACTTCAGTTTTAAGCTCCATTTCCCTAATGACTAGTGATGGTGAGCATTGTTTCATGTTTCTGTTGGCTTTTTGTATCTTCTTTGGAGAAATGTCTATTCAGGTCCTTTGACCATTTTTTAATTGGGTTATTATTTTTTTTTGCTACTGAGTTTTATGAGTTCTTTATATGTTTGTATAATAACTTTTTATCATATGTATGGCTTGCAAGTACTTTTTCCCATTCTGTAGGTTGTCTTTTCACTTTTTTAATGTTTTGTTTTGCTGTGTATAAGCTTTTTAGTTTGATGTAGTCCCTCTTGTTTTTGATTTTGTGTCATATCCAAAAAACATTACCAGGACCCATGTCAAAGAGCTTTGTTCCCATGTTTCCTTTAGGAGTTTCATATTTTCAGGTCTTACATTTAAGTCTTTAATCCGTTACAAGTTAATTTTTATGAGAGTGTAAGATATGGATCTGTTTTATTCTTTTACATGTGACTATCCAATTACCCCAGCACTGTTTACTGAAGGGACTGTCGTTTCTTCATTGAGTGTTCTTGGCTCCCTTGTCAAATATTGGTTGATTTTATATACGTGGGTTGATTCTGGACTATCAATTCTGTTCCACTGGTCTGTTTTTTTATGCCAGTACCATACTGCTTTGATAATAGTAGTTTTATAGTATAGCTCAAAATCAGGAAGTTTGATACCTCCTGCTTTGTTCTTCTTTTTCACAAATTCTTTGGCTATTTGAGATCTTTTGTGGCTCCATACATCTTAGGAGTGTTTTTGATACTTTTTGGCTATTGGAATATTGATAGTGATTGCACTGGGCCCAAAAGATAGCTTTTGGTTATATTGATATTTTAATAATATTCTTCCAGTTCATGAACATGGGATATATTTCTATTTATTTGTGTCTTCTTCAATTTCTTTCATCAAAATCTCGTAGTTTTCAGAATAGAGATCACATCCTTACTTAAATTTATATCTAATAATTTTAATGCTATTGCAAATGGAATTGATTTATATCTTTTGTGTAATTACTACAAGATTTTCCCTTGTGGTTACCATGAAGCTTACATAAAATATCTTAAACTTATAATACCCTGTCTTAAATTGATAACAAGTCAACTTCAATAGGATTTGTTTATTTTACATACCCCCCTCACATTTTAGGTATCACTGTTACAATTTACATATTTTTATATTGCATAACTAATAACAGATGATTCTACTTATGGTTATTTTTGCTATGTTAATTTCTTAACTTTTAAATTAGAGTTGTGAGTCATGCACCACTATTACCATTTTGCAGAATCTAACTATGACAATTCACCATTGCCAGTGAGATTTATGCTACCTTTTTGTGTATTTATGATTTTAATTAATGCTTTTTACTTCTACTCAAAGGACTCCCTCTAACATTTCTTGTAAGGCTGGTCTGGGAGTAATGAGCTCCCTTAGGTTTTATTTGTTCAAAGTATCCTTTATCCCTCCTTTGTTTCCCCAAAACAAGCTTTCTGGGTATAGAATTATTGATTGATACTTATTTTCTTTCATTATTTTGAATATGTCATCCCATTCTCTCCTGGCCTGAAAAGTTTCTGTTGAAAAATCTGCTTATCGTCTTATGGGGAATTCCCTTGTATGTGACTTCCCTTTTATTTTGCTACTCTTAAAATTCTTTCTTTGTCTTTGACTTTTGACAATTTAATTTTCATGCATTTTGGCATAGCTTTGTTTGGGTTCAATCTATTTGGGATTCTTTTGGCCTCATGAATCTGTATGTCCATTTCTTTGCCCAGGTTTGGGAAGTTTTCAGCCATTATTGCTTTAAATATACTTTTCCTTTCTCTTTTTCTTCTCTTTTTGGAATTCCCATAATGCAAATGTTATTTCTTTTTACTCTATCCTATAATTCTTATAGGCTTTCATCACTCTTTTTCAGTCTTTTTTCCTTTTTGCTCCTTTGACTGGTTAATTTCCAATGTCCTATTCTCCAAGTTTCTGAATCTGTGCTCTGCATGGTTGAGTTTATTTTGAAACTCAGTATTGAATTCTTCAATTCAGTTTTTGTATTTTTCAATTCTGGAATTGTTAGTTTATTTTTTTAATGTTTGCTATTTCTTTGTCAAACTTCTTGTTTTGTTCATTCATTGTTTTCCTAATTTTGTTTAGTTGTCTCTCTGTGTTTTCTTTTAGTTCATTACACTTCCTTAAGAGGATTACCCTGAATTTTTGCCCAGCAGTTCATAGATCTCCATGTTTTGGGGTCTATTATTGGTGCTTTGTTAGTTTTATGTGGTGGTGTCATATTTACCTGATTTTTCATGATCCTTGATTCTTTACATTGATATCTGCCCATTTTGCTAGCGAGGCTCCTCTTCCAGACTTTGCTGGTTTGCTTTGGAAGAGGTAATTCTTAACCAGTCAGCAAAGTTTTGGTCTCTGGGTGTCTGCTAGTAAAGTCTGCATGGTTGGGGCCTAATATTATGGTCTAATTTTGTGCAAGACAACTGTCAGGACTCTGAGATGCTAGAACTGGGTACTATATTCAGTTGTAGTGAGGCTATGAATTATCTTCCTTGCCTTATCAGGGCAGCAGACCAGGGCCCAGTGTTTGTATAGCTTGTTGTTTGGGGACCTGAATCAGGCCTGAGTGTGTGCTGAATTCCTTAGTCAGGTGGGGCGGCTGGTTTTGGTTTGCAGTTGGGGGAAGCCACTGGCTGTGCTCTCTGTTTAAGTGCTGTCATATGTAGGGCTGTTGAATGGGCTATGCAGCTTCCTGTGTGCTCTGGTTAGGGTCCATGGTCAGACAGGCTGAAGGCTGTGTTCACTGATGAGTGGGGCTGCAAATTAGATTCCCTCCTTGGTTGCAGTAGGAGAAGCAGCTCTAAAACTAGTAAAGCTATTTATTGTCTTAACTCAAGCTGACTTGCACCCTAAGTTCCCTCGCCAAATAGGGCTACTTGCTTTACTCTGCAATCTACTGGCTCTGCCTGCCCTTCTCTCGCTTGAACACTACTGGGCTGCACAGCTTTCACGTGTTTTCATTGGGCCTTCTGGTCAGATGGGGCTGGAAGATATTTTCAACAGCGGATGGGGCAATGTTTCAATCCCCTTGCCTGGGCAGGAGGGGGAGGGGTCATCCAGGCTATTCTCAATTTCCCAAACAAGCTCTCTGGTTGAGAGGTGCTGGGAGCTACCCACAGTCTTGACTATGAATTAATCCCCTTTCCTGTGGATAGCACAGGAATCCTCCAAGCCTGGAACTGGCTTTGCTGTGGGGGTGATCAGATCTGCCTATCCACCTCTCAGTTCTAGTGCTGGCGAGCCATACTGCTTCCAAGAGATGTCATCAGCTCTTCTGGGTAGCTAGGGCTGAAAAGCACACTCCACAGCAGGTGGGTCTGTGACTCAGCATCTTGCCTGGGCATGGGTGAACTGGGCTCTAGAGCCCACAAAACTCCTTGTTTGAGGATCCATATCAAGCATATCTGTACCCCATCAAGTTCCCAGGTCAGGGTGTACCCCTGACTTATGAGCAGATGAGCAAAGACGCTGGCTGAGATTACTGCTTGGGAACTGCAGGTATGAACTCTGTCTGCCAAGACGCATGTGCTGGTTGCTACAAGCCCTGTCCGTTGCTTTCAGATTCCTATTGTCTGAGCCCCATGGGTTTCTCTGCAATCCCTATGATGTGAGATAAGTGTAGAGGTTCCCACAAATTGACCCATAATGCTGGGGGAGACTGTTTGTCCCCCTGGCTCTCTTTTCCCATTGGAGGAACCAGAAGCTCAGGGGAGACCCCTCAGCACGGTGCTGCGTTATCCTGGGGGAGGGCAATGCAGTCAGTGTGTAGTCACCTCCCTTACCCTTCTGATGCACTGTATCTCAGTCTCTGTGGTACAAGGGGTGCTTCAGCCTCACCCCTGCGCTCTAAGATTCTCTCAGTGTATCTTGTTCTTGAATAGATGTTAGTCGTTCATGCGAGGGGAGTGAAATCGGGAATGACCTGTCACCTTGGTGACATCATTTTCCCATGAAAGAGCTAACCAGACAAAAGAGCTAGAGTTGGCTCCAACTCCAGAGCAACAGGTGTAAAAAGTAGATGACTTTTATAATAGTTCTTTTTCTGGCTCCTTTCCAGCCAGCAATGGTCCCATGGCAGAGGCCACTGCTACACAGGCTATAAATATTCACTTTGGTGAAAAGAGTGTTCAGTGGAAGGTCATTTGGCAAGGTTGCGTTAAAGTGATTGGCTGCCTCACAGCAGTATGCACTAGACTGGATTTCATAGCAGAAGGATACTCAGTAGCTTCTTCCATAGAGAGAAAATAAGATTATTATTCATGTGGAGAAGTTTGGGAATGCAAATTACAGAAAGGTAAGGGCCATCATTAGGCATTCTTGTCTGGCCCATCTTAGAGTACTGCCTGCGCTCCTACCCCCGCAGGCTGGAACAGAGTGAACTTAGGAATCAGGTGTTGTTATGTAAGGGCTGCCATTGTAGAGAGCCAGGGTATGTTCATGGGACAGACTCTAGTGGACCTAATAACTGATAGTTTGCCTAGGGGCTACCAGTGCTTCCTGTGGCCCATAAGAAGGCCCTTTCCTGACTTGATGTAACATCTTGGGGCTAGTACAAACCTTTAAGGAATTTCCTTGGGTTTCAATCACAAACATCTTAGATCTAAGCACACAGGTAAATTGGAACTTAGAATGACTGGCTCCTAGAACCTCCTTGGATCTGTCACACCCAGGAAAGGAGGCAGGTGACATGCAGGTTCAATCTTCATTGGTGCATAAGGCTACTGCTAGGGTGCATCTCTGTGTGTGTGTGTATGTTTGGGGTGTGTGTGCATATGCTTTACAGCACCCCTGCCCATATAAATAATTTGAATAGCCAACAGTCATTGTGCTAGTCCAATTCTGAAAGGCTAGTGGGAGGACTCACTTATGGGGCTGCCATCGAGGAATTTAAGAACCAACCCCATAGAGATGAGTCCTGTTGCTCTTTGTTATCTGGTTGACCTTACCTGCCAGGGAAGGGAAAGTGCCTCAGTTGGGAGCAATGGGCACAGGGTGGGTGTGGGTGGTGCCCCCTCTGGTGATGCCAGAGAGATATCAACAGGGCCCCACCGGCTTGCCAAATCCCTGAGGGCATGCTGCGGGGTGGACATTCACCTTTGAAATTTTGGCTTCTGGAGGCTGTAGAAGGACCAGAGTCCCCTGCAGTTCAGAGATGCAAGGGAGCTTTATGCCTCCCCAGGCAGGGCTGGCCCATAGCCATTTCCATTTAACAGAGGTTCCTTAAGGAGGTAAAAGAGAAAGATTGTTCAAGATCTTTTGGGGTTTGCCACCTGCTTATTGGGGGTAAGAATGGTCCTTTTGGAGCAGGGATTAACATTATTGGCTGGAGAAAGGGTTTCTCCCTAGCCTTAGATTTGTGGATTTTTGTGTCTAACCCTTGATTGTCAGGACTGACAGTTTCTGTGGGAATGCATGAAGGAAAAGTAAGGAAGAGGCCTGCCAATCTCAGATGATATATCACGGTATTTTAGCAGTGTTGAAAATAGTAATTTTAATCATCATAGTTGATGTTTAAAAAAAGCTGTGGCTCTTGAAACCATCTGTCATTTCATCCTCAAAGTGTAGAGATGGCAGAAAAGACGTGCAGTGAAATGAGTAGAAAAGTGAACAATAAAAAAGAAAATAAAGAAAGAGAAAGAAAGAAGGAGGATTTTTTAAAACATGTAGGAAACAGATTGGATTCAGAATGACAAGAGGGCTTAAGTGAAAAAGAAAACTGAAATAATTTGGATAAAGCCATTTTTCTCTTTCATAAATTTTCTGGACAAAGTGAAAACCACAGGCCACCCCACTCTAAACAGGACTGTGCATGTGTCATGGGGAGGGCATCTTGCATTTTGCTTCCTTTCCTTCTGGCTCTGCCTTAAGAAGTCTCATGCTGTTTGGCAAAACTAACAGACTATTTCATGTCCTTTGCTTTTACTAGATAGGAAAAGATGACTTTTCTTTCCTGCTCCCAATGGCATTGTTATGATGGACTGTCATTTAAGAGAAGACGCTTGCTTACAGATTGTGCTCATTGCTAGTTAAGTGTGCACTTCATTGCTACAGTTACTACATGCTTTTTGATGATTGAGGTTTCTGCCTTGAGAATGAGCAGCGTTTTCTGTTTCCTCTTTAGCTCTAGTTTCTGGATATTTAAGAATAATGCATATTGTTTGCCTATGTTCATGGGCTTTCTGTAAGTCCATTTGTGGCTCTCAGAATGCCTTGTCAAATGCTAGCATTGCAATTTTAGAGAATAAACATGCTATGAATTAATCTGTGGGTTTTTTAAATTTTAGAGCTCAGAGTTTAAAATGTTCACATGTTTTCACATAATGCTCTGTGAAAAAGAGAATAAACCCAGCCCACGGTTTCTTTCAATTGGAAAGTTATCTCTAAATCACAATAAATTTTCTTCTTTTTAAAACCCTTAAAACAATAGGCATGATGCTCATTTTGCTGTATCATCCCCCAAATTGTAATGTCTATTGTGGAATAATCAAGATAGTTACTTTTGAATTCATTGAACCTATAACTACCTTTAGTGAATTTTTCTTTAAAAAAAAATTATTATCACCAACTGCCTTCTTTTAGTCAATAGAGCATTTGTTGCCTATTGATATTCTTGGCTTATTTCTGGTTTTAGGATGATTTAAGACCAGAGTCTATATTTCTGACAACTAATTTATCAAAGTCTCTAAAATAAATTTCTATAATGAATTTGAATTTTGCTTATGCCTAAAACAAAATGGAACGATTCTTCGTCGGCGTCTTAGTCCATGTGCGTTGCTATAACAAAACACTGTAAACTGGGTAGCTGTTCAACAACAGAAATGTGTTTCTCGCAGTTCTGGAGGCTGAAAGTCCAAAATCATGGTCCCAGCATGGCTGGGTTCTGGTAAGAGCCCTCTTCTGGGTTACAGACGCTGACTTTTCTCCTGGTATCTTCACAGGGTGGAAAAAGAGTGAGTAAGCTCTCTGGCCTCTTCTTACCTAGGCACTCATCCCACTTCTGAAGGTTCCGCCCTCATGACCCAAAGGCCCCAGTTTCAACACCATCACACTGGAGATTAGATTTCAACATGAATTTTGGGGGGGGAGGACACAAACATTCGGCCCATAAAAACCACTATAAAGGAAAATCTCTTCTTTGACGTTAACTTTATTATTCACTTGGTAATGAAATATGTTTTCCACTTTCCAGTTACAGAGCTTATCAGGAATACATTTGATTTCATTTCACAAACTTAAAATATTATGAATGACCTCATCGTTTGGCTAAGTCTCACGCTGTGATGTGTTAAGGAACTTTAAAGAAGAGAACTGTCTCAGATGTGACTGAGGAAACTATTCCCTTAAACTCAGAAGCAAAGTACCAAGATGTCTCTAGAAGAGTAGGTTAGGGAGTTTCATCGGCCTTGAACTATAAAAGCTATTTTATTTGATGAAACCTATTATCACACTTGCTCAAGCCCTTTCGTTGTGTGCTAATTCCATTAGGAAGGATAGTTTTCTATAACAAAGCTATTTCTAAGTAATTGCTTCCATTTTAGGTAATTGCTATCATTTACTGAGCATGCACTGTGCCTTACCTGTTTACCATATGCTATTTCATTTAAATTTCACAAAAGATCCTATGAGTTTGCTATTATTTCTATTTAACAGATGAGGTGTTTGCTATTCAGGGAAATAAGTGATTTTCATAAATTTCCATATTTAACAAGTGGCAAAATGAAATCCGTTTGATCCTAATTTGTGTATGTGCAATAGTTTTAAAAGATTGTTTTTTTTTTGGGTGTAAACATAAAATAATTTGGTGTACTCCCTTACACCTTAAATCATCACCTGGAGTTTTTATCATATGTTTAAATAGTTGCAAAAGTTCTAATTTCTGGCATATTCTAAATTTTGATAGCAAAAAGGTTATATTTCTCTTTAAATATAATCTGTGCAATATAAATACTTGAGATATTTGGTATGTCACTTTTTATTTTAAAGTAATCTTTGGAGTTGTAAATTTTACATTCTGTTTTTTTCTCCCTGGAACTCATATTTTCATTCCATTACTCCATAGATTTTTATCCAATTTTTTTATGCTGGAAAACTTTTTTTTGATAATTCTATCATACATTTCAGCAAAAAAAACATAAACTGAAATTAATTTAAAAATTGTTGTGTGATTTAATTCTTTAAGCCATAAATATTTGATCTGGAGTGAGTTATCATTATAGTTTTATTGGCATATAATTTAACAAACAGCTTGAATAGTTTATAAATTTTGACAGGTAATGATTAATACAAGAGATAAATATTTTTATTGAAAATGCATTGTTTAATGAGATAGATGAGGTTTTCCCTGTACTTACGTAACATATCCATGGATAAGTATTATTTATTGCTAGAATGAGAGTTTAATCTTATTTTAATCCTATTTTTAATAGGATTTTAATTTTAATCCTATTATATTTTATGTATGTAAGCACTTAGAACTATTTTTCATATAAATAAATAGATGGGAATGGGGCACTTTTTGAACTCCTTCCAAATATATGCCAAATACAACAGGATGAGAATCACGACAATTACTTTTAATGATTAACAAACAATTAAGAAATAAAAAGGCTCTCTGCTTTGGGGAGAGTTTCAGTGGCTTGTGGATGTTTAAACGTTTCTTGGTTGTCCTGAAAATATGAGTTTCAGAAAGCTGACTGAGGGAAGGGATTCAGAATTCCATGAAAATCATGAAGTTGTCTGAGGGTTGTGATCTATTAATTCAAAACATAATTTTGACAACTCTTGCGTAAACTCTTCACTGGCTTAGGCCCTGGGGCATGTAGAAGACTCGGTCTACCTCTACCTTCATTCTCAGTGAGGGAGACTTGTCCGCAGCCCCATGATACAATACTGTGGTCACTGCGATGTTAACTATGAACCATGTCCTGTGGGAGATCTGGGGCGAGCCAAGATAGTACTGTGGTGGTTAAAAGAGCAGACTCTGGCCTATTTGTCTGAATTCAGAAATCTTCATTTACTGACTTCCTCCTCTAAATTGCCTAGATTGCCTCATCTAAGACATGGGACTAATAATAGTAGATTATTCATAAGGTCATTCTAATCATATGGCATGATACATGAAAATCATCAATCAGCTGGGCACATAGTAATAACCACTTAATAAATGCAATTTTTTAGCTTTTATGTTATTATAGGGGATGTGCCAATTAGTTATCTGGAAATGTTAAACAGAGTCAGGAAAGGTTAAACAGTGATGTTGTATATCACATTTAAAGGGCACATGTAGTTGACCTTTAATAAACTCTTGCTTAAGGAATGAATATATTTTATGACAACAAAATAACATCTTGAGTATTTATTGTAAGTTGGGCCCTGCTATGGGCATTAGAAAGATATTTTCTCTTAAATTTTATCTGACTCTAAGGAGGAAATACTATTATTATCTCCATGGTACAGATGGGAGTCCTAAGGCCCCAAAATATCAGTTACTCACCCACGATTACCCTGTAAATTTCCATGCTGGGATTTAAATCCAGCCCAGACCAATCCAAAGCTTTGCTCTTAATTTCTACCAGTCCTACAAGCTTCTTTACTAAAAGCGCTACTTAATTCAGACTAGCTTTTACTTGCTATGCGTTCACTCAGTGGATATTAAAGATACATTATTAGAAAGAGTATTTATCAATACAATATTCAGCATTTTATCTGATCATTTTTATTTTATAAATAAATACTTATTGTAGACAATAAACACATATCGGTTACTCCAACTCTCAGAGGTAACTAGTATGCACATTTTGCTGTGAATAACGTCAGATGTTTTACCCTAATGCAATGATGCAGGATATGTAGGTATATAAACCTATATTTTTATGATAACGAATGATATCACAGTGCACATGCTTTCCCCCTACTTTGTAATTAAGGCCATATTGCAAAACTCTCCCTGTTTGGTTGTACTGCTTTAGCATAGCTGACGGCACATAGCAAAGAATTAGCAAGTGGCCATTTTGGTTGTCCTTGTCACCATTGTCATCTTGACAAATTGCCCTGTAGCATGGCTATAATAATCTGGCATCCTAACATCAGCAAATTACTTTTTGCAACACACCTCCACTATGCTTGGCTTCTATCACTTAATATTTTCATGTGTGCCAATCTTGACAATTAAAAATGGAATCATGTTGTTTCATGTTGCACTTGTTGCTAATGTGGTTAAACATTCATCATTTGTATTTGTATTTCTTAAAATTTTCCTTCACTTATTTCCATTTGTTTGCTTTGGTAAGAACTCTTTATATTTTCATTCTTATATATTAACTATATATTGCAGATGTTTTCACCAGTGTGATTTGATTTTTTTAAATAATTTATTTTGATATCATTAATCTACAATTACATGTGCAATATTATGGTTAGTAAACTACCCCCTTCATCAGGTCCCCCCCACCAACCCTATTACAGTCACTGTCTATCAGCGTAGTGAGATGCTATAGAATCACTACTTGTCTCCTCTGAGTTGTACAGCCTTCCCTGTGCCCCCCCAACATTACATCTGCATATCATAATGCCCCTTTTCCCCTCTTATCCCTCCCTTCCCACCCATTTTCCCTAGTCCCTTTCCCTTTGGTAACTATTAGTCCGTTCTTGGGTTCTGTGAGTCTGCTGCTGTTTTGTTCCTTCAGTATTTTTTCTTTGTTCTTATACTCCACATATGAGTGAAATCATTTGATACTTGTCTTTTTCGGCTTGGCTTATTTCACTGAGCATAATACCCTCTAGCTCCATCCATGTTGTTGCAAATGGTAGGATTTGTTTTCTTCTTATGGCTGAATAATATTCCATTGTGTATATGTACCACATCTTCTTTATCCATTCATCTACTGATGGACACTTAGGTTGCTTCCATTTCTTGGCTATTGTAAATAGTGCTGCGAGAGACATAGGGGTGCATCTGTCTTTTTCAAACTGGGCTGCTGCATTCTTAGGGTAAATTCCTAGGAGTGGAATTCCTGGGTCAAATGGTATTTCTATTTTGAGTTTTTTGAGGAACCTCATACTGCTTTCCACAATGGTTGAATTAGTTTACATTCCCACCAGCAGTGTAGGAGCGTTCCCCTTTCTCCACATTCTCGCCAACATTTGTTGTTTGTCTTTTGGATGTTGGCTATCCTAATTGGTGTGAGGTGGTATCTCGTGATTTTAGTTTGCATTTCTCTGATGATCAGCGATGTGGAGCATCTTTTCACATGCCTATTGGTCATCTGAATTTCTTCTTTGGATAAGTGTCTGTTCAGCTCCTCTGCCCATTTTTTAATTGGCTTAACTGCTTTTTGTTTGTTGAGGTGTGTCAGCTCTTTATATATTTTGGATGTCAACCCCTTATCAGATATGTCATTTATGAATATATTCTCCCATACTGTAGGAAGTCTTTTTGTTCGACTGATGGTGTCCTTTGCTGTACAGAAGCTTTTCAGCTTCATATAGTCCCACTTGTTCATTTTTGCTTTTGTTTCCCTTGCCCAGGGATATATGTTCATGAAGAAGTCGCTCATGTTTATGTCCAAGAAATTTTTGCCTATGTTTTTTTCAGTTTTAGGGTTTCATGGCTTCCATTCAGGTCTTTGATGCCCCTTGAGTTTACCTTTGTGTATGGGGTTAGACAGTAGTCCAGTTTCATTCTCTTACATGTAGCTGTCCAGTTTTTCCAACACCAGCTGCTGAAGAGGCTGTCATCTTCCCATTGTATATCCAAGGCTCCTTTATCAAATATTAATTGACTGTATATGTTTGGGTTAATGTTCGGATTTTCTATTCTGTTCCACTGGTCTGTGGGTCTGTTATTGTGCCAATACCAAATTGTCTTGATTACTGTGGCTTTGTAGTAGAGCTTGAAGTCAGGGAGCGTAATTCCCCCTGTTTTATTCCTCCTTCTCAGGATTGCTTTGGCTATTTGGGGACTTTTGTAGTCCATATGAATTTTAGAGTTATTTGTTCCAGTTCATTTGAAGAAAGCTGTTGGTAGTTTGATAGGGATTGCGTTGAATCTGTAGATTGCTTTAGGTAGTGTAGCCATTTTGACAATATTTATTCTTCCTAGCCAAGAGCATGGGATGAATTTCCATTTGTTAGTGTCCTCTTTAATTTCTCTTAGGAGTGTCTTGTAGTTTTCAGAGTACAGGTCGTTCACTTCCTTTGTTAGGTTTATTCCTAGGTATTTTATTCTTTTTGATGCAATTGTGAATGGAATTGTTTTTCTGATTTCTCTTTCTGTTACTTCATCATTAGTGTATAGGAAAACAACAGATTTCTGTGTTAATTTTGTATTGTGCAACTTTGCTGAATTCATATATTAGTTCTAGTAGTTTTGGAGTGGAGTCTTTAGGGTTTTTTATGTAAGTATCATGTCATCTGCAAATAGTGACAATTTGACTTCCTCTTTACCAATCTGGATGCCTTGTATGTCTTTGTTTTGTCTGATTGTCGTGGCTAGGACCTCCAGTGCTATGTTGAATAACAGTGGAGAGAGTGGGCATCCCTGTCTTGTTCCTGATCTTAGATGAAAAGCTTTCAGCTTCCTGCTGTTAAGTATGATGTTAGCTATGGGTTTGTCATATATGGCCTTTATGATGTTGAGGTACTTGCTGTCTGTACACATTTTGTTGAGAGTTTTAATCAGGAATGGATGCTGAATTTTGTCAAATGCTTTTTCAGCATCTATGGAGATGATCATGTGGTTTTTGTTCTTCTTTGTGTTGATGTGGTGGATGATGTTGATGGATTTTCGAATGTTGTACCATCCTTGCATCCCTGGGATGAATCCCACTTGATCATGGTGTATGATCCTCTTTATGTATTTTTGGATTCGGTTTGGTAATATTTTGTTGAGTATTTTTGCATCTACATTCATCAGGGATATTGGTCTGTAATTTTCTTTTTTGGTGAGGTCTTTGCCCGGTTTTGGTATTAGAGTGATGCTGGCTTCATAGAATGAGTTTGGAAGTATTCCCTCCTCTTCTATTTTTTGGAAAACTTTAAGGAGAATCGGTGTTATTTCTTCTCTATATGTCTGGTAGAATTCAGAGGTGAATCCATCAGGCCCAGGGGTTTTGTTCTTGGGTAGTTTTTTGATTACCAATTCGATTTCGTCACTGGTGATTGGTCTGTTTAGTTTTTCTGTTTCTTGCTTGGTCAGTCTTGGAAGGTTGTATTTTTCTAAGTTGTCCATTTCTTCTATGTTTTCCAGCTTGTTAGCATATAGATTCTCCTAATATTCTCTTATGATTCTTTGTATTTCTGTGGGGTCCGTCGTGATTTTTCCTTTCTCATTTCTGATTGTGTTTATGTGTGTAGATTCTCTTTTTCTCTTAATGAGTCTGGCTAGGGGTTTATCTATTTTGTTTATTTTTTCAAAGAACCAGCTCTTGGTTTCATTTATTTTTTTCTATTGTTTTATTCTTCTCAATTTTATTTATTTCTTCTCTGATCTTTATTATGTCCTTCCTTCTGATGACTTTGGGCCTCATTTGTTCTTCTTTTTCCAATTTCTGTAATTGTGTCTTTAGACTATTCATTTGGGAATGTTCTTCCTTCTTTAAATAGGCCTGGATTGCAATATACTTTCCTCTTAGAACTGCCTTTGCTGCGTCCCACAGAAGTTGTGGCTTTGTGTTGTTGTTGTTGTCATTAGTCTCCATATATTCTTTGATTTCTGTTTTGATTTGGTCGTTAACCCATTGATTAATTAGGAGAGTGTTGTTAAGTCTCCATGTATTTGTGAGCCTTTTTGATTTCTTTCTAAAATTTATTTCTAGTTTTATACCTTGGTGATCTGAGAAGTTGGTTGGTAGGACTTCAATATTTTTGAATTTACTGAGGTTCTTTTTGTGGCCTAGTATGTGGTCTATTCTGGAAAATGTTCCATGTGCACTTGAGAAGCATGTGTATCCTGCTGCTTTTAGGTGTAGAGTTCTGTAGATGTCTGTTAGGTCCATCTGTTCTAGTGTGTTGTTCAGTGCCTCTGTGTCTTTACTTTTCCGTCTGGTTGATCTGTCCTTTGGAGTGAGTGGTGTGTTGAAGTCACCTAAAATGAATGCATTGCCGTCTATTTCCTCCTTTAATTCTGTTAGTATTTGTTTCACATATGCTGGCGCTCCTGTGTTGGGTGCATATATATTTATAATGGTTATATCTTCTTGTTCGACTGACCCCTTAATCATTATGTAATGTCCTTCTTTATCTCTTGCTATTTTCTTTGTTTTGAAGTCTATTTTGTCTGAGACAAGTACCACAACACCTCCTTTTTTCTCTTTGTTGTTTGCATGAAATATCTTTTCCATCCCTCCACTTTTAGTCTGTGTATATCTTTGCATTTGAGGTGAGTCTCTTGGAAGCAGCATATAGATGGGTCTTGCTTTTTTATCCATTCTGTTACTCTGTGTCTTTTGATTGGTGCATTCAGTCCATTTACATTTAGGGTGATTATCGATAGATATGTACTTATTGCCATTGCTGGCTTTAGATTCGTGGTTACCAAGGGTTCAAGGGTTGCTTCTTTACTGTCTAACAATCTAACTGAACTTTCTTGTTAAGTTATTGTAAACACAGTCTGATGTTTCTTTATTTCTCTCCCTTCTTATTCCTCCTCCTCCATTCTTTCTATACTAGGTGTTTTATTCTTTGCCTTTAGTTAGTATTTGGATGGTCTGCTTTCTTTGCTATGATTTTATTTTCTCTGGTGACATCTTTTTAGCCTTAGGTGTGCCTTTGTCTAGAGCAGTCTGTTTAAGATATCCTGCAGTGGTGGTTTATGAGAGGCAAACTCTCTCAACCTTCACTTGTCTGGAAATTGTTTAATGCCTCCATCGTATTTAAATGATAATCGTGCTGGATACAATATTCTTGGTTTGAGGCCCTTCTGTTTCATTACATTAAATATATCATGCCATTCTCTTCTGGCCTGTAAATTTTCTGTTGAGAAGTCTGATGGGTTTTCCTTTGTAGGTGATCTTTTTTCTCTCTCTAGCTGCCTTTACTACTCTGTCTTTATCTTTGATCTTTGCCATTTTAATTATTATGTGTCTTGGTGTTGTCTTCCTTGGGTCCCTTGTGTTGGGAGATCTGTGGGCTTTGGTGGACTGTGAGACTATTTCCTTACCCAACATGGGGAAGTTTTCAGCAATTATTTCTTCAAAGACAGTTTCTATCCCTTTTTCTCTCTCTTCTTCTTCTGGTACTTCTATAATGCCAATAATGTTCTGTTTGGATTGGTCACACAGTTCTCTTAATGTTCTTTCATTCCTAGAGATCCTTTTATCTCTCTCTGCCTCAGCTTCTCTGTATTGCTGTTCTCTGATTTCTATTCCATTAACAGTCTCTTGCATCTCATCCAGTCTGCTGTTAACCCCGTTGATCGCTTGTCTGATTTCTGCATTGTCTTTCCTCACTTCCCTCACTTCCTCCTTCAGCTCTTCACATTTCTTTGTAGATCCATCAGCATGGTTATGACTTTTATTCTGAATTCTTTTTCAGGAAGATTATGCGTTTCCATCCCTTCAGGCTCCCTCTCTGGTGTTGTCTGGTTGATCTTAGTCTGGACCATCCATATTCCTCTGTCTTTTCATGGCTATAGAAGTGGTTGCTGGTAGGTGCCACGTATGTCAGCTGGGCTTTAAGACTTTAAAAAGAAAAAAAAAAGGAAAAGAGAAGGAAAACAATAAACAAAACAAAACAGCAAAAAAAACCAACCAAACAAAAAAACGCCCACCCGTGGTAGATTCTGTGGGGATGCTGTAGGTGGCGCTGTTGCTCCACTATTCCGCAGCCATGGCTGCGCCGCTCTGCAGGGCCCTTTATAGCTCTGGATGGTGTGGGAACGAATGGGAGGCTGTTGATCTCTGTGGGAAGTCTAAGAGCGGCCGCCCTTTCCCAGTTGCCAGCTAAGGGGTCCGAAACTCCCCAGGTCTCCCAGCCTGCTGGGCTGAGTGTGCCGGGGCAACCCGGCTCCTCCGCTGGGCTCCTGTCCCTTTAAGACTGCTGAAAAAAATGTGCGTTTTTTTTTTTCTTCTCGGGACCCGACCGCAAGGACCTGGGTATGTTCCCTGCTCAGATCCTTTGTCTCTCCCATCTCTGCTACACCGTGCGATGTGTGTCAGTGCTCTTGGAGCAGATCACCAGGGTGGTTATTTTGCAGGGTGTACTTCCACTCCCTCCCGGCTCTGAATCCTCTCCTCCTGCCTGTGCGCTGGGGTGGGGGAGTGCTCGGGTCCCGCTGGGTCGCGGCTCTGTATCTTACCCCCCTCGTGGGTGCTGAGTTCTCTCAGGTGTAGCTGCAAGCTATGTGCTGTCCTGTATCTTCTGGTCTCTTTTTCACGAATAGTTGTACTTGTTGTATTTTCATAAATACATATGGTTTTGGGAGGAGATTTCCGCCACCCTGCTCACGCCGCCATCATCCTGGAAGTCTGTGATTTGATTTTTTAATTTAGGTATTAAGGTATTTTTTAAAGTAACTTAAAAAGTTAAATAAGTAAATTATGTCTTTTATTGTGGTTTTTGTCTTTGACATTTATAAATAAATATTTTTTTCATATTCATATAATATGGTCTTTTTGATGTTAAAAAGAGGTATCCATTCTTCAAGATTGAGGAACCATTGATATAAGAAATAAAGGAACATGGAGTATCATCTCTATTTGTAGTGTCACTGGGAAGAAATTAAAAGGCTCTCTGCTTTGGGAAGAGTTTCAGTGGCTTGTGGATGTTTAACAAGTTTCTTGGTTGTCCTGAAAATATGAGATTTTTTTCATTTTGTTTTCATTTGTTTTTCTTGAAACCCCAGAATGTCTTATTTTTCAGATAATCCAGTACAAAGTGCAATACATCAAAAGGGGCTCATCTTCATATTAAAGTTGGGACTTCTGAGGCAGAGATCAGTCACATTTTTGAAATGGTTTAGTTACTACATCAGAATAATAGTAATGGATTAAATATTTCCACATCTTACATTGTATTGTTCACCATGAAGAGGAAAGTATTTTCACTTTTCAAAGATACATGTTTATATATAATATAATATTAATTACATAAATAATATACCTGTTTTACTGTATACTGGGAAGTGTACTGACAAATGAGCAAGTGAAATTCTGGCTTATTTAATGACCCCAGTTTTAAACATTTGGCTTATTGTGTTCTGTATTAAAATACCATTTAATGAATTGCTTTTATTGTGAAATGCATCAGTCAAAACAGAAATGCCTTTCTTAATCCCACATTTAACTGAAAATTTTTTTCTCTTGTAGCTTTTGTTTCTACCAAATTTACATCATACATGGCTACTGATGGCAATGTTCTTGTAAGTACCCTTTGGGACATCCTAGTCTTTAGATACTAGACTTCAGGTTGATGAATGAATAAAAATTAGATAAGTTGATTTTAACTATGGGTAGCCATTTATTATCCTCCACGTAATAACCACAATGGAATTAAATGATCCTTTTGCAAGGTTTCAAGGGTTTCTTATGATCACCAGGCATTTGCTTAAGACTCCCCACTATTTACTTTTAAAAATTAAAACACATTAAGAATGATTTTAATGTACTGTACATAAATTATCTCTGTTTAAGTTAACTGGTATAGTGCAACCTCTCAGTGAAAAATTCTGTTAATTATTTTGCTGAAACTGTAGGTTTCCTTTTAAAATAATTTTACAGACAGAAGTTTGCCTAAATTAGTCAGTTGAGCAAGTATATTATCTCTATTAGAGAAGGAAACTTCTGCAGGGAAAATTAAGTAGTTAATTATATAATAACTAATAACTATACACAATTAATTGTATAATAACAATAACAGAAGGGGATGTAGGGTAGTATGGAATTGTACTGTGTGCATCTTTTGGCAAATCTAATGACCTCATGATGGATGCATAGGATAGTTTTTGGAGTAGAGCCAAAAGCAGAATTGCTGGTGAGGTATTGAGAGAATATAGCATAGACTTCCTGCCACATAGGGAACATGGACAATGGTTTCCTGATGCACATTGGGAAATGGATGTCAAGGCAGGTTGTAGAAATAGTGATGAAGATATTGAGTGAACTACACAGCTCGTGGAAGGGACACCTTACTAAAAAGCAGGGCAGCTGATTTATTCTCTGCTTGCTTTGCTAACAATTTCATATCCAGACATAGAGAAGGCAATGAGAGCATTTTAATTCTGGTGCTAATTCTAAATGAGAATGAAAAAGCTTGCTAGTAATGAAACATGGTGGAAACTTTGGGAGGCAGGACTGCAGAAAACTGAAACTGAAAACACAAATTATAGTTATGTACCCTAGTAAATTCTCCATCCAAAACAGGCAGAAAAGGAAAGTGTGATTCCTTGGGTGGGTGTTTTCTGATAACAGAAATATGAATAATCACAATGAAGATGAAGAAGAGGAACAACTAAAAGAATAAATGAGGCTGCAATGGGGGACTTTTGCTAGGATTAGATATTAAGGACATTATAGGATGTTAAAGGAAGGTCCTATGGTCAAGGGCACAAGCAAATGGATATCACAGATCTGTAAGGGTAGAGTGAGGAAGACTAAAGGTTAATGCATCCAAAGTTCATGGAAACTTTTAAAAAGAAAAAATTGCATGTAATTTGTGTATGTGCTATTTGGAACAAAGAAATGAAAAAGAAGAGTTAGGATGCTTGGATCCTTGAGAAAGGTAATGCAGTGTTTAATCCTTACATTGCTTCACCTTTTCCTCTGAAAGAATGTAGTCTTCCGATGGGGAGGAGTTTATCTTACATGTTTAAGAAGAAATGAACATTTAGATAATAAGACAGAACCTAAGCACTTTAAATTAACAAGTTCATTTATTTGTTTATTCATTGAAATATTCATTTAATGTTCACCAATTCCCTCTCTGTACTCTATCACAATGTATCAGATAGAATCAGGAAACTCTAGGACTTTGTACCGGGTATCATATACTAGGTAGGAACTGGAGATTTGATTGTAACTTGAAACAAGTTAAAATCACCACATCTTAAAGAGAATGTTTCACCCTTGGGTATTGGAGCAAAGGTTGTAGATGTGACTATCAAAAGACTATCAGCCATAACTCCTGTCTAGAGCCATTACAGCTCTAAGTAACCTGCCTCCCCCCAGGACTTGGGCACAAGTGGGTTCTGTTCTCATTGAAGGGAACTGCGGCTATTTACAGGTATTCCTCATTCACTGAGCAACCCCCCACACCTAGACTCAATGGCTCAGCTCTCCTTGTATGTCTACTAACCGGTTATTTTTATCTCACAGCCATCAGTATCTGGGCAGTACTGCTTAACATCTCTCGTATGCATTTCTTCCTGCTGCTTTTCAGCAGGTTACTCTACTTTATCTTTCCATTCAGAAAATTAGTTCAATTTTCTGCTGTCACTTGTTCTCTAAGTAAAATGTCACACGGAAGACCTATTTTTTTGCCAGGTAGTTTCAGAGGGCTTGATACATTTGACCTAATCACATCCTGAATTATACTTCATTTCAGATGAGCTTGCTGGGGGCAGGCAGTACTTTTAAGGTCCTGTTACAGATGATCCTGACCTGATCGCTGTTGAGGTTGCTATGGTAAATGGTGCTAATAAAACTGCCAAAGAAACTAGATTCTAGGCATTTGAAATTTTTATGATATGTGGTAGAATAGCATTGTTCTCTTTTGCTAAGCCAAGCTGTTTGTTATCTCATAGGTTTCTTTTCTTTTCTCTGAAGCATCCAGAAAAATTGTCAAAGGGAAAGCTTCACATGGAACCAAAGTATTGGCTCACCAAGTTCTGTTGGTTTTTACTTCCTAAAATATTTCTGCATCTACACAGACACAACCCTTATTCTTCCCTCTGCCCACTGGGCTCTCTGCCTCTGCACCTGTTCCCTCTCCAATCCACTTGCTGTACGAGAGCCAGAGTGAATTTTTCTAAATGCAGATCTGATGCTGCTGCTTGCCTGTTGACATCTGTTCAGTGGCTCCCAATTGACTTTATACTTTTAAATATAACATACAAGGCCCTGTGTGATGTGACTTTGCTACACTGATTATGGTTTTCCCCCCACAGCCTGGGGTCGATGCCTATTGGATTCTATCTGCATCCCTGTATCAAACCCTCTTATGCTGAGGTCTTTATCTTTCAAGGTCTTTGTTTTTGTCAGTGCCTGAGGTGCCTTCCGTGACTCCCCAGTTCTGGGTAAATGCTATAATGGTGGACACTGAAGCACTTTTGTGCAGACCTCATTATCCTTGTTTGGTTCTCTGTCTCCTGTGTTTGGCTGGAAGTTGTGTTGGAGCTTGCTTGTCATTGAATCTCTGGTCCTTGGTGCTGAATAATCATATTATAGCCAATGGTTGAGTAAAGACAGCCATCCTTTACCAAATTGTGGCCTGAACAAAAGAATTGGCATATTCACCGTTAGGATCTGGGACATAGCTTGTTGGGAAGTCTTCAACATAATGATTAGATTTGGCACAATCCTTAAACATCTCTTCGAATCCATTCAAGTAATGCTTGATATTCATAAGGCTTTCTGTATGCCACACCATGGTGATTGCAAAGTGTTATACACAAAATCATTATTGGTTAGTTTTACTTTATGATTAGTTTCTCCCTAAAATAAATAAATAGATGTGTATAAAGATAAAGATATTTGAATCTTCAGGGCTTACTTAAGAAAGTTCTCTGGTCTCAGATTTTAATAAGAATGTTTTAGCAAAGAAAGGAAAACAGCCTGAATTTAAAGATGACAAGCCTTGGAGGGAATGTGACACATTGTCTCTTTTACTGTTGTACGTAATTCTTTTACCTAAAGCTTCTGAGATTTCTTATTTTCAGGAGTGGCTCCAGTGGGGAAGAAATGTCAGAATTATCTAAGATCAAAATTTTGTGACAGTTCTCTCAAGAATTCTTTCATTAAATATTGCCTGAAAATAAAATGTCAAGTGAAAAGTTTTTCCTGAAACAAAAGTCTATGCATAGAAATCATGGTTATTTTGCTCAGTTTTCAGGCTGATGAGAACCAGTTCACTGCATGTGGAGGACATTACTTCATAAGAAAGCTCTGCATTCATTACTCACAGAACATGTACTGTCTGGTTGTTACATGTACTGTGTGCAGAGACCAGCCCAGACGTGATTCTGGCCCCATGGGAACCTGCCCTGCCCTTCACTCCTATGGTGTGTGTCTCAGGGATGAAGTAAGGAATATATTTTTCACATTTTTGATCAAGGAAAAGGAGCTCAAGTTTTGACAGCTTGTTTTATAGGCTGCATCATCGATATAGCTCTGTGTTGAACTGGGTCAAATCAAACTCAGATCAAAGTCAGGAGGCTGTTTAAGATATTTGCTTTGAAGGAGGACTTCAAGCGAAGTGTATGACAGCTGTTTGGGTAACAGATTCCTGGGTAAGGGCTTGTTAGCTACTGCTGGAAAACTGTCCCTCCTCTCAGCCCTTCTCTGCCCCGGCATTCCTATTTCCAGGGTTCCAGATTCTTAGTATTTGGAGGATATGGTTAAAACAGGATGCTGGAGAAAGCACCTGTGGTTTTTGAGGAAATAGTATTTTAGATAGAGGTAGAAATTTGTTCAGAACAAGTCCATTTTACTGTCAAGGAAATATCAATGGTCAAGGAAATATCAAATTTAATGTCAGTTAATCCCAGGGGCTTTGAATTTGAAGTCATGACATGTGTGCAAGAACATCAATTCTAACTTGAAATTTTGGCCAATCATTGAATCTATACAGAATTGTAGTCTCTCAACTACAGAGTTGATAAAAGAGATTTGATAACCTTTAAGAAGCAACATGAACAGGGTAGTGATTGAGTACATGTGTGGAATAGGGGAAAGGGCCTTTCTGAGGTTACTCACAAATTCTGGGTTGTACCACTGAGTGGACAGTATTACCACCATGTATGTTTCACACTGATATATAAACAGAGGCATCGGCAACACATTGTGGGGATATAAAAGACAGAAGAAGCAGAGTAACACAGCGTTAAACAATAGGTTCAGGAGTCCAGCTGGCCTGAGTCCCAAACTTGGCTCTGCTACTAGTTATATATGATCTGGGGGGAGGTTACTTAACCACACCAAAATACAGTTTCATTTGTGAAAAGGAAGGTAAAGATAGCACCCATCATGAAGATCTTTGGGAGATAATACAAATCAATTATTACAGTGACTACATATAACTTGACTGAATATGGTTATTAGAGGAGCTAACAGAGAAGGCTTCATGGTGGAGGTGACACTTGACTTGGGTCTGAAAGAATGAGTACTAACTAGATGATGGGAGAAGGTAATAAAGTAGACAGAAGTGTGGAGTTATAAAAGTGCCTGACATTTCTGCAGAATAGAAAAAAATAAGGCTCCAAGACAGGAAATGAACAGATGTCTTGGAGGTATATTGATGCTATGATGGGAACGGACTAGCTGGTCATTTGGACTGTGATTTCAAGATGGAATATTATAAATGACATGAATGGCTTCCATTCAGTAATGGTCCTGGAGTTCACACTTTGACACTCAGCTGCAAACATAGAGCAGTGATAGACAAAGAGATACATAGAAAACCAAAAAAATCAAAGGTAGGCTTAAAAACACAGTGATCACCTCTGTTGATCAGAAATGAAAAGCAGCAAGCATGACTGAAGCTGTGGCTCTAATGGGACCTAGTTTTTCTGCTGGCCCAGGTTAGAGGGGTAAAAAAATGCTCCATTAATTGTGAGGAGAGCACATTTACTTCGTGATGACAATGGTAAATGGAGAATCTCCAACTTGTGAAAGGGGCTAAAGATGAAAGGAGAAACCAGTGTTGTAAAACCACTGCCTGGGGTTACACAGTTAGCCACCTGATGGAGTAGGGAGGGAGGGGACAGGAACAAGCCTCAGTCAGGAGCCGAACCTAGTCACCAGCTAGATCAGTGACTGCATATGCAAGAGCCTCCATGATTGTTTCAGGACATGATTGTAGGACTGATTCCACACCAGATGGAGTCAACCTACAAACTGGTAAAGAGGGAGCCATGGGCACAGTGGGGTAAAGGGCAGGAGAGAAAGAGAAAGGAAGAGAGAGGACATAAACCCTTCCACTAATAATTCTGCACACTTAAATTCCAAAACAGATTTTAAAATGATAAGAAAAATACAGTATAGAATAAAAAAATCTGAAGATAACTTTATTTCATATGAAAACAATTTTTTAAAAGCCTGATGGAAAAACTTAAGCATGAAGCTCAAAGAATCTTTTAAAAATTTTGAAAGGCAATCAGACACAAACACAAAAGTATAAAATATAAGTAGGTTTTGAAAAAAGAAGAATTAGAAAAGAAAAATATATTCTCTCAAATAGAAAGCTCAATAAATGGCATAAACTCAACACTGGGCACTTTGAAAAGAGTAATAGTAAATTGAAAAGATTACAAGGGACACGTATGGCACAGAGAGATAAACAGATTAAAAACGAAGAAAAAGGAACTAATATATATCTAATACCAAAAGAGAATGAAGAAAATTGCAGGAAGGCACTATTTGATTATCTCTGCTAGTTTTCTATGCTTGAAAAGGGATACAAATTATCCAATCAAAAGTTCATTCCGATGATTGAGCAGTATAAATAAAAATAAGTCCATAAGTAGATACACTGTAATAAACTACAAAATATCAAGAAGGATAAGTAAATCTTAAAAAGAGTGAAAAGATCACATACAAAAAATGATAATCAGACTGGTAGCAGCAATCTAATCAATACAATAGATGCTAGAAGCAAAATGATCAAAATCTTCAAAGTACCAGGAGAAAATAATTTAATAGTTAAACTATCATTCTATTTTGAGTGCAAAATAAAGACATTACAATTCACATAAAGACTAAGAAAATTTGCTGCCTGTAAACCCTCATTGAAAGGACTGTTAAAGGAGGTACTCTAGTAAAAAGAAAAGTGAATCCAATTGAGAGATATATGGTAAAGGGAAAAAAGGTGATCACAGAAATTGATAAAATATATCCCTAAATTTAATAGCCTATTGATGAATAATGATAATACCATTTTTAATGGAAACATAAAAACCTTGATTACAATAACAAGAGAGAAGGCCCTCAAAAAAGAGTGAAAAATGTCCTGAATTACATTCTATATTCATGAGGAATTTAGAAATACTAAACTGAGCATCAGAGGAATAATGTAAGGAAATAGAAGAAATGGAAAAATAAAATAAAAAATAAAAAAGATAAAAATTACAATAAATGTTAATAAACTCACCTGTAAAAAGGCACATAGTCATATTATACTCCAAAAATAAAAATCTAGTTATATGTTGCTTATAAAAGGAACAGCAAAAAAAAAGTAAACAAAACCATACAAGAAAGCCACATAGATACACTGAAAAGAATAGAAATACTTACAAAGTTATAGCTCCAGCAACAAAACTTACAGATATAAAATATTTGGAAAAGAACGTTAGCAACTTTGAAGTTTTCACAGCATGTTTACAAAATTTTTGTAGTAAGTCACAAATAAATGCTAACAAAATTCAAGAAACTGATATCATAAAGATCATGTCTTCTGAACAAGGAATACATTTAGAACTCAAAAAGAAAAAAATTTATAAAAAAGTTCTCATATATTAGGAAAGTTA
The DNA here is from genome assembly GCA_032199065.1 of Smutsia gigantea. Taxonomy (NCBI): domain Eukaryota; kingdom Metazoa; phylum Chordata; class Mammalia; order Pholidota; family Manidae; genus Smutsia; species Smutsia gigantea. Next base: position 337,549 of record JAVSCE010000887.1, on the reverse strand, counting down.
CAAATACGCCCTAGAATCTCATTGGGTAGAAAGACATGATTTAGAATTGAAAAACAGGGAGATATAGGCAGAATTTTCACCTACTGAAAAACCACATGTTAAGACCTTTCTGAAACTGACTAGTTTGTGGGCTCCACTTCCTGTTGTCGGGAGTAAGATGTAGCTTAAACTCACCAAGGTTCTCAAGATTGTTTTCATTCTCTCCTATAAGCCAGTTTAGGTTTCAAATTCATGTATATCAAGTGAAACAAACTCCCTGTAATTTGTTCTCTATGATATGCAGTCTGTTTCTGGTCTGGGGAAAGAGTTTGTGCAGTTATGTAGATTTTATAGTAATTTGCCTTAGGAGAAGCACTATAAGAGGGTGGACTCAATGACTAGACTCCCCTCCCCCCCAAAGAAGGTCTGAGTCAAGTCCTTTCTCGGTGTTGGTGGTGTGTGCTTACCCTATTTGGGGTATTGTCCTTCTGTTTAGAACTCTCACTTCCTATCCAGCCTAGGCAAAGAATACAGTGGAGACCAAGGACTGGTCTTGGGCAAAACTGAGATGAAGCCTATAGTTTGATTTGGGGCTTTTCTTGAACCAGCCCTAAGGCTGGATGGGGGAGCTGGCTGAGAACTCATAGGGATGGGCAGACAAGATTCACTGGTTCCCTGTCGGGAGATACGGGTTGAATTCTGCCTCCCTTCACAGATCGTACAACTGTCCCCTTGTGACTTTGCTCTCTCTCATTCTTCTTAAAGCTGCTCTTTTTGTATGAACTAATGTGACTTCACCTAGTTCATCTGGGGCCAAAACCCTCTCGGAATGCCTGTGTCTACAACACCCTTTCCTTGCTATTCTCCTGGTTCTTAGCTTGTCTTCGGTGCTCCCCGGGGTCTCCTAGACTCCATATTTTCTCAAATTGTTCCCATTCTCTTCTTTGCCTTTAGTCCTGGATCTCAGGTGTTTTAGCTACCCAGCTAATATACATATTGGGCTAAAATATTTTGTTAATCGGTACTAATCAGTTTAACTGATTTCAGATAAGTGCATATAAAAACGATCCCAGAAAACTACTGGAGGGATTGATGGGAATTTTAATCCAAGATGCAGATCATTGTGAGAGATAGTATATGAAGTAGAGTTGAACCAGGACCTTGTTGTGATAACATTTCTAAATTTTAGTCACATATCATGATTGTAGCATGTTTATTCTAACCTAAATTTAGGGAAATTATCTCTTTTGTTGTAACCTTTTTTTCACAAGGATGATTAATTTCTTCAGGGATAAAATATTCTATTCATAAAATAAAAAGTCACTATGGAATTTCCCAGGAAATGTAATTTAAGTACTTTAACTTCATCATTGTTGAAATAACTATTCCTACTAATCCTAGAAAGTTAGCATTTTTTTATTAGATATGAAGTATTTGTTTATATTTATAATCATAATATTATATAACATTATATATGAGGTAATATTTTTTATTTTTCAGAGTACTTTCACATACAATCTTGTTAAATATTTATGAGATCTATAGCATTGGAATTATTATTTTACAAATGAGGAAGTGAGTTCCAAGTGGTAACTTGACTTTTCGCTGGGTAACACAGCTACTAATTTTAACAGCCATGAGTTGATTTCAGGTCTCTGGATTTGAAAATCCCACCCTGCTTTCCCTATATCATATTCCTTTTTTGAATGTGTAGTAGAACCATATACAATAGCTATTAGAGCAATAATCAGATATATAAAATACTAGCCAGATGCATGTAGAATAACATAATAGTTATAATAAGATTGTAACCAACTTTTAGAACTGCTTTTCAATTATGTAAGATTTTTTTCAAATTCTCTACTAACATAAAAGACTTAGTCATTTAACCCTGAGTAAATTCAGCTTAGATACTGTGGAGAAAATATGAAATTTCTTAATCTAAAATGTCTCTCTCTTCACACACACACACAGGGACATTTGAAAGCATTCATTTTGTTTTATATTTTTGGCTGTAGTCTGATTTCACATGAATTGTTTAAAATTTATTACAAAAATGTGTATTTTAGATACATTGTCTATGTCTGTTCTGAGTATTTGAAGAGCTAGTATAAAATTGAAACTGATCATTAATTTATCCTCCATAAAGCATGTGAAAAATATTGTGAGATATTTAAAGACAGAATAAATAATTTAAATCTGGCTGTAAATAAGAATTTCCTGGTGAGGAGGATTGATAGTAGCTTATACTCACCAAAAGAGGTAGAATTTCTTTTTCTGGGATTTTTAATTCATGTGGTTTAGGTGTTAACTCCCTGTGGTAGCAAGACCATGAATTTAATAGTCAGATGTGAACCTATAATATTGTGAGAGGACAATGACCGTCTTCCAGGTTTATTTAAATAATTGGTGTTATTTAGAAATTGCAGGATAAGCAGGGTATATATTTTTTCTCTTGCCAAAAAATAAAAGGGGAAATACTTTATTATTTTTAAGAACTTCGGCAAACACTGTCCTGTCATAACTAAAGTTGTAGCGAGAAAGCTGCCTGTGGGTGGAAACAGGAAACATTAGTGAGAAATGCCGTGTTACACATTTTTTTCAGGTTCGGCTCATTGTGTATTGATTCTAATTAGCACATTTTGTGCCTCAGCTAGTAGCTCCCTTTAGCTCTGCTTGGAGAGTTTTTTTTAGCTTCCATTCTGCTCATAAACACTGCCACCTCCTCCCTCCTTCTCTCTTCACAAATGTTACAACACAATCAGAAATTTCCTCTTTTCTTTCCTTCCTGCATTTTCAGCAGGTTCCCTTGCGTCAGAAGACGAGAAAGAAAACTCAAGGTAATTAGATCTCTTGTTTCTTTATCCCCTTTTTGTGTGCTGTGCGTGTGGTTTTTCTCTCGGATGCCTTCTTTGGGATCAGATTTTTGTCTGTTTCAATACTAACATCGGGAGGTGGATGGCAGATTAATTTTGGTTATTTTTGGATTGATTTTAAGAAATGACGGCATGCTGTTCATTTGGCTCAGTCCCTTGTGGTATGTCAGGAGAGTTTAGAAAAGCTGGCACTGAGTCAGAAGTAGCCGTGTTTTTAGGTGGACATTAACCCGTCTCCATCAATTGCATAACTAACTGCTATTATTGTTGAAAGGAGCTGCATTCCTGCGCTGATAGCCTGGCAGCCTCAGGATTTTAATTTCTGCAATTTATTCTTGTGGATTATATTCTTAGACTAACACTTGCATATTAGTCTCACTGTCTCTTTGGTCACAATTTGTGCCTTCCAAGCACCAAATGAATGTTTAAAAATAAAATAGATAAACTACTCTTTTTTTTTGCACCTATTTTGCATAAACCTTGATAAAAAAATCCAACTCCCAGGATGCAAACAAATCAGTTACCTCTCAGCCCATCCCATAGATCAGGGGAACACGTTACCTACCTTTCTCTATAACTGTGCAGGCTTTTTCACGATGAGTCGGAGGAGGATATCCTGTAAAGACCTGGGACACGCTGACTGCCAAGGATGGCTCTATAAGAAAAAGGAAAAAGGAACTTTCCTAAGCAACAAATGGAAAAAGTTCTGGGTGGTGCTGAAGGGATCATCGCTGTACTGGTACAGCAATCAGATGGTGAGTCGTCTTCTTCCTGTTCATAGCATCTTCAACAATGGGTGGCTTAAAGATCATGGGGGAGCAGTTGATCTTGATGGGAAAGTTAATTTTTAATTCTGGGCATATAATAGAGGAAATAAAGAAGATCAAGAAACCGTTTCTGGTCCTATAGATATGTAGGGTATGCTACTGTATTTTATGGAGGAGAAAACCATTCTGCTTGGCTAATCTTTGGTTGGAGAGGGGTGTCCAAATTCACATCCTTACAAAAGGAGGCTTTCAAGGTCTATTCATGTCACTCTTCCATGCGGGAGTTGCAGCATCATTTCAGGATTGATGTGGACAGCATTTGACATGGGGATTTACCTTGTTAAGGTCTCTCCTGAAAAAGGGCCCTCGGCTTGAAGACCTATTAGGCGTGTAAATTGATTCAGTTAATGGAAGCTATTTCCGTTTCTCCTTTACTATCTTTTCCTCTGACCTTCCTTATTAGGTGTGTTGGTTTTGGAATCACTAATCTGTGTACCTGTGTTGTGCCTCCTGTTCCTCGGTATGTTCAGTGATGGCATTAAAACACTGATGCTTGGCCGATGCTCAATAAGAAAGTTGACTGATTTATCTTTTAATAGGAAGTATTTTATTTATCCTTTAATGGGAAATACATTTTGTGGTCTGCTTCACAGGCTAGTTTTCTCTTGGGAAGGGCTGGAAATGAAGTTATTGCTAGAAGGTTTGCTGATCTTTCCTGGCTTGAAACAGTTTGAAAACAAGGATGTTGTTGGATATTGAATCGGTAGGGACTTTTGGTATAAGAACTCTTTCCACTAACCCCTGAGTAGCCAAATGCTGATCTCAGGAGAGCTTAAGTTTCTCTTTTGGGTATAGTGAAGATCAGCAATGGACGTCGTTTAATCAGTTAAGGGGACATTGCTTAGGAAGTGGCCCATAAGCCAGAAAAATTCTTTTTAGGTAAAAATTTTAGGTGATAAACTTATATTCACTGGCCACTAATCAAAAATTTGTGTTACCCACATGCCCTTAGGCACCTGTCTTCTAAACATTTGGTTAAACTGGACCCAAGCCCAAGGGGAGTGAAGTCCAGTGCTCTGGAGTAAGCCTTCTCCCCTGTGTTCCCCCTCTTCCCAAAGCTTATTGCTTTGGTTTCACCCCATGCAGAACATGGCAAAAAATTCATTGAGTTCCCTAAAAATGCATTTCCTCAAGTCTTTGGTGCATTTAATAACTTTATCACAGATTTGGAAGGTTCACAAGAAAGAATCACCTTGCAGAGCATCCAGTCTTCCACCGTCTCCTTTTTCTCTTTTCTTCTCTTCTCCTGGATACATTCATCTTCTTGTTAGTATGGAAGAGTTTTGCCCAAATTAAGGCAACCTGGGTCTGGGGTCTCCCTTTCCATCCTAAGGGATTTTTCCTAAACAAATACAACTTCCTTCTTAAGAGAAATTAAGGTAATTGTAAATTTCTCCTTGTTTCATATTATTTTAGGCTCTTGTTTTGGATAGTTGTGGCAAGTGACAGTCTGCATCTTTTATAAAATGAGAGGACTTACTGATTTACCTTTTAAGAGCTCTCCAGGAATTTCCAGAGGCTGCTGGAAGGATTTGGGTACTGATGGAGCATGACACATCTGTGGGGAGTGATAAAGCTTAAATATAAGAATGGCATGCATTTTCTCATTTAATCAAATTATTCAGCAAATATGTTCTGGGTGCTGTCTCTGTCTTCATAGGATTTAAGGGAGTACCCTCTGAACCACATATACAGATTTGGCTTATTGGCTTCATCAGCTCATTTGGCTCAAGTTTCTCTTAGAGGAGCAACAAATTACCTATTTTTGGCATTAGGAATCTCATGCTTCCACAGGGAGCAGTGGTGTTGACTGAGACTAGATTGGAAAGAAGAAAAGGAGAGCATCAGACACACTCAAGCACCCCTGTCTTCACTTGCTTTCATGCAAACGTATAAAGCAACATTCAGGGAGAAAATCACGTACTTGAATAGGGGTAGATTAGCAGCAGTGAATGGCGAGTGAGTTTACTGGTATATAGCCATGGAATTATTGTATTAAACTACTGGTGTATAATGGAAGGACCCTTTCAACTCCCTTATTCTATGACTCTGTGTTATAGAGGAATTCTCTCTGTCTCTCCACACACACAGACACACACACATACCCTGACATCTTAATTATACGTTTGTTATGGGGAAAAAAGGCAATGGAGTGAATAGTTAATTAACAGTCATATTCCTGCTATCTGCATGAATGTCAACTGTGAACTAAGAGCCAAACACATCCCCTCAAGCTAAGAACATTTATTTGCTTTCTGCCACTCAAGGAAGTCAGATTCAACAAAGTAGCTCCCAAGGCACCTAAGCCTAATGAGCAAAAAACTTATTCTACCTTCCCAATTCCCTATTCTTTCCTATGTGGCCTGATGCTGAGAAGTAACGGAATCAGTTGCATCAGAGCAAGAGCCACCTCTTATTGGATGCCTACTATATGCCACGGACTATTCCAGGTACTTTTCCTCATGCCCATATTTACTCCTCAAAACACCCTTGAGGTGGGAATTGTCACTATGTCTTGAAGGTCAAGAAGGCTGTGAGAGTGTGTCCTCTGCCCCAAGTGACACGAGTGGTAAGTAGGGGAAAACAGATCACCTTGTGACCCTTTGACTTCTCAGCCCAAGATTGTTGCCATACACCAGCCTGACCCCATTTGGGGACCCGGATAAATGCCAAGGTGAGATCATCCTACTTTCTGCCTTCAATAGGCTTCTGAGACAGCAACTCTAGAAATGAAATCTAGGGCGTTTCTCATGTGAAAGTACCCATGATCTAATGGGGTCCCCTCACTTGCCTCTGTTGCTCCCTGACATTACTTGAGGGGACCACATCACCCTCACCTCCCTCAACCACATTTGTTACATTGGTGTTACCCAGTAATTGACTCATGGTGTAATTTCTTTCATGACACTTTGCTGTTTCGAACAGTACTACCCAGATTTCCTTGAGAAACGTCAAGTCCAGAAACTCATCCGCCATACTTCACACCCCACATTATGTGCTCAGAATGTGATACAGCATACTTTGCCAAGTCTTACAAAACCATATTCAAGTTGAACAGCCATAAAAAGCCAGGCTACTTAAACTCCTGTATTTGAAATCTACAGATTGTTTTCCTTTGCCCTTGGGATAATGTACAAATTCATTTCCTGGCTGGAGAGAGTCTCCTGACTTGGATCTCTCTTACTTCCTCACCTTCCCACCTCCACCCAAACTTCAGCTGCAGGACTTTTTCAAATTCCTTGTTAACTTCATATATGCTGGCTTTCTTTTTAAGACTTTGCATATGCTGTTTCTCTGCTCAGAAAACTCTGTCTCTGTGCCTAAAGCCTTTTTCCCACCCAATCACATGGACCTTAGTCCTCTTCAAAAGTCAAATTTTAGTTTAGCACTTCTTCTGGGTGGTCTTACCTTATTCTCTGATCTCAATCAGGCTGCCTCTGTCTGCTTCCATAGCAGCTTATATCTTCCTTATTATTGTACTCCTCTTCCTCTTCTGAATGTTTGCTAGACTTGCAGTTTCCCATAGTTGATAATAATCTCTAGGGTAGGACCACAGATATGTTATTAACCCCTTGCACAGTGTCTGACACTTACTAGCCACTCAGTTAATATCTGTTGATCTCATATGAGATTTAGGAATCATCATCATTTATATTACCCACAGAAATTTTGAAAAATGGGCTGGTGAATAAGGATTGCTTTTGATGGAAAATAATTCTCCAGTAAAGACATTTCCACTTCTATTCTTAAATGTAGATACAGGAAATGGTGCAATTTGAGATATGCTTAAAGGGTTCCATGGTCCCAAAAAAGTCTCACACAGCTGCTCCCATATTTCTAACATCTTATTAGGAATATATTTTATTAGATTCTTCCTAACCATGGCCTCTGGCTGAAAAAAGTGTGTACCGATCAAGATGACCAAGCTGGGGCAGGATGTTGAAAGGAGATGGAAGGTTTCCCAGGGAAATCCCCTCCCCTCTGGGACTTCGCCTGGATACCAGGCACAGCTGGAGACTCAGGTGTAGGTTCAGTGTCTCTCTGGCGAAGGAGAAGCAATGTTCCAAATTATTGTTTTCCTTCAGGCACGTTACAATGCAGTAGTGACAAGATAAGTCCTTAAGATGTTACTATTTATTTGTTAAAACTATCTTACGTTTTTAATATTTTAAATTTCCCCCTTTTGCTGGAACTTCTTCCTTTCTTTTCTAAGAATTCTTAATTAAAACTTTGCTTAATTCCTTGGGAAATATATGGTGGATTTTATTTATACTTAGACATCATAAAGTAAATGTATATTATATAACTCACTTAAAATTAGTGAGGTTCTGGAATGTTTCTATTCAGAGAACATTCACTCGTCTTCCTGCTGTCTTTTCTTACATTGTCTAGGAGCATATGTGGGCTATCAAAATACATCAAGGGAACCATATACTTTATGTGGGCATGCAACTTGGAGGACTTGCCTAAACAATTTAGACTTTAATTACAAAGCACAGTCTAATATTAGTTACATTTACAGATTTTTAAAAATCTCTTTTTCATTGAGTCCAGCATGAGAAGTTTATCATCCATCTGTCTACCCACCTACCTACCCACTTACATAGCCGTTCACAACTATTTACTGAGGACTTAAAAACAATTTGGGCTAATCCTTGTAAATGTGGTTATAGGATTAAAAAAACCCAAGAGCTTCTATTACATGCTAGCTCACAGACTGGTGGAGGAGAAAGACCTAAGTAAATGACGTAATTAAAGAAAAATCCGTGAAAAAAAAAGTGGCTCTGAGATTGAGCATACAGGTGAATTCTGTAAATTCCAGGGATAAGGGAAATATTTTGGGCCAAATGTGAGGGACTTGTGCCATAGTGACTTTTATCCCAGGAAGATTCTCTTTCCTTTCTACCTAGGAAGGTGTGTTTTTCCTTTTTTATCACTTTCCAAAGTTGCATGATTTTCCTAGTCTAAAAAGGCCAGCCTTCTTTACTAGGTAAGCATCATTTTCACCAATCAAAAAACGTAACTCCCGTGGGTTGCAGTGAATACAAAAAGGCTTAGGAATATGATTCTCTTAAACCTTCTGTAGGGAGTTTTTTCTCAGGGATAGAGTGAGGGGGATGGGCATTTCAGTCCAGGAACCAAAGTGAACAAAGGAATGCAAATACAAATGAGCCATGCCAACCTCCTCTGTTGGCATTATATTGAGTTCTCATAATAAGCTAGCAAGATAGATTTTTTTTTCTTGTTTTTCAAGGGAGTTTACCGAAGCTCAGTGAATTTAAATAACTTGCTCAATGTTGCAGAAGGAGTGAATGGCAGAGCTGGGATTAAAAACAAGATCTACCAATACCAAAGCCAGACTCTTTTCTCTAGGCTGCATGGTGTCTCCATTTAGAGCTGGGCCAGGGTCAGTAAATGGGGGCCTCAAATGTGCGCTGTAGGAATGTGGATTTCATCCAGTGGGTAGTAAGAGCCACTGCATGTTCTTGTACCTGAAGATGGTCTAAATAAATTTGAATATATTTGCATAACAATAAAATATTAATTTAGCAGTTATGAATGGGATGTATTGGAACAGAAAAGAACTTTCAGTAGGTCAGTTAGGAGATGGGGACAAAATGCAGGCATTGAGACAACAACTCCTGGATGGGAGTGGAAACAGTAAAAATTGGTGACACACTACACAATAAGAAAGGCAAGGTATGTGAGTGCTTAGATATAGGATGCAAAACGTTTGAGGCTAAAATAAGAATGATTCCAAGTTTTGGAACCTGGGAGACTGAGAAAATGATATGAAAATTGAGGAAGGAAGAATTTGTGGTTAAAAATGTGGAATTTCATTTAGATTCATTGTCATTTCTTTTTTTGGTTTATTTTAGTTTTGTACCTTCTTTGCATAAAATTACTAGAAACTTGCATTGTTTCATAGTTTAACTGTTATTAACGCTATTTGTGCTGGTGGCATTAAAAAGTCAAGGGAGCCAAGGGGCCCTTGCACCTTGTATAGAAAAGGTGAATCAACCAATTCTTTATTTCATAAAAGTTTTTGGTAAACTGATGAGGTTTGTAGGTTAATATCTGGTTGAATACAAAACATGCAGACTTTTCAGTTCTTTGTAAATCCAATCTGCCTGCCCAGATGTGACTGTTTCTCCCTTACTATCTTAGTGGTTTCATGTGTCTGTGGACTCAAATAACCATGTCTGTGTCTTATGTCTTAGTTGCTTGTGTATTTCATGTGAATTTCAGAGGATCTTAGATTGAGGAGAGATTTTTCCTGGAGTCACCTTTGTGAGAGTCACTAGAACAAAGCTCTAATAGGTTTTTAGATTAGGCAGAATTTACCTTTTTAAGTGATCCCGGAAAGCCAGAATTTCTCATTTGATGAGACAAGTGTTCTAGAAATTTCAGTAAATATAGAGTACCTTTCTTTTAGTATAAGAAAAATAAAGAATGAGGAATTCCCCCTTGGAAAGAGACATTTAAGTCTTCTGTGCCTTTCCTCAGTAATCACCCATTAGCATAGATTTTGGAAAAAACAAGTCTCAGCTCACCACAGATTAATTGGAAAAAAATTCTGAGGAATTTAAGAATACTTCAGTCAGGGCTTATTATAATCTTTTTTTTCTTTTACCTATTGTAATGTAAACATCTGAGGGTCTATTCTTTACCTCTCTGGTTTAAATGGTGTCCCTAAGCTTAGAACTAGAATCAGAGTAGGTGCCAGTAGTTTTTGAGTGAATTATTTATTATATCACTTAATAATCATTTGGTTATATAAATCAACTAAAGCATTACTGAGCACCTGATGTTTCCAGAGTTCTACCAAAATGACATGCTTTATGAATTAAGGTCTTTTAATTTATTTGAACTCCAACTGTGTTGTTTTAGTGAAAAACCTTGTGTATCACAAACAAAATTCCAGTATTTAAAAATGTTTCTTCAGAGAAGATAATTCAAACCAACTGCGTGAAGTAGATGAAATCTGTGCAACATAGGTTCCTAGAAATTGTACTGGAAAGGAGGATGAGAAGGTACAATTATTGACTGACCTACACAGTGCAAAATATGACGTTTCAGTAGTCGTACATGAGCAGTTTATCTTAAGATGACAACTAATGGCAGAAAGGGAGAAGAATAATAGTTTAGGTACCACTTGAAAATCTGAACATAGGAATCATTGAGGACTTTTTGAATTCTAATCCTTCCCTTACTATAACTTCAGGTATGTGGAAAAGATCTTTAAAATGAATGTACAGTTTCATTGATTTATTGTCTATGAGGCGATCACTGTGTCCTATCATTTATTTTCCTTGGTAAGTCCCAGAATGTATTTCTAAAATAATGGTTTCCCACCATAGCTTTATGATCAGGTCAGTCTGTAGTCAAGGCAGGCTGTTATTAACAACTTCTCGTTGCTATATTCACATAATGTGGGAACAATTGCTTCTGCTGCCCATATTATTTTTCTTTTTCTAAACTTTTCAAAATCAATTGTGGAACAACAAGACCATATAAAACCCCTCGTTTCTTTCATCTTGTTCTCATGAGGCCGTGACATGCTTGGGTACTACTGATTTGGAAGTGAATTCCAGAGTTAATGATGTATGTTGGGCTATATGAGAGGACAGCCCACTCAGCCAGGGAATGACGTACTATCCTTCTCTTCCGGGGGGCAGTGCAAAGGACTCCCACCACTTCTCTTTGTTTATCTTTTTTTGGTAGAATCCATCCTCTTGCTTCTTGGAAACTGAGATTAATTTTTAAAATGCTTTAAAATATGATGCAATAATATGTGTTCATTTAGAAAAAACTAGAAAATATTATTAAGCAAAATAAAAAGGCAAACAGAGAGGGAGGCAGACAGACAGAAAGAAAGAAATGAATTAAGACCTTTTTAAATTAAATGAATCATGATCCTACCATCTTGCTTGATGTGATCACTGTAAATATTTTGGTGTATATGTTTCCAAACATTTTTTCTGTTTTTCAAAAATAAAATGATATTGTGCAAAATATTATAACTTGAGTTTCTCACTAAGCAATATATTATCAACATATATCGATGTCAATACATATATGTCCATATCATTTCTAGTAGCTGTATTACAAATAGATATACTATAGTTTATTTATTAGTCTGTAGAATTTAAAATCATAAATGCCTTTATTTAAAATCATAAATGCCTTTATTTATAATAATAAATAGCTGATAGGATATAGAATACACAGCACACATATGCCAACTTAAAAATGAAGTGATACATATTTAACTTATGTGTATGTATAAATATATGTTTGTATAACTATTAATGTATGTGTGTAAATATGTGTATAAACACTGATATGTGTGTATATATGTGTATGTATATAACTTAATCATTCTTTTCAGTAGATAGGTAGGAAAGTAGATTTTTCCAGCATTGTATAAGGAAGAAACATCACCTGAATTCTAGTCTTGTGCTTTTTTTTTTACAAAGTTGTATACTCCTAGGTCAGTGATGTAACTCTCTAAGCATTCATTTTCTTACAAGCACACTTTGACCAAGAACACTCTCTCTGTGTAATTCAGACTGACTTTGAGATGATCAAATGCATCTCAAAAAAGCAAAAAAAAATCAAAGGAATACATACAAGGAAAGGCAATTTTACATGTGCATTTGATGAAATGTGTTCATATAATGGTGTGATTTTTAAGATGCAGACGAATTGTGCTAAGGATTTTTAGACACCAGAAATGGTTTCTGTTGGCAACCATGGCTTATCCTGTGCTGGAGATTCTAAAAATATACCTGCTGACCTTGTGTAAAGGATGATTTTAAGCCATAAAACAGGAGAGTGAACTAGAAGCCTTTGGGTATTCTGTAGCACAGAGTTCCTAACCTGGAGGAAGAGTTTAGGTAATAACTTGATTTAGTGATGCGGATTGTGTACACGTTTCCCAAGCAATAGAATGAGAAGTGGCCCATGGGATGAGCCGAACTTTTGGTTAGATTTGAGGCTTTTCCTGAGAAGTCATTATTTGAAGATTTATCTTCCCTCTGGAGCAAGCTCTTTTAAGGGCCAAGGGCCCAGCTGCTTCTACAAACAAGCTAACTGATAAACTCATCTGTCATCATGCTGCTGTGTTTAGTCTCCCATAGAGTGTGTTTCAAGAATGTTTCAAGAAGAAACTATACAGTGGTTGCTTAAAAAAATATTCAGTGTTTTTGTAGGAGTCAGAATTTAGCAGAACATATTTGAAACAATGTCTTCAACAAAGACACAAGGAAATGACGCACTATAGTCTAGGTATCTCTGGGTTGAGAATCAGGAGTTAAGTTCAACCCTGATTCTGTAGTCACTTAACACCTCGTATAAACCACCCACCCTCCCTGGGTCTTCGTCCTTATCTGTGAAACACAAACATGAATAGACGGCTCTTACCCGTGAAAGAGACGGTCCTTATTAAGAGTGTGTTAACCACTATTTTCATACTTTGAATCTTACGAAACTTACTGTGGCAAGTGATGTCCATCCTTTACTGAGAAGTAATGGTTTTCAGACAAGTATTTTTAAAAGCAATTTTTTAATTAATTTTTTTAAGTCTTAAAAAATTATGCAATACCCAGAACAGGAACATGTTAGCCATTTTTAAGGAGGCAATTCAGAGGCACGAGTACATTCACACTCTCATGCAGTGATTACCAGAACACATCTCATCGTACGACACTGAAACTCGGTAGTCATTAAACAATACTTTTAACTCCATTCCTCCTTTCCGTTATCCTGGCAACGACCATTCTACTACCTGTGGTTTTGAATTTGAGTATTCTAGGCACCTAATACAAGTGGAATCATATTCATCCTTTTGTGACTGGCTTATTTCGCTTGGATAATGTCCTCACGTTTCATCCATGGTGTAGCTGGGTCAGAATCTCCTTTGTCTGTAAGGCTGAATAATATTCTACTGTATGTGTCTACCGCATATGTTTATCTATTCACATCTGTTGATGGACACTTAGGCTGTGTCCAACTTTTAGCTGTTGTGAATAATGCTGCTATGAACGTGACTATACAAATATCTTGTTGAAACTCAGCTTTTAGCTTTTTTGGGGATGTACTCAGAAGTGGAATTGTTGGGTCATATGATAATTATCTTAATTTTTGATGAACTGCCATCCTGTTTTTCACAGTGGCTGCCCCATTTTAGAATCACACCAACAGTGCACAAGGTTTCCAATTTTTCCACATCCTCACCGTCATGTGTTATTTTCCATTTTTTTTGTTTGATATAGCTATTCTAATGGCTGTGAGGCAGTATGTCATTGTGGGTTTGATTTGCCTTTGCCTAATCATTATGGATTTGGGGCATCTTTTCATGTGTGTTTTGGCCATTTGTATATCTTCTTTGGAGAAATGTCTGTTCTCATTTTTGAATTAGGTTCTTTTGTGGTGGTTGAGTAGTATTTTAATGGCCCTCATGAAACTCATGAAAACAGTTTGAAAAGATTTGAAGTTCCTGAAGTATTGGAGGATTTAATATGCATTGTGTGAAGGTAAGATAAGGTGTTATACTGAGTGATTTAAAAAGAACTAATCTTCTTTAAAATTTCTCTTAAATTTCTAATACTGAGAGTGAATGCACCAGATTTTAACTTTTCTTAAGTGCTATTTACTTACTCTTCCCCACTCCTGCTCTAACCAGGGATGGTAATGAAATGTTTTGGATAGTAAGATATGTAATTTATTCTGCAATAGTCAAATTAATCACATTTCTTCCTATTTGTTTAAAACTTTTCCTTCCTAGTTTGTGCTTTTTTCCTTTTTTAATTTTTTTGACCATACTACTGAAGAGACCTACCCTATGTAGGTGAAAATTGCCTCTAGAATTTTAAGGCTTCTGAAAGAACCAGAAGGGAGATGAAATTGGGACCAGATCATGAATGGCCTTGGGTGCTAAGGATTTAATATTACAAAGAGCAATAATACAATATTCTTTCACATTTTGAGGTTTCCATCTTGTTTTGAAAATGGTATTTCAGAAGGCACTATCTTTGTATGTCAGACTACCAGAAAGTTCGCTGGTTACTTAATTTCATTAAAAATATTCCACAGGGAGAGAATGGAAGGATGTATGCAAAGCTAGGAGAGCTGAATATTAGGATGCTTGTCACTTCTTGGTCACCACTTAGATACATGCATACCTTGGAGATATTGCAGGTTTAATTCCAGACCACTGCCAAAAAGCAAAGATTGAAATGAAGTGAGTCAAATTAATTTTTTCGTTTCCTATAATAGTTACATTTACACTATACTGTAGTTTATTACATGGGCAATAGGATTCCTTAAAAAAACAATATACGTACCTTATTAAAAAGTACTTTATTACTAAACAATGCTAACCATTATCTGAATTTTCAGCAAGTCAAAATCTTTTTTGCTGGTGGAGGGTCTTGCCTCCATGTTGATGGTCACTGACTGATGGGTGGTGATTGCTGAAGGTTGGGATGACTGTGGCAAATTCTTAAAATAAGACAACCATGAAGTTTGTCATACTGATTGACTCTTCTTTTCATGAATAATTTCTCTGTAGCATGTGGTGCTGTTTGATAGCATATTACCTAGAGTAGAACTTCTTTCAAAATCAGAGGCAATCCTCTCCAACCCTGCTGCTGCTTTGTCAACTAAATTTATGTAATATTCTAAATCCTTGGTTGTCATTTCATCAATTTTCACAGCATCTTCACCAGGAGTAGATTCCATCTCAAGAAACCACTTTCTTTGCTCATCTGTAAGAAGCAACTCCTCAAACATTCAAGTTTTATCATGAGGTTGTAGCAGTTCGGTCACATCTTCAGGCTCTATTTCTAATTCTAGTCCTTTTGCTATTTCTACCATATCTGCAGTGACTTCCTTCAGTGAGGTCTTGAACCTTCAATTTGTAAAAAAACAAAACCAAAAAACTTGCAATACCTGTGAAAGGCAATAAAGCAAAGCACAATAAAACGAGACCTGCCTGTACAACCGAAGTTAGTCATATGCTTGAGTAAAATTTAGGAGGAAATAACAAAGAGGGATTATGATCCTGAGCAGTTGGGCAATTCATGAGTGGGAACCATGAGTAGGAACATTTTCTGTGAGAAGAATGGCATCTTAGTTTAGGTTTCCCAGAAGCGGACCCTGAGAAGAGGATTTGGGTGCAAGGAGTTTATTTGCTAAGTGGTACTGGAAATACGTAGAAAGGGAATGGGGAAGTGAGAACAGGTGGAAGGTTGGCTAATAAATCTCTCCTTAGCAAACAAACTGTGACCGTAGGTGACTGAAGCTTACTTCTGCTGAGGAAGTCTGAAAGCCTGTGGAAGACATGCACCTCAGAGCTTTCCTCTCAAAGGGCAGGGGAGCTGGGATATTTATACATCAAGTCCCACCAGTCATGACTTGAGGGTTCATCCTGGGAGCAATGATTTTTGAGCACCTCTGTATAAGTAGAAAGTGAAATCTGGTGCTAGAAAAGCCCTCCCACAGAGAGATGCAGTGCTATCAGTGGGAAGCCTGGTCAGGGTACGCTGGGTGGGAAGGATGAGGGGATGTGGCTGGGTGGCCAGCGGCTCCTGCTGCAAGTGGTCTGCTCCCTGCAGAGCCCTATTCTCTCCTTATTGGAGCCTCAGCATCCTCAGAACCATCAGGATTCTCTCCATCAATACCTTCAGTCCATTTTTATAACTAGTACCAGGAACGTTTGAATCTGCAGGAAATTGAGCTTTCTGTTTACAGGTTAAAAACATGTACCAGATTTTCTGTAGAATATCTATATGTATTTGTAAGAAGAAATTCTCCTTGGATTAAAATCTCATTGTATTTATAAAGGAATGATAGATAATCCCAAATGCAACACTATTTGATCAAAACATACCCTTGATAATGTATGGACATATAGCAAGCTTACTATCAGTGTTCTCCAAATAATTTAAAAAATATATTTTTACAACAATTAATTGGATGAGAAGAAACGAAGGAGAGCGGAGACAACAGAAGCAGCTATTCCGAGAGCTCAGCTGACAATGGACAGGATAAAACACTTATCTTCCTTCACCTTTTCCTTTCAGGGTCATCCTTTCTCTTTTGCTTTCTTGTCATTCTTTTCATGGTTCTTATATCAATCCCTAGGAATTAGTGACAATAACATCTTAAATTGTTTTTAGCTTTAACAATTTTGTAGTGTTATGTACATCCACAGTAACTCTAGTTAGCCTGGACACCGATTATGTCTGCTGTTTCACTGTGGGATGCTGACACGGGGGGCTAAGTGCTTGGCTTAAGATCACACAGGACATGGCTCGCATTAAGATATTCTAGTTCCAAACTCAGGCTGCTTTGTTCTGTGCCATCCATCGACTGCAGAGTCTCCTCTCCTATTTTAGCTCCTGGTGGCCTGGTGGAGATTGAAGAATTGTAGAGTTATTTAACTGATGTCTGGGTTCTTGTCTGAATCTGTCACTGTATTAATACCACCTAATGTCCCATTTTATAATGCCAATCTAGTTTGGTATCTGGGCCAAAAACCAATCTGTTTGGTAAGTTCTGGCATTCAGATATGATTAGTTTTCCTCTAAAGGCTGAGACAGTAGTACCTCGATGGCCTATGCTTAGCTCTCAATAAATGTTACCTTTTGCTAGGTTATTTCAAAGTTGTTATATTTCTTAAAAGATTTCAGGCATTCTCACTGCCAGGTCTGCTTCTGATACCTAGTAGAAAAAGAAAAACAAAACAAAAAATCTTCCTTTCTTGCTTCCCTTGCAGTGTTTGTCACAGCACAGTGCTAATAAGCTCAGCTCTCCGCCTGCAAGCCCAGGTGGTACTTGCAGAACATAGATCGCCTGGTGTCTAATCTTTATATTTTTTTTGCTGAAAGGAAGAAGTAGATGAATTGCTTATTAGAACAAAGCAGTACTGTGGACTCTATCATATGGACAGAAGGAGGGAATTTTTGGATTCCATGCAATTTTTTGTTGGGAAGAGTAGGGAAAAACTACTAAAACTATCTAAAAATAATAATAACAATATCTAAAAGTCTTTAGACTATATTTCATAACTATGAATAGTCAAAATTCTTTGCTTTAAGATCTCTTGGAGTCATTAGTATTTGTGTGGGGATGACAACACCATCTTTATTTTCTGTTGGGTTCATTTGTTCTTTTTTAATGTTTAAGGCTTCATCTTTTGTGTATTATGAATAATTTGTTTATTATGTTTATTATTATTATGTTGTTTATTATGAATAACTTAGCTAATTCCAAAGTCAAAACTTTATAACAAGTTACAACCAGGTAAGTCTTGCTTTCATCCCAGTTACTCCACTCTCATTCCTCCCTTCTTTTACATTTGTTTTTGTTTTATTTTTCTATTGTTTCTCTGTACAGATATAGGCAGTTATGCATACTGAGACATATCTTATCTTTCCTTACACAAAATTAGCATACTATATCTATTGGGTTGTACCTTCCTTTTTCTCTGGGTGCTAAAGGTTACTCGTGTATATGTCTTTTTTGATAGTTATTCCTTGTATGTGGATGGCACAATTTATGCAACAGTCCCTGATAACAGACACTTGAACTCTTTACCACCTTTTGTTATTGCAAATAATGTTGCAATGCCTAAGTCATTAGGTTTAGGACAGTTCCTAGAAGAGGGATTTCTATGTCAAAGGGTAAATGCTTTTTTTAAAATTGCTGCCCAGTTTGCTGCCATTGGGTTCCATTTTGCATTATCCCCAGCAGTGCGTGAGAATGACTGTCTCTCTGTAGAACTACAACTTTAACAATTCATGTTTTCTTTTCTTCCTTATTGGTTTGTATTTTGGAGAATATGATTCAGATTTCCCTAGGGATCCCAAGTCTGTGTGTACCATTAGAATTTAGAAACAATTTTTCCCAGGTGACCTGAGAATGGGAGCCTTGCTTAGAGCTTAGACTTTACCTGTGTCCAGCAGACTGGGGGTCTCCGGGCAGAACTGAGTAAACCACAGATTATTTTGGAGAAATGGAGTTTTTCAGCTTCTGCTGATTCTGATATTCCTTGGGTAAACTCACTGAAAGTTACTTAGAGTAATTCCAAGAATGTTAAATCCATATTCATACATGAACACAAAAGCATATTACAAATAAACCTATATTTTGTGTTTTAAACTTTTTTTCCCGCAAATTAAAGATTCTATTCATTTGAAGGCCTATAATTTATTTAATAACAGGTTTTGGGGGGAAATGCAATGAAAATCATATAGATTCTCAGGTGCCTCTTGATTGCAGAATTATTGAAGTGTAAAAAAATTAGGTTTCTTAGAACTGAGGAAATACAGTTCCACTGAGAATAGAGAGATAATTATACTTTTTATTTTTAACCATGAATGCATAATAATTTCCTATATTATGCTTCATTTGTGTCTAGTTTGGTCTTCTTTGACCTACTTAGCCTCTGGAATATATATATCACTCTATTTTTCTAGGTCTGCCCTCCTACCATTCTGACTTAAGAAGTAATTTTGTCTATTCTGCAATGAATGTGTAGCATGAAAAAGCCAGACAATGAACATTTATTTTTGCATTTAAATATTAAAATTTGATGCCCTACTTTAATGAATTTTTAAAAATATGTCTGGAGTGTGGCAAATTCTATATAAAATATTTTCATCTTTAAAATTCCTGTAGTTCACAGTGGCAGCCACAGTTAAGCTTAAATTATAGACAAGAAATATTAAACCAATTTTGTGTCTAAACTTTGAACAAAGTATACTGAGCCATCAGTGGGATCATCAGCCCTCATATTTTGCCTTCCTCCATGTTTTACTGATAGCCAAACAGAAGGAATCTCATTCACCGCTTTTTATTTCTCAAACTTCCTGCATCTCTGGTTTTAAAGACAGCCTTATTGAAATTCATCCTTCTCCAATTTATGATTCAATAATTTTTGGTAATAATTTACTGAGTGATGAAGCCATCATAATAAATCAATTTTAAATCATTTCATCATATCAATATAATCCTTCACGTGCATTTACAGTTAATTTCCATTCTGCTTCCAGTTCCAGGCAGTCTTCGACCTTTTGCCTCTCCATCAATTTGCCCTTTCTCTACAGTTCCTAAAAAGGACTTGTATAGTAGTATGTGGTTTCTTGATCTAGCTTGCAGTTAGCATAATGTTTTCAAGCTTCATCCCTGTTTTAGCATATGTCAATAGTTCACTAAACAGTATTTCATGGTATGAATACACCACAGTATCTATTTACCAGTTGATGGATGCATAGATCATTTCCAGTTTTTGGCTATTATGAACAATGCTACATAAATTTTTGCAACTCTTTGGGTGGGCATATGCTTGCATTTCTCTTGGGTAGATATCTCAGGTTGTATGCTAATTATATGTTTATATTTTTTAGAAACTGAGGGAAACTGCTTCAGCATCCCTTTTAGCACTTTTTTTTTATTGTCAGAGGAAAAAGACAATGTTCCTGCCATTCATTCATTCACAAAACTCATTTCTTTATTTCACGTGTATTAAACACCTCTATTGTCCCAATAGATATAACTATAAGTGAGAAAATTATTTCCTTCAAGGTGCTCACAGGCTATTGGAAAAAAAGAGAAGTAACCAGATAACTAAATATAGTAAGAGAGGTATGTAGGCGAAGCTCACCCCTGGTGCTGGGGCACAGAGAGGAAGACACCTCTTCCTGACTTGCAGAAGCAGTGGAACCATTTTGGAGAAGGTCATACCTAAGTTGATTCCTGGAGCCGCATCTAGAGGAGTGAGGTAGGAAGGGCGTGAGACGCCTAGGAGCCGAGGGCAGGTTGCCCTGCTTACAGTCAGAACCATTTACTCTGATCAACTTAATTTTTTTCCACAGCCATTATTGCCAATGATGCCTTATTGTAATTTACGTGTTTATACGTTGAGCTATTGTCTCTTTCCCCCTGAATGTAGAGATTTCTGTCTTGTTTGTCCACTAATATATGCCAAGTATCTGAACACAGTGCCTGACACAGAGGAGATCCTGAATAAATGTTTGTTGAATAAATGATTGGGTAACACGAACAGTTTTGATAAAAATGTGTATTTAATGCTGTGTAATACAGCCATGATAGAACAAGTTCCACAGAGATGAATAAAACCAGAGTTGCTGGGGAAAGTGGGTGGGCCAACATGGGAGGAGGAACACCTTTTAGGTTGGAAACATCACACAAAATGAAAAAAAGCATTGTCTTGCTTCAGACTTTAAGACTAGACTTGGTAAGACAAGTTTGTGTAATGGCCTAGAGGATGGTGTGATATTTCTGGCAAGAGAAGGTTTCATTACATTAGGATACAGAAGGGAAGTTGCAGATGCCAAAGCAGAACTTTCAAGTAGCTTTCCAGAAAGTTAAGGATTAGTGAAGAGGAAGGATACCATTTAACAAAGTTACTTTAGTTGAGAACAAGGGATCTCAGGGGGTAGGAGGAGAAAAAGGAGGAAGAAGAGAAAACTGCCATTCCCTTAGGATTTTCCCAATGTGATTGTCACTTCTGAGATATTTTTGCAAGTCAAATAAGCCAAGGCAATTTTTGACAGTTTCCTGTGATTTTGAATACAGCTTGAGTGTCTTCAGTACAATGAAAAAAATGCATTTGCTAGCAAAGGAAAGATTTACTGGGGAAAGATTAAAGTGTCTTCTTATCACATTTATTTAGGCTCTTAGTTGGAAGAATTTCAGCCATTTCAGCTATGCAGAAAAGAAATCCACCCAAATGAAGATTTACAACTTATCTCATAGATGTATTTATATTTTGTTTTTTGTTGAGTGACTTTTACATTGTTATCACTTAAGATGGGCTTTTCATAGTGAAAATAAATTGTGTAGAGACTAATAATGTTATAAACTGGGTGTCAGTTCTAACTCAGCTTAACGAAAGTCATGTTTTCTCTTGGTTTTAACTTTTTGCTTTTTATTGGTTGAAAGGGGCATGCACATTGGAGGAGATGCAATTGGTTGATTATGAAGGGCCCTTTGCACTCTGCTAAGGCACTTAGACTTTATTCAGGGGCAATTGGGAACCATGCAGGACTTTAAAGAAGAAGTGATGTAAAGAATGTTCATGGAGTAAACATTTGCTAGGACTGGTATTTGGACACTAAATTGGAGGACAGAATTAGTGAGAGGGAGAAGAGTTTAGGAGACCTCTGCATAATTCATGGAAAAGTTAACGGTGATCTGAAGGAGTGGTAGGTAAGGGGTGGATTGAAGAGGGGTGACAGAGGCAGCAGTGACGCTCACATGGCTGCTGAGAAGGAGACTGGAGAGTCAAAGATGTCTCCCCTATTTCCTTTCTTGACAACTGGAGAGAAAGCAGTATCATTACTGATGTAGAGAAAGAACATGGGGGGAAGAGGAGCAGGCATTTTATGGAGTAAGATTATGCGTTTGGCTCTGGATTTTTCAGTCTTGGGGAGTGTCTTCATTTTGTGCTGCTATAACAAAATACCTTAAACAACAAATGTTTATTCCTTACAGTTCTAGAGGTTGAGAAATCCAAGATCAAGATGCTGGCACATTCCATGTCTGGTGAGGGCCTTCTTTTCGTGAGCAGATGGCTGCTTTCTTGCTGTATCTTTACACAAAGGAGGGGCTTAGGAGCTCTGGTATCTTCCTTTTCTCCTCAGGGCACTAACTCCATCATGGGCTTCTCCCCCGCATGTCTTTATCTAAATCTAGTACTTTCCAAAGGCCTCACCTCCAAATACCATCACATTGGGTTTAGGACTTCACCATATGAATTTGGGGTGGGGGGACACAAAAATTCAATCTGTAACAGAGAGGCTGTGGATGAACCATGTAAATAGGTACACGAGGTTGGTGGATCTCTTGGGCAGGAGCTCCAGGACCGATTCCAAGTTTGGAGTATAAAGTTTGGGTTTGTGTGCACACTGGTGATACACGTAGCCGTGAGAGTGTGTATGGTCCCCTACAGAGAGTACTGGAATGAGAAGAGAACAGGTCTGTGGTCAGAAATCTGGGGAATACTAGCATTTGAGAAATAGGCCTAAGGAGACCTCATGAAAGCAAGCACATAGAGGAGAAGGGGAGCAGCAGCAGGAATGTGTCATCTGAAAAGCAAGATACGGATGGGGCAGTTCCAGAGGAAGGGAGTGGGCTGTAGTACCAGTGACCAGGATTCAATTAAGGGAGGGTTCAGAAGGGCCAGATGGAAGTGACTGGGACTCACGGGAAGGGCAGCATCTTTGGAACAGTGAGCATAGAAATGAATGAAGGAGAAACAAATGCTGAATATAAATTACCTTTTTCTTTCTAAAACAATAACAGAAACTCACGTAAAAATACCTTAGCCTAACATAGGTTTCTTTTTTTATTGAGGTGAAATTCACATAAGATTATCCATTTTAAAGTAAGCAGTTCAGGGACATTGAATGCACTCACAGTGCTTGCAATGCCACCTCTGCCTAGTTCCAAAACATTGCCACCACACCAAAAGAAAAACATATACCCGTTAAGCAGTTGTTCCCTGTTCCCCACTATCCCCAGCCTGTGACAATCATTAATCTGTGTTCTGTCTCTATGGATGTATCTATTCTGGGTATTTCATTTAAATGGAATTATACACTGTTTGGAGTTTTGTCTTCTTTCACTTTACATAATGTTCTCAAGATTCATCAATGCATGTATTCCATTGTATCAGTATATCACAGTTTGTTTTATCTGTTCCCCTGTTGATAGGCATTTGGACCGTTTCCACCTTTTAGCTATTGTGAATATACTCTGTAAACGTGTGTACATCTCTTCACTTAAGTACCTGTTTTTACTTCTTTTAGGTATATATCTAGTTGTGGAACTGCTGTAGCCTCACATAGTTTTTCAAAACTTTACCTTTGTTAGCATTAAAATGCCAACCAAGAATCTACAGGATGCCTTGTGCATTATAGAAAAAGTTGACCTGCAAGGTCTATATTCCTTAAGTACTTTACATTCTCCTTGAGATAAGATCAGTGAAACCACTATTGAATCATTAAACAGCCCATCAAGAGATAGAGAGGTTGAATGAAAAAAAATATAAATAATTTTTTAAGGTAGAAGTGCCCTTTGGAATTGAATTTTGAGTCTTATAAGAAGAAAGTATTTCACATGAAGAGTGTAGATAAATTGACTCATGTAGGGGAGTCAAGGTGGGACGGGCATAGGGTTAAATGTTTCACAGTTTAATTTTTCTAAAGAAAAAAGAGATGCACTCTAGTTAGTGATAAAGGGAAGACACACTGAATGATGAAGTGAACTAAGAGTGCACATGGTGCTAATTCAATAGCTTGCTGACTTTTAAAATTAAGATTTTCAAAATCAATTTTTCTCATCTCCCCCAAACCACTGATTCATTTTTTTCATTCATTCTGTTTAATCTTGTGGATATATTTCTCCACTCAAGACACCAGTGCAGAGGGAAGAAGACACATTTTGTCTGTCACAAAGGAATCTAGCCACCTTGCGGTTCAGTTAGAGTTTATCTATAAAGTAAATATTAGCAAGCAATTAGAGGTGGGACAGGGATTACATTTCCTATAGAATTTTTGGTGTTTTAATCGTGGCATTCATGCTGTGTCCTCAAACAGTGTCATTTTCTTCTGCAGTCTTTCCTTTGTAGAAAGGAAAAGACTTCGGAGAGGAAACAATATCTGTTAAGTGTTTTATTTACTTAGGTGCATTTAAGTCTATAACAACCATGATAAGAACCTTGATTTGCTAACCCCAGAGTAAGGCCTCCATCCACCAGGGATTAGAACATGAATTACGTTCCATCTCATGTGCTTGTGGCTTACTGGAGCAGTAGGATGCAAATGGTGCACAGGAAAGGGGCAGGTCAGGTCACATGAGTGCCTTATGCTGGCCATCCCTAAGCTGTGTCATGTCACTTCTAATGGAAAGATTCTGAATGACTTACTAGGAGAATATTCATTTATCTTATAATGTGTGTATATGGATAAGTTCAATGCTGATTGAAGAAAGTATTTTTTTATTCTCTTTCATTTCATTTATACTGTCTCTGTTCAATGTGTATGATCTCAATAAACTAACTGCTAGGACTGATGCATTTATCTGTGGTATATATTTGTTTCAGGCAGAGAAAGCTGATGGGTTTGTCAATCTGCCTGATTTCACTGTGGAGAGAGCATCTGAATGCAAGAAGAAGCAGTAAGTTGTCTGTCATTTTCCACCAAACTCAGGCAGGATAATATCCCTTTATAATGTTCCTTGAATGATGTGGCAGTTTGGAAGTTTGTGAAGGTGACGTTCAAATGTATGAGGATCTTGAGCTTTATGGGTTGTGCCCTAAATAACAACAGAAGCTTTTAACCTCTTGTGTTCTGGAATTTCATTTTGTGAAACAGATGGATTTTAAAACCCCATGGAGCCTTGGCACAGCATGGGTATGATGGAATGAAAAACAAGCTCCATCCGGGGTTGGCAGGGAGATCAGATGTCAAGATGTCATCCTTGGAAGGAGGATGACTAGTTACAAATAGGACTCACCAGAGCTGCAGATATGACAAGACCAGTTTGTTTTCCTTGGTGCATGGCATTATCAGTAGGACCCTTGAAATGGATTTCTCTGAGACATCTTAGACTTGGGGATTATACACTGATATAATTTAAATCCAAAAGATCTGAGAAACAACGGGAACTAAAAGAGTTACCAGCCCGTGATACTCATTTTACTGAGAAGGGAACAGCCCAGAGAGTCCAGACTCGCCTGGAATCACGGGAGAGCTGGGAAAGCTCAGCCCCATCGGTCCAACACCCAGTCAGGTGCTCTTCCCAGGATAGCATCTGGCTGCATTGTGCCTATGTGTCCTCTTCATCATTTTCATATTTTTTCTTCTACCTTTGACATCTTTCCTGTTTATCAAAAAGGGGCATTTCCCCATTTCCCTCTTGACCTATGTTACTAGCAGTAGCAATTGACATGTTTTTCCTAAGAAAATGAATAAGGTGGTGATGGCTTTAAGTCTTTGCCTCTCTCAGTGTCACTGCTCATGTTCAATGATAGAAGAGGTTGTGTTGATTCTTGTGGTTTTGACCAAACTGGTTATTTACAGAAAAACAACCCTGGCTATACTGCAGGACTTCTGGTCTAAATGGTAAAGGGGAACCCCTTTATTGTTCTTTATCGTCCATATTTCATACTTTTACTTTAAACTAAAAATTTACTGTGTATATTTCCTGTACAAATCAAGGGTGGGTTAGATAAGGTTTTTGATGTACTGTCACAGTTTGGAAGTTTTATATTTGATTATTTTCCTGTAAATAAAATTTTTGTATATATTTGAATCGAAATGGATATTTTGCTTGAAGGTGTTGATCTGAGTATTTGGAAGTAACTCCTGTATCACTCTAAATTTTAATTTACTCTCTTTAGAGTAAAGCAGTTAGCAAATAAAAATAAAAGAGTATGCCATATGTTTAAAATAGAAACTATAGATCCACTAGGGACTCACTCCTGTTCTGGATGTCTTGACATGATAAATTAACCCTCTGTTCTCTACATGAAATAGAAATTAGACAATAGATATTCAAAGTAACTAAGTAATTTTTTCTAAGTTTACAAGGAAAGCAGATGAATTTACCATACTTATATTTGACTGATTTACTCTCAAAATCATTGGCAACTACGCTAATCTAATTTCTTATGTGTTTCTGTTTTTCCCCCTTGAAGTGCTTTTAAGATCAGCCATCCACAGATCAAGGCCTTTTATTTTGCAGCTGAGAATATGCAGGAAATGAATGTGTAAGTAGAGAAAATTGCTAAATCCAGTCTTCATAGGAATAGATTGTTTTGGTCAGGTGTTTGATTGTTAAGCATATGTTCATTTCAGTTATTTTATTCATTTCCGCTGCTTTAAAGATTAACTTCTGTAGCTTCTTGCTTATAAGGTTTCTTGCTTTCATCTCTAGTATTTGGAAGCATTTTGGGGAACACATATCAAATGGCTACTTTAGGAAGAAGTAATAAGATTCTTCTGAGAGGAACATCAAGTTGAGAAAGGAATAGACAGAAAGAAGTCATTATAAGAGAATGTCAAAATTAGAAACAGTATGACAGGGGGAGAGGCTTGAAAGTAGTCTGTAATTGATCTCACAGCTTTGAGAATTCTACGTGAAAAATATCTCTTTGGCATTTCATATGTGCTGTGTGAATAACATGATGCATGTGTTTATCACCTGTCCATGTTCTATCCTGAACATTTGGCAGAATGTTTTTGCTCAAAGTACACCTGACATAAAATTGTATATTCCTAACTCCAGTTCCTGTTTGCTCTGTTTAAAATAAGTAGAATATATGCATGGAGAGCTACCTGCCCCACACCATCTCCTACTGGTTTAGATTGAAAATTTCTTTAATTGAAGTATAGTTGATATAAAACATTGTATTAGTTTCAAGTATACAACATATTGATTCAACAATTATATACATTATTAAACTGTGACCCCAACTAGCATAGTTATTGTTTGTCAACATAGACATAGATAGATGTTACAGAACTATTGGCTATATTCTGACATGCTGTGCTTTCATCCTTATGACTAATTTATATTATGATTGAGATTTTGTGCCTATTTATCCCCTTCACATATTTCATCCACCCACCGCAACCCCTTCCCCATGGTAACCATCAGTCATTTCTGAGTGTCTCTGAATCTACTGCTATTTTGTTCATTTTGTTTTGTTTTGTTTTTGGATTCCATATTTAAGTGAAATCATATGGTATTTGTCTCCCTACTGGTTTAAGGGTCTAATCACAATGGCCATTATTTGAAGGAGGTTGAGCTGTTTGAGATATTAGAGAGCATTCTATTTAATTTAAACCTCATTCTCAGAATTCTCAGTGTCTCTTATTACCTTTACCTAGCTCATTAAAAATACATCTATGGAATAAATACAGATATAATTCCTCCATTCATAGAGCTTATGGTTTAATCTATTTTATTATTTATGCATAATGACTTCCTTATCTGTATGCTCTATATAATTTGTCTTTGCCCCCTTGTGATAGAAACTTAAAGAAAAAGGAAGCTGCTTTTTACCAAGCATGTGTGAATAAGACTGCACACACACACACACACACACACACACACACACACGCATGCGCGACCCTTCTGGATATCCTGTCGGCAGCTGGAATCATTCTCCTCTATTCCCTGTGGTGACACCCCCACCAGCCCTTCAGATGAGGGCAGCTGGCTCTTCACCACAGAAAGCTGGGAACCCCTGTGTTAGAATAACAAGGCAAGGAATTGACAGTTGAGTCTTCCAAAGTCTTTAATTTACTTGGGCAACCAGAGAAGTTGTTTCTATCCTTTTTCTGATTTTAGCTATTCCCCCCTGGGTTTCTCAAGTGTCTGAGAAAAATAAGAGCAGATTCACAAAAGGAGAATGTTAAAGATTTTACAGTCTAAGCTTTTAATTTCTCTTTTGATTTGCATTGGTAACTCTAAATCCTATTTATTGGCCAGCCCTAGGTGTGTAAGTGGTGTGTGGAAGGCTTAATGTCTTGCCCAGAAGTCCCCAGAGCCCTATGATAGAGAAGGTCAGATGTAGAAGGAGCTCAGCCATCAGTTGGTCACCAGCAGTCCTTTCTGGCTTTTACGGTAGTGAAACAGTGCTACCCAACTCCCAGCCTCCACCCCAATAGCCACCTGCTGTCCCTGGCTTCTCTTAAATAGTGTCTTGTACCTCCAGTTTCCCTCCTGTCTACATCCTTCCTGCTCATCCTGTGGCTGGTTCTTTAGAAGCAGTTCTGTTCTTGGGGGTAAGGGGAGAGTGAGACCAGGTTTACCAGAGAAATGATTTATTGCAAAGTGGTTTGTTACTGAGTAGATTTCTCTACCCACAGAGATAAAGGACATTTTTAAACCAGCAAAAGTGTGAGACCCTTACAAGGTTATAAGAATCTGTTATATTTCAGGCAGATTTGCTTTCCAAATAACACTTTAGAGTTATTTAGCTCCCTGCCCACTCACTTCTCCCTTTTTCATTTACATTTCTACTCCATTGATCTTCAGTTTTCATATTCTCTTTTTGTAGAGATATAACACCAAGGAGAATTACATAAGTATTAGCTATACATATGATATATACACTCAGTCCCAGTGGTGTTAAATCAAGGCCTTTCATAGTTAACGAAGCCAAGATCTCACTACCTATTTATAGAATTCTGTGAAGATCTGTTAATTTCACTTGAAATTATGGTAACATTTGTTTATCTTTCCAGCTTACAAACAAGAAGTAAATTGAAATTTGAATGTAAGGTATCCAGACCCCATGGTTTTGAATCTTTCAGTGACCTTTATGCTTGAAAACTGTCCATCTGGCCACTCATAGGCAAATGGCCCATTTGGACTGGCCTGAGTCTTTTATTTATAATATCGTTACTAAGTTTTATTATTCTGAGGATGATTTTTCTCATGGCCAACAAAGCAGAATCTCTGTTGGACCTCTAAGTTAGCTTCTCCCTTCTCCCATGAGATTATGCAGATGGTATTCAGAGCTTTGTTCTGCAGTAGCATCTAATGAGCATCTTTTCTCACTAATGTGGCCTATTTAAGCCAGTAGATCATGTATAGGTATTTCTTAGCGAGAGGCAGAGATGCTAGGGAAGGAGAGACTGGTGTTTGGAAAGATGGGTCCTGTTTGAGAAGTTCTTCCTCCTTGGGAAACTGCATTTTTGGGTGGTGACATTTCTCTCAGGGATGATGAAGGGAAAGGTAATAAGTTTAATAAAAATGCCGTGTTTGCTGCAGGGACCCTCAATTTACAAGAATGGGGGTAAGTAATTAAGGGTAATGAGAGTTAGTTTCTAAACAAAGCCTGGTGGTAGCTGCTTTTCCCAGAAAGTGTTTGTGGGAAGAATGTTCTTGTTTTGTACATCAATTTCTTAACACTTGTGCTCCTCCAGGGCACATTCACACCAAGTTAATATACAACAAACTCCCAGGAAGCATCTGTCATTTTCTTTTATGTAAATGTATGTCTTTTTGTACATCCATCTATTTAGCCATAGATAGAAATTTTTCTACTGCCTTGACTAAAAAAAAAAAAAAAAAAGTCTAGCAAAGGAGCTAATGTAAGCCAGTGGGTTCTAGAAAGAAAACAGTCAAACAAGATTCTAAATAATCACCAGTTTTTCGTAGCAGCTAGCTAATGGTAGCATTTAAAAGGACATGAGTTTGGATAAGGGCTGAGAGGAATTTTTTTATTGTCAGTACTCCTCCATTTTGCTATATTTTTGTATTTCTATGTTCTGGAGAGGAACTTAGAAATGCCTTTTATTGTTTTAGACAGTCTCAGTTCAAAAACATTTTTTTGTCGTGACATGTTTAAAAAATTGTCTATTTCACTTTTAGATGCTTTTTTTGAGGGGGAGAGTCAGCTTATATAATCATGAAATCAGTTATACACTAAGAATTAGTTTATTGCAGTACTTAAAAAGTGAACCATTAAATTCATTGTACTTTGCCTGATCAATTTTTAAAAATTACACGTAAATGCTTCTTTTAGTAAGTAATACATAAAACATATTCTTGTAAGAAAAATCATACAATACAGTCTAAAGTAGGTAAAGCAAAAACCTTCCCGTATGCAAACTTGATCTTCCAGTTACATTTCTCTCCCCTGGATTAGCTACTTGTAACAAAATGACATGTGTCATTCCTGATGCTTTTCTTTGCAGTTCATACATGTATACAAATATATAGTTTTAAAAGCATATTGAATCATACTAAACATATTCTTTTGCACTTGCTTTTTCTACTTAACAGTATGTTAGGATTTCTCCAGGTCATTACAAGGAACCCCTCCATCTCAGTCTTTTTTATTAGTACCGTCATACAATAATATAGTACTGATGGAATCAGTGCCATACTTTATCCATTTTCCTATTCATGGACAGTTACATTGTGTCATTGTTTTTTTTTTTTTTGCCATTGAAAGCCTTGTTGAACTAGCATTCTTCCCCATTTATTTGTGTACATGAAGGTGTGTATTTTTTGTAGGATAGAGATTCATAATTGCGAAGATGGTAGATATTTAAATTTTAAGTAGTATCATCAAAATACCTGCTTTCATTTGGCTGTATCAATTTTCATGTTCAACTCAATGAGAATATTTCTTCCGAAATCCTCGAAATCAGTGATGAGTTAACTTTTTGCCCATCTAGTGGTGAAAATATTTTCTTGTGCTTGAATATACATTTTCCAAAATGCCATTGAGGCTGAGATCTTTTTTCCATACATTCATTAGTCATTTGTATTTTTTTCTGTGATTTCCTGTTTCTTTGTTTTGTTTATTATTCTTTTGGGTCTTATGAACATTCAATTTGTTCTTATTTCATTTCTTTTTTAAAAATTAAACTTATTATATATTTCCTGTTAAAAAAATAAATATAGCAAGACCATGCAAGTTGAAGGTTGAGTAAGGAATCCTAGTTTGTTGACAATTGTAGATTTGGGATTGTGCAACATTTATGGTGGGAGTGGGATAAGTATCTATGGTGGGAGTATAGCATGCTGAATGGTTCATGTGGCATTACAGAACTGAAGACATGAAAGATATAAGTGCATCAATGAATGCCTGGCATTATTACAGTTACTTTGTTGGTATTTGTTTACTTTTGCTACTATTGAATGCTCTTGTTTCTAAAAAACCAAAAGGTGAATACACAATATTGAATATTTTAAAAAAATACAGCAAACTGGAAAGAAATGGGAACTAAATCACTCAGATTTATCACTATCCCAAAATATTATTTTTCCTTTAAATATCAGGTGATAGAGCTAGAAACATATGAAATAGAAGTATTCTGTGTCTCTTAAAAGTTTGTGTAATAAAATATATTCCTACTAAACCCTTGAGAAGGAGCTTGAGTGACCTGACGTCAGAAGCCAAGTTTGAGTTCCTTAAAGTTTGTCTAGTTCTATTTTTGTTATTGATGTTTAGTTGAAATTCATTGCTGAAAAATGGTACATCAATAGAAGAAAGGTCAATTTTTACCTTACATAAAATTCTTCAAGGAATGAAAATTTTTCCTAACACACAGAATAACTACTGAGCTATAGCCAGATCTTTTACTGATTGATATAAAAATCCTGGCTTAAAAGTGCATCATCTTTGTTTATTTTTTTGTGAAATAAAGTTACATTAAAAAAATTATAGAGAGCTTTAATGGTAAAGTTACTGAACTAAATGATACAGGTTTTGATGGTTGCTGAAAATTTCAAATGCACAATTACAAAAGACAGATTTGTTCATATATTTGGCATATGTACTATAGTTGCCCACATTAACCAGCTGGGTAGTGGCCCACCTCATATCTTATCTTACAAAGAATGCCCTGAGCGAGGAAAGTAGTGTGAAACCAGAGATCTTAGGTTTTGATACCACAAATTTATGCTGTTTCTAGAACTGTTTAGACTAACTGTAGAATTATGACCTAATTTCTTTAGAACGTCTGGCTCAAGACCTTCCTCCAGGGTCTGGGGAGAAGGTGGATAGGTAGCGAACCAATCTCTTTGGTCAAATATTTACTTTCTCTTTGAATTTTAGGTGGTTAAACAAGCTTGGATTAGCTGTAATCCATCAAGAATCCACTACAAAGGATGAAGGTGTGTTCTATTTTAAATATATGAAAATTTGGCAAAAACATTAGAGTAGGATGAAACCCAATGTCAAGTTCTATGTATAGTCTTGTCCTAATGAAACATACTTTGGCATTTAAAATTATCTGAAAATATATAGAGGCAGACAAATTCCCACAGACTCACCAGCGTGGAATAGAGAGCTTCCCGTGCTAGCTAAGAGTGCTTTTCACACTTCGCCCACACGTTGGCAGCTGCAGGCTTCACTGACATCTCAAACAATTGCCAATGCAAATGTTTTATCGCCCCACTTACTGAATTCTTACTCATAGATGTGATCTCATCATGATCTAGACAGATAACTTTCATCCCACTATTTCCTCTCTGATAGTTTAATATTTCCATCAGGTGTGTGCTGAGACTATCCTAAGTTTGTACTGGGAACCTGAATGTCAGGTTAGAACACAGGCCATATTTTTAGCTCAGCCTATAGGTATCAGGGCTCAAAACAGGTACAGGATCCTGTTTCTTCCTAATGATGCAATGACTCCTTAATATTGAGAAGAAGGAGGCTTTAGTTCCCAGGGTCACAGAGCTGATACTATTTCTGAGATTCTCAGCTCACATAAAACTCAAGAACTAGAAGTAGGGAGTTACATCTTTGGATAATGAAAATCATAAAATCTTCAGTTTAGAAATGGAAAAGTGGCAACTTGATTTAAAAGAAGAAGAATTCCATACTGTGAAATCAGTGTCCTAACTATCTCTTTGGTCCTTTTCTCCATGTAATAAATACCCATTGTATATTTGAAGTACATTTAGAGATAGTGAGGAAAAAAGTAACTACATGAAAACCTTCTTCTCCTGGTATGTAAGGCTTTCCATGCCATGGCTTCAGGCAAAGTTTCAGCTTCATTTTCCACCAAATCCCTTCGGGGACTCCACCTGCCTGGCTCAGTGTGCCCCCTCGGCTTCATATTTCTCTTACTTCATGTACCTGATGTTTTACTTATCCTGCCATTTTCAGCTCGTTATGATTCCTGTGATCAAAACTAATCACTACTGATTTTGTGTTCCCTTAGTATATATCACACCTTTCCTGAGGACACACGTTATTATTCCCGAGCTACAGCTAGTCCTCTTCCCATATGTTGGGCACTCTTTGAGGGCAGACACCCTAATATGGCCATTGATTTTTCCCTCTTATGTAATCCCCGGGCACCAGGTAGCTCACCAGATGAGTACTCCCTGAACTGGATTGGAATTGCAACAGCCAAATGGGGAAAAACCTCAGCTCACGTGTTATGGAATACATGGTAACTGCACTGAAACATGAAGCATTTTCATTTGTGTTATAGAATGCTACAGTGAGAGTGAACAGGAAGATCCTGAAATAGCTGTGGAGACACCACCCCCTCCCTACTCTACAGAGACTTTGTCCCCTTTGGTATGTACTCATGTCATTAGTCTGTTGGTCATTGATCTGATTGGGTAGGAACTCCCTTGATGGATAAATTTTTTAGAACAGGCTAAATTAAAGTACCTGCCACAGAACAAGTGAAATTCTCACGGTGCTAATTTTAAGCCTCCTCCATAGCCATCCATTGGGGTGACAAGCTCAGTGAATTTATGTGTGGCCCACAGAGGCATCAGACTCTGAGGATTCACAGTAATGCAAAGGGCATCTAGGTGATCGATGCTTGCAAAGGCTTGTCTTATGTTTGTTTATATTCTACTTGTTCTCAGAAAGAATTGAAATTGCCTTGCCTTATAGGTGTATGTACTGTAACAATGTAAAATGAATATAAAGGGATGAAGACAATACCATGAAGACAAAATTAAGAATAAGAAAGATAGTAGGAAGACAGGGGCAGGGTTAGTACATTAAATCTGCGTATGGGATGATTCTGTATATTCACTAGAGATAAGTCCCAGTGTGATCCTAAGTTTTGGAAGCATCCCTGTAAGTTCAGGTTATTAATGATTTGGACTGTGGAGAGTTGCTTTACACTTGGATGCTCTCTGGCATTATAATGACGGCCCCAAGCAAAGACCTTTGGGGAAGTTGACTTATGGTTTTTTTTTTAATATAATTTATTTTATTATCATTAATCTACAATTACATGTGCAATATTACGGTTATTAAACTACCCCTTCATCAGGTCCCCCCCCACCAACCCCATTACAATCACTGTCCATCAGCGTAATGAGATGCTATAGAATCACTACTTGCCTTCTCTGAGTTGTACTGCCCTCCCTGTGCCCCCCGAACATTATATCTGCTAATCGTAATGCCCCTTTTTCCCTCTTATCCCTCCCTTCCCGCCCATTTTCCCCAGTCCCTTTCCCTTTGGTAACTATTAGTCCGTTCTTGGGTTCTGTGAGTCTGCTGCTGTTTTGTTCCTTCAGTTTTTTTCTTTGTTCTTATACTCCACATATGAGTGAAATCATTTGATACTTGTCTTTTTCGGCTTGGCTTATTTCACTGAGCATAATACCCTCTAGCTCCATCCATGTTGTTGCAAATGGTAGGATTTGTTTTCTTCTTATGGCTGAATAATATTCCATTGTGTATATGTACCACATCTTCTTTATCCATTCATCTACTGATGGACACTTAGGTTGCTTCCATTTCTTGGCTATTGTAAATAGTGCTGCAATAAACATAGGGGTGCATCTGTCCTTTTCAAATTGGGCTGCTGCATTCTTAGGGTAAATTCCTAGGAGTGGAATTCCTGGGTCAAATGGTATTTCTATTTTGAGTTTTTTGAGGAACCTCCATACTGCTTTCCACAATGGTTGAACTAATTTGCAGTCCCACCAGCAGTGTAGGAGGGTTCCCTTTTCTCCACATCCTCGCCAACATTTGTTGTTGTTTGTGTTTTGGATGTTGGCCATCCTCACTGGTGTGAGGTGATATCTCATTGTGGTTTTAATCTGCATTTCTCTGATGATTAGCGATGTGGAGCATCTTTTCATGTGCCTGTTGGCCATCTGAATTTCTTCTTTGGAGAAGTGTCTATTCATGTCCTCTGCCCATTTCTTAATTGGATTATTTGCTTTCTGTTTGTTAAGGTGCATGAGTTCTTTATATATTTTGGATGTCAACCCTTTATCAGATACGTTTTTTATGAATATATTCTCCCATACTGTAGGATGTCTTTTTGTTCTACTGATGGTGTCCTTTGCTGTACAGAAGCTTTTCAGCTTGATATAGTCCCACTTGTTCATTTTTGCTTTTGTTTCCCTTGCCCGGGGAGATATGTTCATGAAGAAGTCGCTCATGTTTATGTCCAAGAGATTTTTGCCTATGTTTTTTTCTAAGAGTTTTATGGTTTCATGACTTACATTCAGGTCTTTGATCCACCTTGAGTTTACCTTTGTGTATGGGGCTAGACAGTAGTCCAGTTTCATTCTCTTACATGTAGCTGTCCAGTTTTTCCAACACCAGCTGCTGAAGAGGCTGTCATCTCCCCATTGTATATCCAAGGCTCCTTTATCAAATATTAATTGACTGTATATGTTTGGGTTAATGTTTGGATTTTCTATTCTGTTCCACTGGTCTGTGGGTCTGTTTTTGTGCCAATACCAATTGTCTTGATTACTGTGGCTTTGTAGTAGAGCTTGAAGTCAGGGAGTGTAATTCCCCCTGTTTTATTCCTCCTTCTCAGGATTGCTTTGGCTATTCGGGGTCTTTTGTGGTTCCATATGAATTTTAGAATTATTTGTTCCAGTTCATTGAAGAAAGCTGTTGGTAGTTTGATAGGGATTGCATTGAATCTGTAGATTGCTTTAGGTAGTATAGCCATTTTGACAATATTTATTCTTCCTAGCCAAGAGCATGGGATGCATTTCCATTTGTTAGTGTCCTCTTTAATTTCTCTTAGGAGTGTCTTGTAGTTTTCAGAGTACAGGTCTTTCACTTCCTTCGTTAGGTTTATTCCTAGGTATTTTATTCTTTTTGATGCAATTGTGAATGGAATTGTTTTTCTGATTTCTCTTTCTGTTAGTTCATCATTAGTGTATAAGAAAGCAACAGATTTCTGTGTGTTAATTTTGTATCCTGCAACTTTGCTGAATTCAGATATTAGTTCTAATAGTTTTGGAATGGAGTCTTTAGGGTTTTTTATGTACAGTATCATGTCATCTGCAAATAGTGACAATTTGACTTCTTCTTTACCAATCTGGATGCCTTGTATGTCTTTGTTTTGTCTGATTGCCGTGGCTAGGACCTCCAGTACTATGTTGAATAACAGTGGAGAGAGTGGGCATCCCTGTCTTGTTCCCGATCTTAGATGAAAAGCTTTCAGCTTCTCGCCGTTAAGTATGATGTTAGCTGTGGGTTTGTCATATATAGCCTTTATGATGTTGAGGTACTTGCCGTCTATACCCATTTTGTTGAGAGTTTTAATCAGGAATGGATGCTGAATTTTGTCAAATGCTTTTTCAGCATCTATGGAGATGATCATGTGGTTTTTGTTCTTCTTTTTGTTGATGTGGTGGATGATGTTGATGGATTTTCGAATGTTGTACCATCCTTGCATCCCTGGGATGAATCCCACTTGATCATGGTGTATGGTCCTCTTGATGTATCTTTGAATTTGGTTTGCTAATATTTTGTTGAGTATTTTTGCATCTACGTTCATCAGGGATATTGGTCTGTAATTTTCTTTTTTGGTGAGGTCTTTGCCCGGTTTTGGTATTAAGAGTGATGCTGGCTTCATAGAATGAGTTTGGAAGTATTCCCTCCTCTTCTATTTTTTGGAAAACTTTAAGGAGAATGGTGTTATTTCTTCTCTATATGTCTGGTAGAATTCAGAGGTGAATCCATCAGGCCCAGGGGTTTTGTTCTTGGGTAGTTTTTTGATTACCAATTCGATTTCGTCACTGGTGATTGGTCTGTTTAGTTTTTCTGTTTCTTGCTTGGTCAGTCTTGGAAGGTTGTATTTTTCTAAGAAGTTGTCCATTTCTTCTATGTTTTCCAGCTTGTTAGCATATAGATTCTCATAATATTCTCTTATGATTCTTTGTATTTCTGTGGGGTCCGTCGTGATTTTTCCTTTCTCATTTCTGATTGTGTTTATGTGTGTAGATTCTCTTTTTCTCTTAATGAGTCTGGCTAGGGGTTTATCTATTTTGTTTATTTTTTCAAAGAACCAGCTCTTGGTTTCATTGATTTTTTCTATTGTTTTATTCTTCTCAATTTTATTTATTTCTTCTCTGATCTTTATTATGTCCCTCCTTCTGGTGACTTTGGGCCTCATTTGTTCTTCTTTTTCCAATTTCAGTAATTGTGTCTTTAGACTATTCATTTGGGAATGTTCTTCCTTCTTTAAATAGGCCTGGATTGCAATATACTTTCCTCTTAGAACTGCCTTTGCTGCGTCCCACAGAAGTTGTGGCTTTGTGTTGTTGTTGTCATTAGTCTCCATATATTCTTTGATTTCTGTTTTGATTTGGTCGTTAACCCATTGATTAATTAGGAGAGTGTTGTTAAGTCTCCATGTATTTGTGAGCCTTTTTGATTTCTTTCTAAAATTTATTTCTAGTTTTATACCTTGGTGATCTGAGAAGTTGGTTGGTAGGATTTCAATATTTTTGAAATTACTGAGGTTCTTTTTGTGGCCTAGTATGTGGTCTATTCTGGAAAATGTTCCATGTGCACTTGAGAAGAATGTGTATCCTGTTGCTTTTGGGTGTAGAGTTCTGTAGATGTCTGTTAGGTCCATCTGTTCTAGTGTGTTGTTCAGTGCCTCTGTGTCTTTACTTATTTTCTGTCTGGTTGATCTGTCCTCTGGAGTGAGTGGTGTGTTGAAGTCTCCTAAGATGTATGCATTGCTGTCTATTTCCTCCTTTAATTCTGTTAGTATTTGTCTCACATATGCTGGCGCTCCTGTGTTGGGTGCATATATATTTATAATGGTTATATCTTCTTGTTGGACTGACCCCTTTATCATTATGTAATGTCCTTCTTTATCTTTTGCTACTTTCTTCGTTTTGAAGTCTATTTTGTCTGATACAAGTACTGCAACACCTGCTTTTTTCTCTTTGTTGTTTGCATGAAATATCTTTTTCCATCCCTTCACTTTTAGTCTGTGTATATCTTTGGATTTGAGGTGAGTTTCTTGTAGGCAGCATATAGATGGGTCTTGCTTTTTTATCCATTCTGTTACTCTGTGTCTTTTGATTGGTGCATTCAGTCCATTTACATTTAGGGTGATTATTGATAGGTATGTACTTATTGCCATTGCTGGCTTTAGATTCGTGGTTACCAAGGGTTCAAGGGTTGCTTCTTTACTATCTAACAATCTAACTTAACTTTCTTGTTAAGTTATTGTAAACACAGTCTGATGTTTCTTTATTTCTCTCCCTTCTTATTCCTCCTCCTCCATTCTTTCTATAATAGGTGTTTTATTCTTTGCCTTTAGTTAGTATTTGGATGGTCTGCTTTCTTTGCTATGATTTTATTTTCTCTGGTGACATTTTTTTAGCCTTAGGGTGCTTCCATCTAGAGCAGTCCATTTAAGATATCCTGTAGTGGTGGTTTATGAGAGGCAAACTCTCTCAACTTTCGTTTGTCTGGAAATTGTTTAATCCCTCCATCATATTTAAATGATAATCGTGCTGGATACAATATTCTTGGTTCGAGGCCCTTCTGTTTCATAACGTTAAATATATCATGCCATTCTCTTCTGGCCTGTAAGGTTTCTGTTGAGAAGTCTGATGATAGTCTGATGGGTTTTCCTTTGTAGGTGATCTTTTTTCTCTCTCTAGCTGCCTTTAATACCCTGTCGTTATCTTTGATCTTTGCCATCTTAATTATTATGTGCCTTGGTGTTGTCTTCCTTGGGTCCCTTGTGTTGGGAGATCTATGAGCTTCGGTGGACTGCGAGACTACTTCCTTCCCCAGCGAGGGAAAGTTTTCAGCAATTATTTCTTCAAAGACACTTTCTATCCCTTTTTTTCTCTGTTCTTCCTCTGGTATTCTTATAATGCGAATATTGTTCCGTTTGGATTGGTCACACAGTTCTCTTAATGTTCTTTCATTCCTAGAAATCCTTTTATCTCTCTCTGCCTCAGCTGCTCTGTACTCCTGTTCTCTATTTTCTATTCCATTAACAGTCTCTTGCATCTCATCCATTCTGCTGTTAAGCCCGTTGTTCGCTTGTCTGATTTCTGCATTGTCTTTCCTCAGTTCCCTCACTTCGTCCCTCAGCTCTTGCACATTTCTCTGTAGGTCCATCAGCATGGTTATGACTTTTATTCTGAATTCTTTTTCTGTAAGACTGTGCATTTCCATCCCTTCAGACTCCCTCTCTGGGGTTGTCTGGTTGATTTTGGTCTGAACCATATACCTCTGTCTTTTCATGGCTACAGAATTGGTCACTGATAGTTGCCACGTATGTCAGCTGGGCTCTTTAAGACCGCCTCTTGGTGTGCCGAGTCCTCTCGGGTGTAGCTGCACGCTGTGCGCTTTCCTGTGTATTCTCGTCTGTCTTTTAGGAATAGATGTATTTGCTGTGTTTTCGTAGTTAAATATAGTGTTGGGAGGAGATTTCTGCCGCCCTGCTCACACTGCCATCTTCCCGGAAGTCCTCTTCACTTATGGTTTTTATATCTACCATACCAGGATTTATTCAGATGCTTTAATTATATAACCATTTATTCCCCCAAATAACCCTGAAAAGTACAGGCATACCTCAGAGATATTGTGGGTTTGGTTCCAGACCACCACATACAGCCAATACTGCAATAAGACAAGTCAAATGAATTTTTTGGTTTCCCAGTACATATAAAAGTTATGTTACACTGTGCTGTAGTCTATTAAGTGTGCAATGGCATTATGCCTAAAAAGATGATGTACATACCTTAATTAAAATCCTTTACTGCTAAAAAATGCTAACCATCATCTGACCGTTGAGGGAGTGATAATCTTTTTGCTGGTGGAGGGTCTTGTCTCGATGTTGATGGTGGTTCATTGATCAGGGTGGTACTTGCTGAAGGTTGGGGTCACCGTGGCTTTTGCTTAAAATAAGACAACAGTGAAGTTGGTGCACTGACTGACTCTCCCTTTCATGAACACTGTCTCTGCAGCACATAATGCTGTTTGACAGCCTTTTACCCAAAGTAGAACTTTTTTCAAAATTGGAGGCAGTCCTCTCAAATCTTGCTGCTGCTTTATCAACTAAGTTTATTTCATCTTCTAAATCTTTTGTCATTTCAACCGTCCTCATAGCATCTTCACCAGGGGTAAATTCATCTCCAGAAACTATTTTCTTTGCTCATCTCTAAGAAGCAACTTCTCAGCCATTCAAGTTTTGTGAGGATATAGCAATTCAGTCACATTTTCAGGCCCCACTTCTAGTTTTAGTTCTCTTCTCTTTCTACCACACCTGCAGTTACTTCCTCCACCAAGGTCTTGAACTCCTCAGAGTCATACATTGGTTTTGGTTTGGAATCGATTTCTTCTAAATGCCTGTTAATGTTCATATTTTGACCTCATCCCATGCATCATGAATGTGTTTATTGGCATCTGGAATGGTGAACACTTTCCAGAATGTTTTCACTTTATTTGCCCAGATCTATCAGAGATATCACTCTCTATGGCAGCTATAGCCTTACTAATATACTTCTGAAATAATAAGACTTGAAAGTCAAAATTCCCCCTTGATCCCTGGGCTGCAGAATGGATACTGTGTTATCTGGCATGAAAACAACATTCATCTTGTTCATCTCCATCAGAGCTCTTGGGTAACTAGGTGTATTGTCAATGAGCCATAATATTTTGAAAGGAATCTTTTTTTCTGAGCAGTAGGTCTCAAGAGAGGGCTTCAAATATTCAGCCAATCATGTTGTAAACAGATTTACTGTTATCCAGACTTTGTTGTTGCTTTTAGAGAGCACAGGCAGAGTAGATTTAGTGTAATTCTTAAGGATCCTAAGATTTTCAGAATGATAAATAAGGACTGGCTTCAACTTGAAGTCATCAGCTTCATTAGTCCCCA
The DNA here is from genome assembly GCA_032199065.1 of Smutsia gigantea. Taxonomy (NCBI): domain Eukaryota; kingdom Metazoa; phylum Chordata; class Mammalia; order Pholidota; family Manidae; genus Smutsia; species Smutsia gigantea. Next base: position 296,212 of record JAVSCE010000887.1, on the reverse strand, counting down.
AAAGAGAGTCAGCCTATCCTTTGAAAAGCCAGGCATTAACTTCTCTCTAGCTATGTAGTTCCCACGTGGCATCTTCTTCAAATATAAGGCTGTTTTGTCTACATTGAAACTCTGTTGTTTAGTGTAGACACCTTCATTAGTTTTCTTTTTTTTTAAACGTTTTTTCCTTTTATTATGAAGACTTTCTAACATATACAAAGATAGGCAGAACATTATAATGAACAGCTCTCATGTACTCATCACCCAGCTTCAATGGTCAATGTTGTTTCATCGAGCTTCCCATCTACTTCTCCTTTCCTATATTATTTACATTAAAAAAAATGAGATATAACTCACATACTGTAAAATTCACCCTTTTCAAGTATCCAACTCACTGGTTTTTAAAACAAAGTTGTGTAACCATTACTATTTAATGATTTTTGGTATATCCACAGAGTTATACAACCATCACAAGTTTCTTTTTCATCTATATATTTTTTCCTTCCAAATCTTCTTCCTTTGCAATTTATTTGTTGTAGAAACTTGCTTGTTTATCCTGTAGCATTTCCATACTCTGGTTTTTGCTTCTTGCAGCTCTGCAATTTTTTTTATAGTTTATTTTGGTATCATTAATCTACAATTACATGTGCAATATTATGGTTATTAAACTACTCCCTTCATCAGGTCCCCCCCACCAACCCCATTATAGTCACTGTCCATCAGCGTAGTGAGATGCTATAGAGTCACTACTTGTCTTCTCTGAGTTGTACAGCCCTCCCTGTGCCCCTCCACACTATATCTGCTAATCATAATGCCCCTTTTTCCCCCTTGTCCCTCCCTTCCCGCCCATCCTCCCCAGTCCCTTTCCCTTTGGTAACTATTAGTCTGTTCTTGGGCTCTGTGAGTCTGCTGCTGTTTTGTTCCTTCAGTTTTTTCTTTGTTGTTATACTCCACATATGAGGAAATCATTTGGTACTTGTCTTTTTCAGCTTGGCTTATTTCACTGAGCATAATACTTTCTAGCTCCATCCCTGTTGTTGCAAATGGTAGGATTTGTTTTCTTCTTATGGCTGAATAATATTCCATTGTGTATATGTACCACATCTTCTTTATCCATTCATCTACTGATGGACACTTAGGTTGCTTCCATTTCTTGGCTATGGTAAATAGTGCTGCAATAAACATAGGGGTGCATCTGTCTTTTTCAAACTGGGCTGCTGCATTCTTAGGGTAAATTCCTAGGAGTGGAATTCCTGGGTCAAATGGTATTTCTATTTTGAGTTTTTTGAGGAACCTCCATACTGCTTTCCACAATGGTTGAACTAATTTGCATTCCCACCAGCAGTGTAGGAGGGTTCCCTTTTCTCCACATCCTCGCCAACATTTGTTGTTGTTTGTGTCTTGGATGTTGGCTATCCTCACTGGTGTGAGGTGATATCTCATTGTGGTTTTAATCTGCATTTCTCTGATGATTAATGATGTGGAGCATCTTCATTAGTTTTCTTATTTGCAGGATCTTCTAGACAATTTCCTATAGCTTCTACATTAGCATGTGCTGCTTCATCTTGTACTTTATGTTATGGAGACAGCTTCTTTCCTTAAACTACATGAACCAACCTCTGCTAGCATCAAACTTTTCATCCACAGCTTCCTCACCTCTCTCAGCCTTCATAGAATTGATGAGAGTTAGAGCCTTGCTCTGGCTTAGGCTGTGGCTTAAGGGAACATTGTGGCTGGTTTGATTTTCTATCCAGACCATTAAAACTCTCTCCACATCTTCAGTAAAACTGTTTTGCTTTTAATTATCCTTGTGTAAACTGGAGTAGCACTTTGAATTTCTTTCAAGAACTTTTCCTTTATACTCACAATATGGCTAACTGTTTGGTACAAAAGGCCTAGGTTTTGGCCTGTCTCAGCTCTGGACATGCTCCCCTTACTAAGCTTAATCATTTCTAGCTTTTGATTTAAAGTGAGAGGTGTGACTCCTGCTTTCACTTGAACACTTAGAGGCCATTAACTGGCCTAATTTCAATATTGTTGTACCTCAGGAAATAGGGAGGCTTGAGGAAAGGGAGAGAGACAGGGACATGGCCAGTCAGTAGAGAAGTCAGAGCACATTTAACATTATTGATTAAGTTCACTGCCTTATGTTGGGTGCAGTTATTAGAACCCAAAACAATTGCAATAGTAACATCAAAGATCATTGATCACACACCACTGTAATAAATATAATAATAATGAACAAGTTAAAAATATTGTGAGAATCACCAAAATGTGTCACAGAGAGAATGCTGTTGGAAAAATGGGGCCAGTAGACTTGCTTGATGCAGGGTTGCCACAAACCTTCAATTTGTAAAAGAAAAAAACTCACCATATTGCAAAGCAAAATAAACTGAGGTATGCCTGCAGTATTTTTAAATCTGCATTTCACTGATTACTAATGAAGTCAAGCATCTTTTCATGTTTATTGGTCTGCTAAGCATCTCTTGAGAGCTTTGTATGTTTTTAGCTCTCTTACTACCATTTCAGACTTACAAGGTTTCTTTATTTGTCATTAAGAGTGAGACAAATCTCTCCCACTCCATGGCTTTTATTTTTTTGAACCCTGTTTCATAGTTTCTTTTGTAGGCAGATGTTCATGATTTCAATGTGTCAGATTCTTCCTTCACTTCCATGTGGTTAGTGCCTTTGCTTCCGGTTAAAAATTTTTTTTCCTATCTAGGCTGTGAGGAAGTAGATATTACTATCCTCATTTCATGGATAAGAATCCAAGGTTCAGCAAGGTGGACTGTTCTGGTCATACACCAGTAAATGGAGCATCTGCAGTGGGGACCCCAGGTTATCGAGTTTTAGAGTATATGATACTTGTTCATCTATGGACTCAAATAACTACAGGTTCTGAGAGGTTAAAGTAGCTCCTTCACTTCTCTTCTGGAAGAATTTTATACTTTATGTGGTAAAGTTTTCATACTTATTTGTGATTTGCTAGTTCCTGGATTTAAGGTGTTAAATTTCATTTGAATAATGACTGCTACTGTTTTTACCCACCATCAGCGGAGAATTACAGTCACTTTTCTCATTTACTTGGCCAGCAGCCAAGACCAGAAATAAATATTTGTTGAATAAATATGCCTATTAAAATCTCTATTAAATAGGATTAGCCAAAATTAAGCAAGATATAAATAAAATTATACTTTGAATATGGTAAAATGTAGACCGATTTTTGAACTAGACTTACAACATATCCTGTCTTCATATATTCATAGCTTTCCTTTAATGTAGCCTTTCTTCTTTTTAAAAATCAGTTTCTGAACTTAGAAAAGGCTAAATAGATGTGCCTTGTTGGTTTTATAGAAAGCACATATTTTTGTTTATTTTCTCTCTGTGTCCATGTTCTCTGTCTGTCTCTCTCTCCTAATCTGTAACACGCAAGGATTTGATTGGTCCTTCCTCCTCTTCCTGAGCTTCCCTCTCCCTCCCACTGTCCCCCCACCGCCCATATGAGTCTATTTATTTCAGTTCTATAATACTGTGATTTTCAGTTTTATAATGGCAAACTAGTCTCACAGATCACTAAAACCATAGTCAGGAGTCTAGAACTCTGCTTAATGAAAGTGAATCAACCACATTGTCGTCTTAGATGGAGGGTCATGGCCCAATTGCACTACGCAGTGCGTCTTACCTGATGCTAGAAGTTCAGGGGATGCTTGTTTCAAGACAAATCCATGAAGGGCTACACGTGAGACCTGGAAGTTAGGTCATTGCAGTGAGGGGATTCTTTAGAATTTTTTGAGTCATCAATCAAGTGCTATTTCTTAAAATTCCAAGTTGAGCATTTTTGGGAGCTCAATAAAGCTAACCTTTTTCCCCCTGAAGAAATATAATAGAAATAGATAAATGATGAACAGTTAGATTTTATTTTTCTTAGCAACAGAATATGTTCCTCCTGCTCACATATTTCCCAGGCAGATTTTGTTTTTGTTTCCTCTTCTTTCTAAAAAAACAGACAGACAAGACAGTTGCTTAAAATACCATTTAGGCTTTTTATTTAAACCGATGAAATTCAAAAAATCATGGTAACTTTTCTCCAGAGCGTGAATCAACTTACTGTTTTGGCTCAATCTGGCATAGGCTAGCTATGACTGATTTCTGTAAGCCTAGGAGAAAAAAAAAAAATTTCCCCAAATTCTTACTTTCCAGAAAAATATCTTGGGTAGTGAACTTTTATTTTGGAATTATGAACTTAAAAGTATATAATACTATGATTCTGGAAAATTATCTCAAAAATTTTTAAGTCTTGAATTAAAAATTTAATTCAATGTCCAATAATTTTGATTGCTTTTAAACATAAGCTGCAAGATATCAGTACCAGACCAATGTGGACTCTGCTTCTTATGGTCAGGACCACATTCCGGAAGAGAATAAAGAAGACAGGATCTTTCCTGAGTGAACAAGAGGTTTCTGTTTCTTCTTCTTGAGAAGGCTCCACACAATGGGTTGTAGCAAGGATGTCCATTTATTCAAGGGAAATAAGAAATGGGGGTCTTTTTTTTAATATAATTTATTTTACTATCATTAATCTACAATTACATGTGCAGTATTATGGTTATTGAACAACCCCTTCATCAGGTCCCCCCCACCAACCCCATTACAGTCACTGTCCATCAGCATAGTAAGATGCTATAGAATCACTACTTGTCTTCTCTGAGTTGTACAGCCCTCCCCGTGCCCCCCCAACATTACATCTGCTAATCGTAATGTGAAATGGGGGTCTTTTTGACAGGCTTACTCAAATGCTCAAAATAGATGGGACTCTGGATTTCACTTTGGAAGATCTTTCATAGAAATCACTATCCAAGATTCCTTGAAACTCACAAAAAAAGCACAAAAGGAAACCATTCACGTTTCAAACTCAAGAATTTTATGTTTCAAAGTGCCTTAAGAGCTTCAAGATCATTACAAAATCTGTTACACACATTTTTCCTTCAAGTTTAATTTTTAAAAAGCTTTGTCTGATACCTTGGTCTATGCTTGTATGCTTATTCATTCATTTCACAAATATTGAGAGCAACTGCTCTAAATACTTGAGATATAGCAGTAAATAAACAAGACAATGATTCATTTCTTCGGGCAGCCAAACTTCTGGTTGAGGGAGACAGATAATAAACAATCAACATAATAAATGTATCATCTGCTCTGTCAATAGAAGAAGCAGAGCAGGGCGAGTCAGGCTCCATCAGGAGGGCTGGAGGTCAGAGTGTGGCAGGGACGAGGGTAGCCAGGATAGGCCTGAGTGAAAGCTAAGAGTTGAACAGAACTCTCAAAAGACAGAGTGTGAGTCAGCCTGGTAGGAGCTTTCCGATCAAAGGCAACAGTTAGAGTGAAGATTTCCTTGGGGCACGGATGGCAGCACGAGGTGGCCAGTATGGCTGGAGCAGAGAGAACCAAGAGGAGAAGAGCAGGAAATGAGGCTGGCGGGTAGTGGTGGCCATACCATGTGGGGCCTGCTTTGAGCTATTTATGGAGCTCTTGGGAGTTTTGAGCAGAAGAGGGATGTGATCAATTTCCATCTTAAAAGGACCCCTCAGGCTGCTGTGTGGGAGAGACCCGGGGGTAGAGCGTGGCATAGAAGCTAAGAAATCGTGGGAAGGGTGGGCAGTAATCTAGTGTGAAAGATGGTGGTGAGGTCGACCAGGGCATAGGTGAGAAATGGAATGGTCTGATTGCGAGTGCAGTCGGAAGGCGGACCATCCAGCAGGTGAGCCAGCTATGAGGGAAACTGAGGAGACAAATATGTGTAATCCCAACTCCAAACGGCTCCTGCAGATTCTTAGAACACGACAGTCCTCGTATGCCGATGCTTCTCCGAAGTGCAATTCCTTTTTATCCAAAGGATGAAAAAAAAACACCAGCTAAGCAAACCAAAAAGAGCAATAAGTAAAATAAAATAATGCCACCAACTGTGTGTGGCCTATTGTCCTGCAGCAGAAGAGGGAGTCAACCACAAAATGCAGAAAAGGGTAAAATTGATTTTAGAAACGCAAATTTAATCTTAGGAGAATGACTCTTGGGCAGTTGTTTACTAAAGGTCATTTGATTTCCACATGCGACTACATAAAATAATAGAAATCTGGCAAGTGAGATAGTTGGATGAAAAATGGTCAGTTACTACGTACACCAGGAAAAAGTAGAAAGAGAAATTCACCTCATCAGATGCAAAAGTTATCATAAACTCTATGGGTGAAACTTTAACTGATTTTAAGACTTTTCTAAAATTAGGTTTTTACATCTTTGCCTCTAGTCTCTATAGTTTATCTTCTCAGCCTACGCCTCCAGTGGTCAATCACAAGGTAAGGCGGCCGTACCACAACCCCATGCTTGCCTTTCATCCCCATTGCCGCTGCCTTAGCTGGGGCCTGCGTGAGCTCTTGCCTAGGTTATTGAAATAGCAGGCTATTTTTCTTCCTGTTTCCGATCTCTCTCTTTCCTCTTAAAAACCACTTCCAATTTAGTCTCCCAAAACTGCAGTCCTGATATTACTGTTTCCCCTTTACAGGACCTTTCAGTGAATCCTCATTGCTTATCAAATGAATTCTTGACTCCTTGGCTTGGTATTTGAGGCCCTTAGGTCTTCTTCAGGCTGTCATTATAGGCCTGTTGCTGATTCCTCCTCAGTCATCAGCCCAGTAAATGGCCTGCTTTTTCCCAAAAGCTTTCCAGACTTCTCTGCTCTTGCTCGTGTCTTTATAAAGTTTCTTCACCTGCAGGAACCGTTTTTCCCACCCCAATTTTACCTTTGAAATATCTTTCAAGCCTGGTTCAAAAGTGACTTCCTTCATTAAAACTTTCCTAGTCCTCTAAATCAGAATAACCCTGTCTTCTGAACTTTTCATATTCCTATAGTGCATTTGAGGGGAGGCACCTTTGTCATGTTGTCATCTGCCTTGCACTGTAGATTTTGTGTTATCTGGCTTATTTCTCTAATTATTAAATTCTTAAAGTCAGATGCAGTGTCCAATATCTTTTTCTTTACCCACAACATTTATGACTGTGCCTAACACATATTTGAAACCAATAAATATTTGTTTATTGGACTTATAAATGAGCAAGTGGGTGAAGTTTATGACTTCACCCATGCCCTCCACAGATTTGTTACCCTACGAATATTTGCCCTTGTGAATTAAAGAGTTACTACTTAACACCTTTCTAGTGTCTTCTCTTGGCTTTGAGAAGGAAGATTTCATTTGACTCTCACAAAAGTCCTGTATTTTATAAGGACTTCCTTTACCCTGGAGAAGTACATGTAACTATCAGAAGTAACCTCTGTAAGCTTAGGTTTACCTTTTATTAGGAATATTCTTTTATGTTATCTCATTTGCTCCTTTTGATAAATTTGGGTCAGTTGGGCAAGGGGCTAATAATATTTTTGAGTATCAACCATATGCCGGGTCGTGCTGCAAATAAGGGGACTGAATTGAAATAGGTGGCATCTCTTCCCTGGAGCAGCTCAAGTTCTAAAGTGAGAAAGAGGCACAATAAATTTGCAATCCGAACCAATAGTCTCAAGTAGCGATAAATGCCATAAAGATAAAATGGGACTTGGGTAGGGAGTGGCTAAGGCTGAGGGTGGGGAGGATATTGCTTTGTTGATGACTGTCTGGGAAAAGCCTGTAGAGGGAGATAATTGAATTGAGACTAAAATGATGGAAAGGAGGCAGCCAACGAAAAATCCACAGAGACAGCCTTTCAGGCAGAGGGAACTAAGAATGTGCTCAAGGGATGGCAAGAAGCCAGTGTGGCTGGAAAAGAGAAGGGCAAGTGGAAGGAGATGTAGCTGGAGGGATAGTGGAAGGAGACGTAGGGTCCATGTAGGTCTTCTCAGCTACAATGAAGACTGTGGCTATTTTCCTACCTGTGATGGGCAGTTACTAGAAGTTTTTAAACAGGAGAATATTGTGATCTGTGTTAGAAATACTCAAGCTACTGTTTGGAGGATGGACTAGGGTGGGGAAGGGGTGGGCAAGGATGGGAAAAAGAAGTCGGGGACTTAGAGGTAAAGTGACTTCCTCAAGATCACTTGCATTCGAGTGAGGAGTATGTCCTCTGCCAGCAGTTTGCTCAAGGTCATGCAAAAGGTCATTGACAGACAGGAGTGTTTACCATACAAGGTCTCTGGGGTTTTAGAGTAACGCTTCCATCAGCATATGGTAGAAATACAAACACAACGCATCCTTGGGCTTAACAGCTATTGACTGGTTTATTATTTTTTATTAAGATGGCCAATAAAAGGAAAGAAAAACTGTGTACTCTTCTTTTTTCTCATTTGGTTCTATCATGTTTAATCTTAAGTTATTCCTTTCTTTTCTTTTTCTTTTTTTCATATACTTTGACTAATGTTGCTTAAGATTTATATGCTGACTCACTTCTTCCTAAATACAGGCTTTTGGTGGCCATTTTAAACTATTTTTCCCCATGTCAAACTTGCATTTTGATAGAAGCAAAAAGATTTGAGAGCTATCAGTATTTGAATTAAACTTTTCAATGAATAAAAACCTTATAGAGAAAATAGGAAAAAGCAATATTGATTTTTAATTTAATTATATACAGTCTCTTCATTAAAACTAAGCTCTTTAAAATGTCCTGAATTTTATCAGTATTAAACAAAATATTTAAAATCTAAATATTCTAAAATGAATGAAACATGTTTTTATTAATGTCTAATAATAATTTTGAGATTATAACATTTTGTGAGATATTTGCATTACAAATAGTAACAGTCACTCCTAGATCATGGGAATAGTATAAATCATCTCTAGCAACTTTACAGTGAATTTCAGAATGTCCCTCAATAAGGCACTAACTACTCTGTTATTTTTTCTTCACATGGCTGGTTCTCTGGAGCGCTCTTTTTCGGCATTAATTGATCCCCAACTATGTGTCAGGCATAGATGTTTTCAAGGAAGTCACAAAAAAATAAGTCCATCAGCACTACAGTGTCAATTCACAAATAAAATATTTCACGGGGTATGATAGAAGTAAGCCTCTGGGAAAGCAGGCAAAGCTACCTACCTCATCCTGAAGCCCCTGGGAAGGCTTCCTGGAGGAGATGGACCTTGAACTGATGCTCAAAGGGTGGGCTTGTGTTAGCCAAGCAGGAGTGGGGTGGAGAGGAGATTCCTTCATTTGATTTGCAATGGGAAATTGTAGCGAGTCTGTTACGTGGATGGTTCATAGAACGCACTGAGTTAAATATTCCATTTGACTTGTAGCTACTGGTAGCCACAGAATGGTGGAAATAATGAACCATGATTTGGTACCACAGTATCCATAAAATGTGTTACCGTATTGATTTATCTGTAACGACACTCCAGGTTCATTTCATTTGTGTTTTGTCAGTCTCTCTTCAAATGAAAACTCCCTCTGGCTTGATACACATCACCTTTTTCTCATTTTATTTTTCTTGCCTTTTAGTTTTCTTTTTATTTTTTTTTGCTTACTCTTTTTTCTCCTTTTAAAAATCAAATTTATACATGTTATATGGCACTAGAGTAGAGAAAATGGATTGAACAGGAATACACTTTATGGGAATTTCTGATGCTCATTTAACATCTTTCTTTAGTCCCTCAAGCAACATTTTGAGGTTCAGAAAGTCTTATGGAAAGTATGATAGCAACTGTGTGCATAGTCTTTTACTCAAATAGCCCTTTTGCTATAATTAAATTACAGTAATTTCAGCAGGAGCAACAGGAAAACTTTGTGCTCGGTCTCTTTTCAGGAAAGGAAGCTGAACCACTGAGGCCAGATTTCCCTAAAATAGCTCACAATAGGGGAACATGTCAGGACTGAGCCTGAATGGGTATTTTTGTTAATATTTATTTTTATATCCTGTTAATGAGTAAAAAAGTCTTAGCATGTATTTGGAGTTTGGGGATGTGCATTACCTCCTCCAGATAGCTAGGATTTTATTTAATGAATTACAGATCTTTGACCTCTTAGTTATTAAATGATCTTAGTGGTTTAAGGCATCTGGCTCCCAAGGTCACTGACACACTCCTGAATGGGAAGTTTTCGTATCTGTGCAAATATTATTATGAAGATGTATGTGGTGAGTTAGTATCTTAATTAGATATTTTAATGTCATGGTATGAAATAGCAGATTTATTGACGACTTTGACAACCTGTGTCTAGTCTGCAGAAAATTGAACATACGTTGGGTAAATACTGAATTTTTCCATCAGAATTTAGAGCTTAGAACCTGCAAAATTCTTGGGAACATGGTTTGGAACAAAGCTATTCTGAGTAAGTTGCAATGATTCTGAGGTTTATGGAAAAGAATTCTAGTTTGCTCTTTGTCTTCTCTCTCACTTTCCTCCCTACCATTGTGAGTTTTGAGTGCTTAAAATTGACAAGGAGTATCCCATAGGATGACACAGTGAAACTGATCCATGAAATGCCTTCTCTGGCTTATCTGCCATTGAGATATAGAGTGACCCATAGAGCACTGGTATCTAGATTTTTGGATTTTTATTGACCAATAAATTAAAAAAATAGAGGGACAACATATAGTTGCCAAATCTTTATTTGCTATGTAGGACATTAAAAAAAAACTCCCAAAAGACAAAAGCTAATACGTACCATCACCATTTTTCAAAGGAAAACATATATTTTGTAACAATGGTAAAATTTCAGAATAAATGAAGTTCTTCCAAGAGAGGACAATTGCATCGATGTTTTCTCTATGGACTGGTGAAAATTTTGCCAAGGATTCTCATCCACTCTTGGATGGTAGGTGAGGAAATGCTTTCAGGTCTTACATCATGAACCTACTGCTCATGGTCTGTGGCACCATTTTGGTTTTTTTTTTAAGTTTATTTTGATATCATTAATCTACAATTAAATGAGCAATATTATGGTGATTACACTACCCCCTTCATCAGGTCCCCCCCACCACCAACCCCATTACAGTCACTGTCCATCAGCATAGTGGTTTCTTTTTAATGAATTAGGAGCCTGCAAGTGAATGCTTATCTTCCTTGGTGAAAATGTATTGAAGTTTAAAAATTATCAAAGAGCAGATGAGTTAACTATTTCACAGAACTATGTAGTTATGAGCTAGTGTGGGTCATGTGCTAAGGAATATGTGAAAGATATTTGAGGGTTTAAATATATGTACTTTGCCTACTTTACTGGTCTCCACACAGTTAATACTATATTGTTTCCTGTCTGGCTCTAGCTTTTGCTTTCTTTCTCTTCATCACTTTTCTCAAGAGTTTTTACTCAATCCGTGAGAATTCAGTGATGGTTGCAATCTACTTTTTGCTCAGAGTATCCTTCAGTATTCCAAAGAATTCTCCAAAGGGGCTTTTAAGTTTCTGGAGAGCATTGAAGAGCAGGGTAAATCAGTATATGGAGATTTTTCAGATCCTTAGAATAGTGAATTCAAAGTTATATAATTGGTTTTGGAAAATGGCACATGGATATAAATGTATCACATATCTTTCTTTAGACTTTTTTATTATTGGCCACTTTTTTGAAACACTGGGTACCTTTACTGTAAATGGAAAGTGGAAAATGCTGGCTTAATCATGATTTATTTTTTTCCTGTTTGGTTTTATTTGTGAAAAATAGGTTGCACAGCAGGCATTGTCATCTTTACCCAAACTGAGAGAAACATCGTGTTCTTTCTCTTCCCTGGAAAATACAATAAAGATACCCAGCAGTTTGTCTTCCTCATCTAAAGAGAGGCAGTCCTGGATTGACATAGTTAACAGTTCATCTGCTACTGCCGAACACCAGGGACAGTCTATGACATTTGCCGTGCAAGTTCATTCACCTGCACCCTCAGAGGCAAACAGTTGCCAGGCCCTGCAAAACAGCGTTGCCGCCTCAGAAAGTGGATTCTTGAACTCTTATTCTAGCGATGACACTTCTTCATTGAGTAACAAGCTAGACCATCTTACTGTCCCACACAAGTCTACTGGATCGAAGATGACGGACCGAGGTAAACCAAGAAATTGATTACTCTTCTTTGGGGGATGAATATTTGTGTGTGGATGTGGAATGCTAGGGTTAATTTGTAAAAAGAGTATTTAAAGTCGTGAATGATGATTCAGCAGTCAAACACTCCAGTGGGGGAAAGCCCTGGGGCTGGTTTTGTAGAGGGGTTTGCATGCGGAAACCTCCAGCTTCAAGGCCATTCATTATTTGGTCTAAGTGTCACTAATGAAATGCTTATGACTATGAGACATGTGATCATAAATTATCCACCAATTTGAGGAAGAGCTTGGCTCTTATTTTGGTCCCACGTCTTATGCTCTGGAGCTTGCGGTAATTAGATGAGGATTTTATGGACTGATGTTTATAACACCATCTCCATTGTTCCAAATAATTGTAGAGCAACTGCCTTCCCTGGGCCATGACCGCAAATGAAGTCTGGGTGTTAGCTAGTTGGTTCCTTAAGGTGCCGGTGTGGTCAAGAGGAAGACAGTTTACATATCCTTTGGAGGGCAGCACTAGACCTTTTAAACACAAAGGAGAGCACAATTTAAGCTTTTGGAAAAAACATTTTAGGTCTTACCAAAGGAGAACACTAATGGAGTATAGAAATCAATAATGTGATCTTAACACTCCATGATAACTGGAGTTTTATTCACACTAATTTTTTTTATTATTAGTTTTCAATCATGTATGTCTTTTCTGGTGGTCTGTGTCTTATTTATTCTGGTGTAAAACAAGCTTACCTGATGTAAGACACTAAACAATGAGGGAATGATGAGCGTGGTTTGTATGTTTTCAGTGTGCTAATGAGAGAAAGTCGACTGACTACATCGCCAAGACACCAGCTGGACGGCATGGTGACATAAATGATTGTGCCCCTCTCTGCTACCCTAATCAGGGAGTTTCTTTAAGTTCTCTAATTTTTAGGTGCACCCTATTAATTCAATATTTGGTATCAGAGAAATTTAGGCCAAGGATTACAACTGAAGACCTAGGAGGTGTGTGTGTGTGTGTGTGTTCAGTATTTTAAAATATGCTGATTTGAATGCTCAGGCTGGGAACTCATTCTCCAAGTCACCACTCTTGTACCACTCCCTGTGGCCTTACTTGAAGATGGCTCACACAGTTGAGTTACCTGCCTGGCCCCTGGTGGCATTTTCATTCAATACCCCTAATTTAGGCCAATGATCTACTTTACATAAAAAAAAGTGGAGTGAGTAATTCATTGGCAAAATAACCTACTCCTAGAGGTGAATGAGGTATGCTGGGAGGAGAAGGGAAAAACACCATTGAAGAATGTAGGGGCCAAGGTTGGAAGCTGGCCTCAGGTTTGTGAGGTGCTGTCATGTAGGAGAAGTGCTGGGTTTAATCTGTATCTTCTTGTAAGTACAGAATTGGCACAAATTTTGAGGCCAGTGGTGCAAGTAATAAGGAAGTAGTCTTAAGTTCAGCAGAAGACTCTTTTAACATTGAGAATTGCTCAAAATTGAATGGGCTCCTTGGAAAGTGATGTATTCCTTGAAACGGAGGTGGTTACTTATTCTGAGACAACCATTTTCACTGGGTATTGTGTATTGTACATTGCATGTTGATCACAAGTTTTGTTCTTACGTAGATATACTGAAGAAAGAATTTAAGTATCTTGACCTAAATATCTTCTTCACTTAATACTTAAAAGATCCTTCCAGATATAGGACTGGTGGAACTAAAGAAAATAATGAAAAGTGTCACATCTATTCTTTTCCCAATACAAACTCTTATTTTAATTATTGGGTCATAAGTAGAACTAAAAGGTTTCATTCATGCACAACCATGTCCACCTATACACAGACACACACACACATAGAACTCCAAGGTGAGGAGGATTTCAAAGGGAAAGTAGAGAATAAAATTCCATTTGCATTCTTTCCCAAGAGATAACCCTGCACACGGAGTGTTTCTCCAGCACAAATAACCTGAGAGTCAAGGAAAGGTGCCTGTAGTTCTTGCCCATGTCTAAATGTCATTCTGGAAATGAATGTGCTGTAGAGTTTGACTGGGTACCAACAGCTCTTTTAATCTAACAAGGAAGAAACATGGTATTTTTAAATTTGAGTTAGGTGCCCAGGGACCAACAAATTCTGTATGCTTATTCAAACAGCGTAACATGAAGGTAGTCCTCTTGGTAGAAAGGAAGAGAAAATAAAAGTATTTTGCTCTCACTGATTTGTTGGCAGTTGCCATATGTTACACAATTTTTGCTGATGATTTTCTGCTGCTGGGGATTTGGTTAAATTCCCAGAAGAGTTAAACCACAGAAAGTCATTGCTATGGAAACAGCAACCCATTCTTTGCTTCCGTTTGTGATGAGTGTTGAATAATCAGATGGCGTACTGTGCTTTTTTTTTTACATGTGTGTGATTGCGTGTTGGAGAAGGTAACTATTCATTTTTGTGACTTCTAAGTTTTTTAGCTGCCAACTAAAAAAAAAAATGCCCTGAAATTCTTGTGTCTGAAATATTGTTCAGGGTGCTTTTATGACAGGGATTGAAGTTTCAACATGTCTAAGGCAGATGTTGGGATTTTAGCTTAAATCCCAGTCTCAAAATGTGCTTGCTGGAGAAAGAGGCTTTTATCCTACAAAAGATCTTAAAGGTTAATAACTGAGTCCTGAAACAAGCAGACAGCATATATTATAGGCTTCTTTTTATTTAGACAATGAGAGAAATATTTTGCAATTAGTATTCAATTAAAATCATGGTTGCTAGAATTCTATACTGAATTTAACTACCCTTGTAGAAAATTTTCCCCTAGAGGGTAAGCTATTTAAAAAAATGCAGGGTGTTCATTGCATCCTGTTGGCTTTCTACACTGGGTATTCCAGAGCTCCAGATTCTTCACTGAGTCTTTGAGAGGCGATAGGGTTAATGGACTGCTCATGTCAGCTCAGTTTTACATTATACTGTTCTTTGTTTTGGGAGAGGTTATGTGGCTCATGCTTTATGCCTGTGTGATAATGCCTTGTGTTGTATGTCACTACTCGTGTTATGCTGACAATGTGGAGATGATGTTGCGTACACGTACCTCATGAATGGAGTGACCACACCCTGGATGCTGAAAAGCTGGATAACCACTAATACGATTAACACCGAATTTGTGCAAGTAAATTGTCAAGTACAAATACACCCAGAACTGATCTGGGAATCATAATCATGTTGACTAAAATGCATTTTTATGAAGAGACAAGCATATTAAAGTATGCATATCTCAGGAAAGAGACATAAATGAGCCAGATTTTAGGATTTAACAAATATTCCCAAAATTTGTATATGATCTAAGTGGAAATAGTACAGATTTACATTATTTTAGCTAGCTACTTCCAATATTGCTGCAGGAATTATATGGAATGTCTTTGTAAGAATCAAGAAGCTAATACAAAGTTGAATACTTAACTCCATTCTATTTAGCATTATTTAAACTATTATTTTTTGAGTACCTAACATGTACCCTGCAACAGGAATATGATGATAAACAAGATATAATTTCTGGTCTAAAAAGTGTTAACATCTAATGGGAGAATGTAATTAAGCAAAGGGGGATTTTTGTTCTCTGAAGTAAATTTACAGGTGAAGGTTTTACATAACAGTTTGAAGAGTTAGGGAAAGGAGTATTACTAATGGTCTGCTCTGTCAAGTATGCTATGTATACCTCTGCTCATGGACATAAAATTTCTGCTCAGAACACAAAATTCCTTCTGGATTGAAATTGTATCTGTCATCACAAGTCTTTGAAGCCAGCCATGTTTGACATCCCTTTTTAATGGCCTGAATGGTGGCTATATGGGTTTAGCTGTCTTTCAAAGTGTCAAACTGTCTTGCAGAGGGCTGCCCCATTTTGCGTTCTCATCTACAATGTATCAGAGTTCCTGTTGCTGCCCATCTTTGCCAGCACTTGTCAGTGTTTTCGATTTTTGCCATGCTAGTAGGTGCATAGTGGTGTCTCTTTGTTTTCATTTGGAATTCCCTAATGATACATAATGTTGAGCATCTTTTCACATGCTTATTTATCTGTTTGTCTTATTTGATGAGGTGTCTGCTGAGATCTGTCCATTTTTATTTGGACTTTGATTCTCATTGTTGAGTTCTTTATCTTGGATACAAGTCCTTTATCACATACTTGTTGCAAATGTTTTCTCTCAGTCTGTGGTTTGTCTTTTCATTCTTTTAGTGGAGATGCTTATGCAAATATCATGGTCAGCATATACCTGAATTTCTCTAGGGGTGTTTATCTAGAGATGGAACTGCTGGCCATGATTTATGCCTAATTTTTCTAGATGAGGACAATGTTTCCTAAACTGGTTGCTCCACATCATGTTTCTCTGGCCTGGGTGGTGCATCTCAAACCCCCACAGCCTCACAAGATGGATTTTTATATTTTTACAAACCTGGCAGGCTTGATTGATCTTGATTATCAATTAGCATGTTTTGTACATTTATTTTCACTCTTTTACTCATACTTCTTGGATGGTTTTTTGTATTTCTGATGGATTTGTTTGTATTTTCCAATGGATACGTTCTAGATACTCTTTCATTGTACATTATATGTATTACCAATATCTTCCCCACTTTTTGACTTCTCTTTTCATTCTTAAATGGTGTATTTTAACGAATAGAAGTCCATTTTAATGTGGTTAAATTTGTCAATCTTTTCCTTTCCTTTTTTGTCTTCATTCAGCAATTCTTCCTAACATTGATATCATGAGGACAACTGCTATATTCTATAAACTTTAATTGATTTGGAATGATTTTTAGGTGTGCCACGAATAGGCTACAATATCAATCTTATTCCATATGCATGTGTAATTTTCCTAGTATGATTTATGGAAGCTCCATCCTTCTCCCACATGTCACATGAGTCCTCAGGCCATCTTTGTTGTAAATTCAGTACTGCTGCTTCTTAGATTTCTGTCTATCCAGTGGTCTGTTTTCTCTGTTCTGGCTCATACCATTCTTTTAAAAAGTGAGTCTTAATATCTGATAGGACAAATCTTCATACCTTGTTCTTTTTAAAGAATGTTGGGACATTCTTGGCCATTTTCCCTTCCATATACATTTTAGAATCACCTAGTTAAGTAATACACACACACACACACACACACACACACACACACACACATGCACATGCAATCTTGTGTGATTTTGGCATGGATTGCACATTACATCTTTAGATTTAATCCAGGGAAAATAGAAATTGTATTTTAAAATCTTTCAGTTAATGAAAATGATCTCTTTACCTTTCACAATTATATGTCTTTTTTACATCTTATCATAAAGCTTTATAATATATAATCTCCATTGTAGAAGTCTTGAAAATACTTTTGTTAGATTTAGTTCTCTATATTGTATATTTTTAAATATTTTCAAAAAGTATATTTTTATTTTTTTCATTTTATAACTACCTATTGCTGGTGTAAGTAAATGCAACTGATTTTTTAAAATGCTTTTTTAAAATCTGACAAAATTGCTAAGTTCTCAATTTTAATAGCTTACCTTCAAAATTTTTCTTATGTGCACAATCATATCTCTGTGAATGATGATACTTTTGCTTTATCCTTTCCAATCATTGTGTCTCTTACTTAATTTTCTTGCCTTGGCTTAGTCCTGCAGTACAATGCTGATAGAAATGGTGGTTATGGACGTGTTTGTGGTGTGCCTGATCTCAAAAAGCAAGCCTTCAGTGTGTCTCCACTAACATGAACTTAGAAGCAGATACTTTATTATCACCTCTGTTTTATTAATTGAGAAACTGGGGCTTAATGTGGGTAAGTAAATTGCTTTAAGTATGAAAGTTTCACTTGGAATGCAGTTCAATTTGATTCTAGAGCCTGAATTTTAACAATCTGATTAAGAACAATTAAGAATAAATAATCAGCAAGACCCAGGGTTGTGTGAAATGTGACCTGAGCCAAACCACATATAATCAGAAGAATTTCTTTCCTTAGGTAATCATTATCTAATGCTTTTCTATAACTACTGGTGAAGTTGTAGAGGTCACCTAATGCTGGAAATAGAAGCATCTAAATATTATGATGACATCTCTGGGTGTGGGAACATTATTTTTTCAACAGTATTTATCACGTGCCTCTTATCTGACAAGCACTGTGTCATGTGCTAGGGAAACAAGCAAACAGAAGCAAAAATAAATGCCCTCATAGAGCTTACTCCAAGAGGAGAGAGACTGGTGGAAAAACAATAGGAGATAACTCATGAATACATAATGTACTCAGTGGTTATAGGTGCCATAGTGTTTTTACAAGAGGCAGGGTAAGGGGTTAGAGGGGTTAGAAGGGTTAGACTGGGCTGAGGGAGGTATGGAGGTTGGATGTGTTATTTTGCATCGGTGAGCACGGTAAATCTCTGATTTGTTGACATTTGAGCAAAAAATGATGGAGAGGAGAGGCTGAGCTGAACTGCTATCTGGGGAAGGTCTTCCAGGCAAAAGCACAAGGCCCTGCAGGGGGACTTACTGGATGTGCTGAAGACCAAGCAGCAAGGTGGAGAAAGGTGGAGGGCATGAGGCCAAGCAGTGAGGCGGGGCGGGGGGTGACCAGAACCCAAGCAGGCAGAGTCCCAGTAAGCACTCTGGGCTCTACTGTGAGGAGAGGGCTGGCAGCTGGAAGATTTGGGCTGAGGAGTGACGCCATCTGACTTGTGTTTTAAAAGGCTCGCTGTGGCTCCTTTGTGGAGGACAGACCCTGGGGGGCACTGATGAAAGCAGGATGGCCGGCAAGCGGCTGTTGCCACAAGGGGTTCGCGTGAGAATGGACTGTGCCTCTCCCTCCGGTGCGGGGGGAGGATGCTCAGATGCTGTGAAGTAAGCAGTGGTTGTGAATCTGGAGTTCAGGGCAGGGCTTGAAGGTGTACAATGGGTCATCTTTTGCATACAGACTGTATTTGAAGGATGGGGCTAATTGACATAACCTAGGAGAAGAGGTTACAGGGAAGGAAGAGGTCAGAGTGCAGAGCACTGGGATGCCCCAATATTTATAGACTGCAAAGGAGACTTAGAACAAGAGGCCTGTTAAGAACCAAAGGCCGCTTGGAGAGGAAAGGAATCAAGTGTGTGAAAAAATCAAATGCTGTGAAAAATCCACGTAGGATAAGGTTTAAGTGTAGCCCATTGAATAATTAAGGTAACCATACTATGGAACTTGGTACAGTATGTCTGTAATAAGTTTCTGGCATAGTCTGTGTTAAAATGAAAAACAAATCTATATCAACTTTATGACCATATTTACTGAGACATTCTGTGTTATACCAGCCATGCAGATTAGGACTTAAACCACGTTAAGCAGCAATGAACAAATTTTCAAAGTCTGGAATCAAAGTGATTGATGCTTTGACTAGCTGCAGTCTAAACCCTAACTTTTCAGCATGAAAATACCATGTGCCTATTGAAAAATTCTCTAAATATTTGAAGGTGGATTGTGAACATCTTTCCATTGTCATTGAACACTATTTGAAATTAGGTGCCTTGGAATCTTGAACACCTGTGCAGTAATCCAGCCCAGGACCACACCTATTTCATGGAAATACAAAAGACCCTCTTCTTTGGCAGGATAGTTCAGCATAAGAGCTCCCTTTCTAAGCTCTGCTTTCTCTAAATGCTCTCAAAGTCCTTTCACTATATTATGATAAGAGACTTAGGGCTGCTGATATTTAGTATTTTCCTTTATCACCCATGAATATACTTTTTTTTTAACCCTAACTAACTAACCATGCCACATAGCAGCACTGGAAATCTCCAATATTTTCTTATATTTTGGGGAAAAAAAGCTATATGCAGATAGGCTGGCATAGTACCTTGAAAATTTTGTTTTATTATCAATAACTCTGTTTCTCATGACACATTATGACATTACCTGGTTCCTTTTAAAGAGATCTTTATCTGTTTTAAAATTTTATTTATGTTTTAATTGCAAAAGTATTATAATGTACTTGATGACATCTCAAACAATCTAGAAAGACATCAAGAAATAAAGGATTTATTTTACCACCACGTTTTCAATTCTACCATTTCCCCTTCACTAAAATTGATATTCATTTACTCCAGAAATATTTGTTCTCTTATTGCTTCTCTTCCACTCTCCTAGCCACTGGAGATACAGTGGCAAACAAAGCGAACTTTTGGTCTTGGAGCATTCTGGCTGTTTACAGTTTGGAGTGTATTTTTTCTAAGTACTGAAACGGATATATGCACAAGAATGCACTTACACATACCATCAAAGTCTTTTTTTCAAACGTAAATAGGATTATCCTACACATAGTTTTCTGAAAGCTTGTTTTCTTTTTTTACATAAATGTACAGAGATTTATCTATTTTTGATACCTGCATATTTTTCTATGCTATGAATAGAATACTCCCTGTACAGCATTATTAATGATAATTATTCCAGCTGTTGGACATTTAGGTGATTTCCAATTTTTCATTATTATAGACAGTGCTATGGTAAGTGTTCCTGTATATATTACTTTATGTACATGCAACTTTTTTTTCTGAGGTAGCTCTGGTAAAGTAGAATTGCTAAGTCCAAGGGCAAGTGCATTAAGATGTTAAAATACACTGAAAACTTTTTTAAAAAGCTGTCTTGACATCGTCTCTTATCAAGACTGTATTAGCGTGGTTCTATTTGCACTCAGTGCCAGACTAGAATTGTCTGTCCTTTTTGTTTTTATCAACCCAATAAACAAAAACAACATGCATCTGTGTGTGCATGTATACCATGTGTTCACATGTATATATATACACACACATGCATATATACACATAAGACACATATAAACACTCATACACCTACATATTATATGTCTGTTTTATTTTGTAGTACCTTGATTACCAGTGAGACTGAACGTCTTTCCCAATGTTTTGTCATTTGTTTATATTTCCTGTTCATTTGTGCATTAAAAATTTTTTTGTTGTTGACTTTTAGGAGTTATTTATTTATTATGAATAGTCACACTTTATTAAGGATGCTATGAATGTTTACTCTGTGTATTACTTGTTCTGGAGAGCTGTTTACAATGCCTTCATGCGGAAATTTAATTTTTTATGTTGTCAAACCTGTCATTATTTTCTTTCTGGCTTTTGGGTTTTGTGTCCATCTCAGGAAGTTGAGGAGTGACACTAATAGAAAATATATTCTCCTATATTTTCTATTAGCACATTTATTGGATCAAAAACATAGCTCTTTCACTTATGAGTGTCTAACTTATTTATAAGTGAGCATTCATTGCTTGGTACCACTGAACAGATTCTTTTCCCACTAACTTATGTTACCACCTTTATAGAATCAAAATTCCTATGTATATGAGGGCTTGTTTTTGCAATCTCTAAATTCTTTCACTGGTGTTTTGTTTACTTTGCCAGTATGGTAGCTAGATTCTACCTTTATAACATGCCTTGTTATTCAGTAGAGGACTATTCTCCTTAGCATTATCTTCCAGGTAATCCTTTGAATTTGATTTTCAAATATAACTTAAAATATCACATTTCTTTTTAATGAAAATTTTCTTAAAAGGTTTAGATTAATTTGGTGAGAATTGCTGTCTTTAAAGCATTGTGTCATTGCTTCAAAGAGCCTGGTGTATTATCCATTCAGGCCTTTTTATGATTTTAAGTAAAATAGGCTTATTATGAGTCTAGCACATATCTGATTAAGTCTGATTAAGGCCATTTGTAGATCTTTCATATGTGAACAGAATCCTTTTATTGCATGACAGGAAGAATAGAAGCCTTTTTTCATGTTTGTCTTATACTAGTCACCCTACTTTGTAGTTGGAAGTTGTTTTAATTTTTCGTCTTGGATTTTCTAGATAAATAATCCTACCTTTAAGTAAAAGCCATTTTAGTTTGTTCTAGTATTTATGCATCATTTCTTTTTCTTGCATGATCAGAATTTGCCTGAAGTTTATTTGCTTTATTAATTACTGTTAAAAAACAGTTAGCTTTATTGATTTCACTTTATTTTTGTTACCCAGTTATTAAAATTCTGCTTTATCTTTATGAATTCTTTCATTTTATTTAGACTTATATTGTTTGACCTTTTTTACCCCCTTTAGTTAATTGCCCTATTGATTTACTTTTCATATCTTTGTTTCCTAGTAAATATGTGCAAGTTCTGAGCACCTCTTTGACTAGAATTTGCAGTTTGTGTAATGTAGTACTTTTTTATTAGCCATTATAAAGAGTAAATTTTAAGAGTAACTTAACTTTTAATTTCTTCTTTAACCAAACATATTTTTAGCATAGTATTTTAAACTTCCAACGTGAGTAGATACTCGGCTGTCTGCATGGAGGTCACAAGAAGTCAATAACATGACTTAAGGAATTATGGTCTTTATAGAAAAAAAATGTTTCTTAATGATAATGGCTGTGACAGTCTCTTTTAGGTATATTGTTATACAAAGCTGGAGAAAGCTCTGTGTGCTCCAGGTTTGAAGGTGACTTTCTTAACTTACAAATCTTCTTGAGAACATACACCTGCCATATACACTATTTATTCTGGGGAGAATCTTGTGTAGTCCTTTGAGATGCTCCCAACCTTGTGGTCTCAGATTCACTTGTTTCTCTCTTTAACTATATCTTCCTGGCCCTTCCTAGCTATTCTGGAGACTCCTGAATACATGTCTCCCTAATCATCAAGTGTGAAGAACTAGGATGATACCAGCACATGTCTGAAATTGCAACTAGAAAGAGAAAATCTAAGGTCAGTTTTCCAGGCAGACCCTTCACAGCAGGATAAGATCTTAAGTCTTGGAGACCTATTCCTGCGCTGTCCTCTTGTTAATTTCTAATTTATCTCCCTACAATGTTATATTTTCCTAATTAAAGCCAAAACAAATAAGATTCTATTTGCCTCAAACTACACAAACTATAGTAAATGTAAGACTGTAAAATAATTTTTTTAGTAGACAATTTTTTAGAGCAGTTTTAGGTTCAAAGCAAAATTGAGCAGAAGGTGCAGATATTTCCCATGTATTCCTACCCTACACAGGCATAGTGGCCCCCATTATGAACATTCCCCCCATCAGAATAGTATATCACAGCTGATAAACTTCAATGACACATCATTATCACCAAAAGTTCATAATTTACATTAGGGTTCACTCTTGATGTTGTTCATTCTATGCGTTTGGACAAATGTATAATGACATGTATTCATCGTTGTGCCATACAGAGTATTTTCACTGCCTCCATATCCTCTGTGTGCCCCACCTATTCATCCCTCCTTCCTCTGCAACTCATTGGCAACCACTGATCTTTTTACACTCTCCAGTTTTACCTTTTCCAGAATATTACACAATGTAATTTGCAAATAAAGACTTGTTTCTTCCTTCCCAATCTGTATACCTTTTACTTCCTTTTCTTGCCTTATTGCATTAGTGAAAGCCTCATTTTTAGTACAATGTTGAAAAGGAAAGGTGAGAGGGAATATCCTTGCCTTGTTACTGATCCTGGTGGAAAGCTTCAAGTTTCTCACCATTTATGAAGTTAGTTGTAGGTTTTCTGTAGATCTTTTGTGCCATGTTGAGAACATTCCCCTCTGTTCCTATTTGCTGAGAGTTTTTATGATGACTGGGTGTTGGACTTTGTCAAATGATTTCTCTGTATATTTTGATAGGATAATGTGACTTTTATTTCTTCTCTAGCCTATGTTAATGTGATAGATTATATTAATTGATTTTTGGGTGTTGTACCAGCCTTGCATAACTGGCATAAATCCCTCTTGGTGATGGTGTAATTCTTTTTATACATTATTGGATTCAACCTGCTGATATTTTGTTGAGGATTTTTACATCTATGTTCATGAGAGATATTGGTCTGTAGTTTTCTTTTCTTGTAATGTATTTTGTTGGTTTTGGTGTTGGTAATGCTGACCTCCTAGAATGGGTCAGGAAGTATTCCCTCTGCTTCTATCTTCTGAAAGAGATTATAGCAACTTAATATAATGTCTTCCTTCATTGTTTGCTAGAATTCACCAGTGAACCCACCTGGGACCAGCATTTTCTATCTTAGAAGGTTATTAATTATTATTTCAGTATCTTTAACAGATATAGACCTGCTTACATCATCAGTTTCTTCTCATGTGAGTTTTGACAGATTGTTTTCAAGAGATGGGTACATTTTATTTAAGTTCTCAAATGTGTGGGAATAGAGATGTTGGTAGTGTTCCTTTATTAACCTTCCAGGGTCCCATGGGGTCTATGGTGCTATTCCCCCACCCCTTTTTTATTTCTGACATTAGAAATTTGGGTCCTCTGTCTTTTTTTTCTCAGCCAGCTTAAAAACATATTTTTTAACCTTTGACCTATCTAGACACTTGAAATTTAATAAGTATAACTTACTTAATTGAGTTTTTAAGAATCCAATCCAAAAATTAGCTCACTATGCTTATTTGATGTGTGTATGGATGAAAGGGGAGAGAATGAGATCAAGAAGGGAACTTTTGACCAAATAATGAATGTTTAACAAATATTTATTGAGGAACTATTATGTTCTTGGCACAACTGTAGGCATTTGGAGATACTTCTGTGAATAATATCAGAGGTAACAGCCCTCCTGCATAGAACTTGTAATCTGGTGTACATGTTTATTTTGGCAGGGTAGGGAGATAAGAAGCAGGTGAATATGAAAGGGATCATTTCTGGTAGTGAATAAGTTCAATACAGGAAATAAGGTAGGGGTATGGAATAATGGGGGTGGGAGGAAGGAGCTTGATTTAGATGATGTCATGGAGGACCTTCCTGAGAAGGTGACATTCAATCTGAGAACCGAATGGCCCAAAGGAACCAACACATATGAACAACAGCCATTAAAGTACCCCAGACAGGGAAAATGAAGTGCAAGTGTTCTAGCACTGGCACAAATTTTGTGTTTCAAGAAAAGAAAGAAATACAGTGTGGCTGGAACCAAGAAGCAGGGAAAGCGTAGGATGAGATTAGTGAAGTTTTAGCAGCTGGCTTATGTGGCAACTTGTGGGTCCTGTAAGGCATTTGGATTTTGTTCTAAGTGTGCTGGGATATTTTTGGAAGAACTGGGGAGTGTGGTTTACATTTTGAAGAGATCGCTGCACTGTAAGGATCCTTGTCTGTTTTAGTCTATCCCTACTCTCTAAAATATGTCGCCCTAGCACACAGTGGGCAAAGAATATTTGATGGACAAACTGAGTAAATGAATGGACCAAATGTGGATTGGACAGAGAGCAGTCAAGGATGAGTCATATTTTCCAGCACATTCAGTCCCCTATATAATTAAATATAATTGTAACTATTTGGATTATTATTTCCTGGGTAAAGTTTTGCTAGTAAGGCTTTAACAGCCATATTTAAATGTATAACTCTAAACATGTACACTGAGGGTGTCCTATAAGGCAGAAATAAGGATGACTTACAAGTATTTATAGATCACACTGGAGTATAAGGAAAAGAGACCTCCATCTCGGAAGGGTAGGGCTTCTGCTCAAATCTTCCTTTTCTTCTTGGTGAAATTGAGAGACGGTAACTTCTCTCTTCTTGCCTTACTCTTGTCCTGGAGGGAACCTTCCCCCACCACACACAACCTTTCTCTCCTTCTGAGTCTTCCATTTTTATATTTTATGCCTATTCCATCATGGGTCCACATGTCTGATGGTCCCAGCAGTTCACGGAGCCAAGGTTGGCATATTTGTCTACACTGCCCTGGATCTGTGTCCTTGGTTTCAGGGAGTCTTCCAGCCTTTTTCCCCATTCATTTCCCATTCAGCCTCCTCCTCACAAACATATTTTAAAAAGAAAAAATAAACCACAAGCCTTTTTCTGTGCGCATGCAATGTTTTTTTTTCCTTAGGATGTAAGCAGATACAGAAATTTTACGTCTACATTAAATATTTCACCCAGTGCTCATATGACTGGAAGAGCATATATTTTTGCTTAATTTTTTTTCCTTAAAGTATTATTGCTATACAGTCTTATGCTGGTTTCTGGAAGAGCATATTTTAAAAACAAATGAAATATTGTTTTAAGCATGTATACCTACTTATCAGATGCTTGGGCAATGGACTCCATCTAAGAGTATTTCCAAAAATCACTTTCAGAAGACACAATAATAACAAACCGAAGAACGATATTAAACATTGCCCAACAGACTAGATTTCTTCTTCTCAATAAAATCAATAATACACTAGAGGAGTACTGAGCTGCTTTAGTTAATAGAAACATCAAATATCCAAGAGAAAATAGTTATATAACTGACTCTGGCAGAGAAGACAAAGCTAACATAGAAATATGAGGGAAATCCAAATGAACTACTTTAAGTAGAGAATTCTGTTTATCTAGCCTGTATCCTAGGTTGCTGACTGGCTTATGAATTTCCTTTCCTAAGACCAGGTGCCCTGTGGTCCTGTGAGAGATACAGCACATGGGCATCTCAGAAGGAGAGGCTCTGGTGGGGGTTTTCCCTTGGAAGACAGAGTAATGGGAGAATGGATCTGAGCCTTGCCTGCCCAGTCCTACCAGCGACCATCTTGGTGACGGTATATCATCTGATTTGAAATCTTCACTGAGCTTTATTCAAAAGAAAATGCATTGGATATATTTATGGTATAGCATAGTGTTTGAAACTATGAGCTTTGGGTCATAACCTAGATTTGTCCCTTTGTGACTTCAGTCAACGTTTTAAAACTTTCTGTGTTTTGACTGTCTCTCCTTTATATCAGGGTTAATAATCCTTTCCTTGTAGGGTCGCTACAAAGACAAGGAGACAGTAGCAGTTAGCACAGTGCCTGCCATATAGTAAAAAGCCAAAACATAATAGTTGTCCGCAGCTCCAGCAACAGTGGCAGAAACGGGTGATCTCGCTCTCAAAATCATACTGTGCTAATGGCCTTGATCAGTAATCGTCTTACTGCTAAAATGAGTTATCCAGATTTATCTTAGTTATATTATTTAAACGTATCTGTTACTATGACTCTAAGTCTTTTGCAATGTTGTAGATTTGTCAGAATCACTAATTAGCAGAAGCCTGTAAAATGCTTTTGATTTATTGGCATCAGGTGCTACATTAAATAACATTTATAAAGTCTTAAAAGCTACACATAATGTTCAAATGGCTGTGTAGTTATTTCTTCTTTTTGTAACAAGTGCCTTCCGTCTACTTTTCTTTCAGCACTTGCAACATTGCACATGAAACAGGTCATACTGTTTTCTACCTAAACCTTGACAGGTGTTTGAGAACCAACATTATCTTCCTTGGGGCATCATTTAGACTTTTCCCATCTCAAAAAGGTTTCCTTTCAAATTCTGATATGAAAGGTGGCATATGAATTCCCCATCCTGTCTCCTGAAGCTTGCATTCATGGACTAAATAGAAAATAAAAACCACATTCTAGAAAGCACAAGGAAACACCAAAAATAAGATAGTGGAGGAGGCAAAGTTGAAAATACAGCATTTAAGGAGAGAATCTGCAAACAGTGTTCTAGACAGCCAAATTCTGGGCCTACTGGAGCTTGTCTGTCCTGTCAGAAGCAGACAAAAGGCTGGGGTATGTAGGAGGATTAGAAGGGAATAGCACATTCATTTGGCATAATCTTGGAAAGGAATGAATTTCTAACCATTAGTTAAGATGTTGTTTTGTCTCATTTATTAATGTCACCAAGGAAGATCTAGAATACCGTTCCTCTCTTGAATCTAAATCATTAGATTACTGACCTAAGTTTGGAGAAAGTTTCCTAGTCTGACCCTTTGAGACATTCTGAGCCACCCTAACAGATGCAAAGGGTCACCAATGTTTACGTCAGATTCCTACTAACTCAACATGGGAGGTACTAGTGCTGCAGAGCAGGGGTCTGGAAAATACTCCTTTGAACAAAGCCTGATATGTTTTTAAATGAGGACATGGGACAGAGAAAATAAGGGCTGCTCTCTGGACAAGTCCCAACCTTCTAGTTGTGATATGAATCCTTTTCTCTTCCTGTGAGCTGAAGCCGGTATTGTCTGACAAATCGATGATAGGCGGTCTGGCCTTGCTGTGCCAAGGATGGCCCTGGGCCAGCTGTCCCGGCATCATCTAAGAGCCTGTCAACAATTTAGAATCAGTGCCGTCTCAGGCTGACTGAATCAGAACCTGCATTTTGACAAGATCCCAGGTGATTGCTTGCCTATTTAAGTTTGAGAAGAAGGGTCTAGACACACATGGGCCTGTACAGTGTGGGATTGAGGTTTAATTTTTCATTCCATCACTGATTGACATTTTGAAAAGATCATTTACTGTTCTTCAAAATTATCCATTTCTTTTCTTATCCATAAATAAAAATAGCTTTCATCTTCCTTGGCAAAAGACTTGTGAGTCTAGATGAGATAGACTATAAAGTGCCTTATGTGGTGAGGGAATTACAGTCCTGATATTTTATGTAAGAAGACTAAAATATACTCTTGAGAAGAAGGGTAACAGTTGCATCAGAAACACTTGACTGTCAGACAAAATTCACTTATTTTGCTTCAGAAGACAAAGGAGGTGGAAATAATTAACTTGGCTTCTGTTTTCAAAGGGAGAGAGACCTATGGTCTTTTCTGCCAATCTATGTTCTTGCTCCTTTTATAATCTGGTAAGATAATAGAAATAATCTAATGCCTTCTAGTATGAAATTATGATTTATAAAAATATTTACAGAAGAAGATGAAAGGGAGATTTTAAAAACATTACTTTATGGAGAAGCCTCTAAAGGTACAGGGATAGCTCCGTAGGGGTAACATACCAGCACTTGTTTTTGTAAAGCCATTGGGAAGGACTCACCTCTGCTTTGGGGTCAGATGCAAGCTGTGTTTTGTTGTGTGCTTGTACCCTTCAGGTCCTTTGTTGTCCATTATTATTGGATGCCCATTTCATGGCTCCAGGAAGACCTAAGCACCAGCTATTAGCAGCAATGAAAACAGCAGGTCCCTGGCTAGGCTGTGGATCACCAGGCAGGTTGGATCACAGGTGTGTCCCCTGAGTATTTAGCAATAAGTTGTACATCCCTCAGATTATGACACACAAAAAAAGCCCATAGGGATGTTTTCTTGATGCCTAACATCACTTTGTATTATTTTATTGTGCTTACATTTGCAGGAGATTCTGCAATCAGGTTATTAGAAGTCAGACATAGAGTCCTTCAGTTTTAGGTTTCCTCTGTGGAGAGGCGATGGCTGGTAGACAAGAACATAGTGGTGACTTGCCTTTCATTTTCTCTCCCCTTTCTCCAACAGCTTTAACTTGATCTGAGTATACTTGCTCCTTACTACTGTCTCCAGTTTCTAAACATCCAAATAGAGAGTGTTTTTCATATTTATTTAGCCATATTTTAGGTGACTTCTGTACTGACTTTCAGTAATCCCAACCAAAAGGCATACTTACCTGTGTGGTAATTTTAAAGTTCCACTATTTCATGGAAGATTGGAGGATTGCTTGTGTGCACACACACATGCTACCTATACTGTACTATAAACACACACACACACACACACACACACACACACACACACACTCTCTCTCTCTTATAATTAATACCCCGAAGTTTAAGTCAGGGAAAGGAATGCATGTGTGAGAAGGAGATAATCTTTGAAATTTTTAACATAAGGATAACATATATCCATATAAATATATTAAATAATATTATCTAAACAGGTAGCCCTATTTTTCATTTACTGAGTGTACTTTGTGCCACAATATTCCAAGATTCTTAAGTTATTTTCATCTTTACCAATTTAATATCCATCAGATTAGATACGTGGTCTTAATAGAACCATTTTTTCCCTGACAAAATTACAAGCTAATGTATTAGTCAGAAGTAATTATATTTTCTATCATGATCATTAGTAGCACAATTGAGCTGCTTGGTGAACATGGGGAAAATTAAAGAAACCAGTCAATTTATCGTCTTTGTTATGGAAGCTTATTAAATATATATTACTTCAAAAATACTGTGGTGTTGAAAGCTATGTATTTACATTTTATTTGAAGTAGAGTTCCACATGCTGAGCTGCAAAAAAAAAGGACATATAAAGTTATCATGTCCTTGTGTGTCCGAAAACTCCCAGCGACCTCAATCCTAACTCTTAGAGGGGTCTAAGAGTCAAATGTCTTTTCATTTAATTTCCATAGGACTTCCTAATGCCTCCAGTTTAACTCCAGGACTGTTACCACGCTTAGTATTTCTGCTGTGAAAGTATCATCAGTTATTAGGTAATCTCATAAAAGCCTATTTTTATAGCTTTATGGAGAGATATTTCACATACCATAAAATTCATACATAAAAATATACAGTTCAGTGACTTTTTTGTATATTCACAGAGTTGTGCAACAATCTATTTTGAGATCATATTCCAATTTTAGTGTATGTGCTGTCAAAGTGAGCATGAGAGATCGTTTTCAACACCACAAAAAAAAACCCCTAGATACATTAGCTGCATTCCCTGTTCTTACTTGTACCCTCCCCAGCCAACTACCAAATCTACTTCTGTCTCTTTGGATTTGCCTTTTCTGGACGTTTCATATAAATGGACTCGTACAATATGTCGTCTTTTGCGACTGGCTTCTTTTACTTAGCAGAATGTTTTCAAGGTTTATCCATGTTGTAGTATGTATCAGTACTTCATTTATTTTAGTTACTGAATAATATTCCATTGTATGCATATACCACATTTTGTTTATCCAGTCATCAGCTGATGAACATTTAGGCTGTTCCCATCTTTGTTGACTATGAATTGTGCTGCTATGAATGTTCATGTATGTTTATGAATCTTTTCATTATATACATAGGAGTAGAGTGGCTGAATTATATAACTCTATGCTTAGCATTTTGAAGAATTGCCAAACTGTTTTCTAAAGTAGGTGCCCCATTGTACATTCTCACCAGCAATATATAAGGGTCTCAATTTCTCTACATCCTTGTTAACACTTATTATTGTCTGTCTTTTTTATTTTAGCCATCCTGGTGGGTGTGAAGTAGTATCTCATTCAGGTTTCAATTTGCATTTCTCTCATGACTAATGATGTTGAGCATCTTTTCATGTGCTTTTGACAAAAACCCCATTTTGATGTCTGCACACAATCTAAGCCAAAAAGTCCAATTATGTGAACCCTAGACCACAGATGGGTTCCTTCTTTCAGAGGGCAGTTCTAGGAAGGATGTTAAAAAGTCATCTTGAGCAATGGTTCTCAAGCTTTAGGGTTTGTGTTTGTTAGAGCTTTCCTGTCCCGCCATTGTATTTTAGAAGTAGACAACTTGTTTGGTTTCATAGGTTCACAGACGGAGAGGAATTTTGCCACAGGATGAGTCATTGTCTGGGTCTCACCAATACCAGATTTAGATGGTATTTGGATTAGATTTTGGACTTAAGAGTTGATATTGGATGAGTTAAGACTTTTGGAGATGTTGGGATGGTGTGAATGTATTTTGCATGTGAGAAGAACAAAAATATTGGGAGGGCAGGCAGTGGACATTACAGGATCAGTTGTGTCCCTCCAAAGTCCCTACATTGAAGTCTTAACCCTAGTACTAGAATGTGGCCTTATTAGAAATGGGTTGCAGATGTAATTAGTTAAGATGAGGTCAGTAGGGTGAGGCC
This sequence comes from Smutsia gigantea, assembly GCA_032199065.1. Classification (NCBI taxonomy): domain Eukaryota; kingdom Metazoa; phylum Chordata; class Mammalia; order Pholidota; family Manidae; genus Smutsia; species Smutsia gigantea. Next base: position 264,616 of record JAVSCE010000887.1, on the reverse strand, counting down.
CTGATCCGACATGACTTGTGTCCTTATAAAATGGTGAAATTTGGACATGGAGATGTGCACACAGGGAAAACACATGTGAAGATTGGACAATGCTGCCAAGAGCTGAGGAACTACCAGAAGCTGGGAGAGATGCCTGGAACAGATATTTCCCCAGAGCCTTCAATGGGAACATGGCCTCTCATAACAAACTACCATTAGCTGAGTGACTTAGACAACAAACATTTATTGTCTCATATTGTCTAGTCTGGAGACTAGAACTTTGAACTCAAGGTGTCAGCAGCACCTTGTTTTAGGACCCTGGTGTCTAATGTTCTCTCCCTGATTTTACCTGGGTTTATTGTTACTGCTTTTTTTATTTTAATAGAAGAAACAAAAGTGTCTGAAGATGATGAAATGGAGAAGCTCTACAAATCATTAGAGCAAGCTAGTCTCTCTCCTCTTGGGGACCGGCGCCCTTCAACCAAAAAGGAGCTGAGAAAGTCCTTTGTTAAGCGGTGCAAAAATCCATCCATCAACGAGAAACTCCACAAAATCCGAACCTTGAATAGTACATTAAAGGTAAAAAATTTCAGATTGTGAATGAACTCTGGATGTGGGGTGAGGAATGGCTGGTTCTTCAGGGAGATTCATGTAAACTCCAGTGTGTTTGTGTGGGTAGCAGGGAGGGCAGCGAAAACAAATATACTCTCTGTAGGATGAGATGACCTTCCCCAAAGCACTAGAATATTCACTTGATAGCACCCAGTGCAGTTTCCTACCAGAGGCCTTGATTTTTACATTCACTCTGGTATAAAATTTCAAGTGTTAAACTCCTAGAAGGTAAGGAACATATGCAATTTGGGGTTTTTTTTGTTCTTATAACTAGCACAATAAATGTTAATGAGAACTTAAGATAGGTTAACACATGAGAACAAACAGCAATATTAATAAGATCTTCGGATCTTATGTGATTTTTTAAAGGATGCCATTCTTCTGTACTATATCCAGAAGAAAATTTCTAGATTTCTGATGCAGCAAAGATTTAGTGACTCTCAGCTGTAGGCTCTGGAGCCAGGAAACACCATGAAAGCCAGGCAGTGGGAAATCCACACTTCATGGTAATAGGCCAGATGTTTTCACAGTGGGAGTGAGGGACAGCGTACGGGACATACTAAAGCTATTTTCAGGGCCTCCTGTAACTAAAATGGGTCTTCATAAGAAAAGCATCCTGCTTTTACATTTAGATTATAGTATGAATGGAAGGAGGCCAGGATACTTTGTAAATAGTCCCAAATTAGCAGAAGATTTATAGATTCTGAAAAGTCTTGATACATCCTTCAGTTTAATTCTGGTTTGTGTATGTACTTTTGCATCAAGAGTTTGAGTATCTTTCCAGGAAGAAATATCAGCAATCAAAGGACACAGCCACAAAGAGATGGCTGAGTGACTCTTAGTCAGATGTCCTGGTTAGTCAAAAGAAGACCCCCTAAGAGGCTGCAAAAGTGAGGCTGAAAAATAAAAGGCAAAGGGGTATTTTAAGTGTACAAAGAAAATCCAAATTCTTTAACATTTAATGATGAAAAACATCACTAAACTCATTTCAAAGGCAAATCTATTGTAGTCCATAGTACAGAGTGGATAAATTTGTTTGGTCATTCAATGTAATATGTCATAGTATGCTGGGATTTTACAGGCTTATTTGTAATAACTGGTATGAATGTACACATTTTTTATTGAACAAATATTTCCTGAACCTTACTATGTACCAGAGACTATTCTAAAACACCAGAGCCATTGAATGGACCCCACTGGACAGTGGAAGCAGAGAGGAAAACAATTAGAATGCAACACGATATGTACTATATTGATTCAAACTTGGGCTTAGCCCAGAGGAGGGAAGTGGTCACCTATCTGAGGCCATTGGGACAGTGTCATGGAGGTGCTGACAACTGGCCCATGGTTAAGGGATGAAGAAAATCAGGATGCGAAGGAAGGTATTCAAGGAGGAGGAACTGGCCTAGACTAATGTATATCAGTGGATGACTTGTTGCAGTCCATGTTGGGAGCAAGAGGGAACAGAGGCTAAGGAGGTGAAGGGCCATTCAGGCCAGTTCCAGGAGAAAGACTGTGGTCTCAGCTTTCCATAGAATAGCATCCTCAGGATCCTGCACTATCACAGGACTATATGCCCCGACCTGACACTGGGACATCAGGATGGTACCAAGAACTCAAAAGTTACTGGCCCATATGGTTCACTGTATCCTCTTGTTCTCCTTGTTCTATGGCCAGGGAATTGATGAGTTCGACAGCTTTTTCTTTTCTTCTCCTGCATTCGTTATCTACTGCTAGGTAACAAAATACTGTAAAACTTAACAACGACAAACAATAAACACAGTTTCTGCAGGTCATCAGGAATTTGGGCATGGCTGGGTGTTTCTGCCTGCAGGTCTCTCACGGGGCTGTGATTCTGGCATCAGGAGGGGCTGCCTTCATGCCTCCCCTGGGGGAGGATTCAGTCCTGTCATTGGCAGGATTCAGCTCCTCAAGGATGTTGAACGGAGGGTCTCAGTTGTTCAGCCAGTTCCTGGCCCTGTGAGCCACCTCATCGACAGCTCCCCAAATGAGAGCTCAGAGCAAGTAAGGCAGCAAGAGTGAGCCATCAAGAGGGATCACACCCTGGTCTCGAGAGTGACCCCGTATTACATTTACAATATTCCAGTCATCAGACGCGAGTTACCAAGTCAGCCTACATTCAAGGAGAAGAGTCACATGAGGGTGTGAAAATCAGGGAGCAGGAAAACACTGGGGGCCATCTTAGAACAGCCGACCACATCCAGCTGAAGAACGTTTCTCTCTGCGTATTCCTGGAGAGAGGCCCTTTCCACACACCCCTAAGGCCTCCCAGAGAGTAATGCTGGGGCGGATGACAGGTGGTCCATGATCTGGGGTCTTACGAGCCTCGTCAGAGGTAGGAAGATACGATAATGTGGAAATTGGCCTTGTTGGGAAAAAAAAGGGCATCCATCTATTTACTGGAGAAAGATAGTGTAGTACATGAATGTCTATCCATGTTGAAAGGCTGTAAGAATTATTTTAACTATCTTTAAATTAATTTGAGCTGTCTTTAAAATTCAAAGCAGGGTGAGAGATTGCCTTTGGAGAAGGGGAGAGGACTAGGAGGGGCTGCACTATAGCTTCTGGTGGGCTGGATGAGGGTCCTTTTTTGATCTCAATGTTGGTTACACAGATGTGTTCATTTTGTGATCATTAATCAAACACCCACTTTATTATATGTGTGCTTTTCTCTGTGTATGTTCCATTACAATATAAATGTTTACTTTAAAAACTACTTCAAAGCTGGAGTGTGGGCAAGCAAAGACAACAGAACTCCATGCAGGAACAAGGGAACTGTTTTAACAGTAATGTTTATATTAGCAATAGGCACATTCCAAAATCAAAGAAAAATCCCCTTACTGGGATTGTATTGGAACAGAGGCTCTTGATGGAAATTCTTCTAGGGAGCTGAGCAAACTCTCATGTCATACACTACATATAGATCTTTAAGGATTTTGGAGAGCTCAACATTCACTGACTTTTGGCTAAGCCTGACTTATTTCAAAATGAATGATTAATGGATTGATTAGTGGGTTGGACTGAAGCTTTCTCTCAGGGTTACTCTGGCCTGTGTCAAAGGGGGAAACCAACGATCCTCTCCCCTAAGTGTTCTGGCAGAACACACTTCCAATGCTTAAGTCTTGAGTCAAACCACGTATTGAATATTTGGAGTGAAAAATGAAAGTACAGCATTTGCTCTCTCATGGTATTTTTTTGGAAGTCCTGCCAAACCCTGCCTGCCTGCCAGAAAGCAAGGGGGATGTTGTAAAAGTAGTTCAAAGCCTCCTGCATGCACCACAGGGGAGAGGCAGGGCCAGTGCGTGAGTGAGGCTGCTGACCCTGGGGAGCCGGGTCTAGGAAGCATCACAGAGGGCTTTGTTTCATTAACTTCCTTCCTCTCTATTCTTGTCTACAGTTCTTTTTCCTTTATCCATAAAAGAATTTCACATAGACAAGAGCCCAATGGTAAGAATTTGAGTTGTTGGCACTAAAAACCATATGAGAAGTGTGAGCCCGAAGTTGAAGATAACTTTCCCTAAGACCTTTGGTCACATTTAGGGGTGCAGTTAATTCATTTTTGCCTTTAATAATCAGGTGTCTAAATTTTGTTAATCTGAAAAGATCTTAGTTTTGTCAATAAAATATTAGGATCTCTCGCTGAAGCAGATCTCAAAATGTCTAAAGAACAAAATAGAGCTTAAACAACTTCATATGAACAGAGCAGTGGTGATGTCAGTGGATGAAAGCTTACTTTTTTTGGAAAAGATTGTTTTTTGAAATCCAGATGCTGAGAACTCAGAAGACAGCAAACTCTCTTGGTCCTACTTGCTTTTCTATCAGCAGTCCTTTCTAGGTACACACTTAGCCTGCCTTTCCCCTGTTTCTGGGTCCTGGTCAACCAGCTTGCTATCATTACGTTCCTCCTGTACAACTTTTCTCTACTTCTGGAGACCCAAAACTTTTGCCCTCCATCTATCATTCATCCTTGTTCTCTTGATTCAAAATTATAAATCTCACCATTCATGCTACCATATATGTGGTATCATTTACTTGACATCCATATTATCTGACTGATTTAGAAACAGGAAAAAAAAGAAAACTTAATAAAAATACCCTAAACAAAACATAAGTTAAAGCTAATTGTAGAGAACAAATAATATATTTGTGTGCTACTAATATTTGTGATCATCTATTACCAGATAGCTCATTTGGCTAAAATAAATGCTGCCAATTCTAGGATTCCTAAAACTATATGCAAGTGTATACATAAACACAGATATCTTTCTATATAAAAATGTATATAGCATGCATAATATATAATATGTAAAACACATACATATAAAAATACATATGTCCATATATATAAACATTTTTGTTTGTTTATGGAGAAGATTTCCTCAGGTTCTAAATAGGGTTCATCATACAAAAGAGATTAAAAAGCAAATGGATAATGAGTTCATTTATTTCATATATTAATTTTATATAAATAAATATATTAAGTTAATATCTACCATGTGCTGGTCATTCTCTCAGGCACTTGAGGATACAGCAGTGAATGTATCAGACAAAAATGCCTGCCCTCATGAAACTTTCATTTTGGTAGAGGAGGGAATAAACAAATAAGTAGCTTTTATAGTATGCAAGGTGATGATAGATCTGGTAAACAATAGGGGAAAAAGAAATATTGAGGGATTGATTTTTAACTAAGATTGACATTGAAAGATGAAATTCGAGTAAAATCTGAAAAAGGAAAGGGGGTAAACCTTGAGGGTATGTGAGGTGGAATGCTATGGGCAAAAGAAACAAAAATGCAAATGCCTTGAGGTGGAATTGTGCCCGGCAGGTTCAAGGAAGAGCAAGGAGGTCAGTGTGGCTGAAGTGTCGTAGGCAATGAGGGATGGCGACAGCAGCAGTGGGTCAGAGGCACCGTGGGGCATCATGCCACAGAGTGTCTTATTGCCATTGCAGATACCATCGCTTCTCCTCAGAGTGAGATAGGAAGCCTCTGGAAGATTCTGAACAGAGGTGTGCCATGATCTGGCATATTTTGAAGGTAGAACAGTCAGGAGTCTGGCAGATTGGGAGTGGGAGAAGGAGTCAAGGATGACTCCAGTGTTCTGAGCAACTGGAAAGGCGGAGTTGGCATGAGGTGCTTTGCAAAAGACTGTGGAAGGAGCAGGTTTCAATGTGTACTGGGAGTAGGGGGGAAGTGTGGAGAATAACAGGAACTTATTTTTGGACATGTTGCATTTGAGATGCCTATAAGGTGTCCAGGTGGAGTTGCTGAAGAGGAGTTTAGACAAGTATGGAGTTCAAGGGAGGGGTAAGGAGGCAAGATAAATGTGCAACTCTCAGTGTTAAGGAGAGTGGGAGAGATTACATGAGATTACCAAGCACATGAATGTAGATAGAACAGAGAGGAGCTAAAGGCTGTAGTGCTGGAGGTACAATGATGTTAAGAGAGTGGGCCAGAAGGAAAAGCCAGCAAAGGAGACAGACTAAATGGCCACTGTGGGATGAGAAAAATCAGGAGCATATGTCGCAGAAGCAACATGATGTGTTCAAGGAGTAGTCAACAATTTTAGATGCTGTTGATGAGTAAGTCGAAGATGAGTAAGTGGTTATTAGATTCAGCAACATGAAGATCATTGATGGCCTTAACAAGGACAGTTTTGGTAGAACTGGGGGGGGCAGAAGCTTGGTGAGAGTGGGTCTATGGAAGAATAGGCACAGGTACATTGGAGACCAGGAGAAAAGTGGAGCATTGGCTGGGACAGAGATGTAGGGTCAAGAGGACTTTTAAGATGGAAGTTGTAACAACTTGCATGTACGCCAATGAGAACAATCAAGTGGAGATGGGGAATTGGTGAGTCACAGGAAAGGGAGAATTGCTGGAGCAAATTTCCTGAGTATAGAGAGAGGCAGCCATAGTACACAGTGGAGAGACTGGCCTTTCCTAAGAGAGCAGATATTTCATGCAAATGAACAGGAAGGAAGACAGCAGTATATTTGTGTTGATGCAAGTAGTGGGCAATAGGAACTTGGGAAGAGCGTTCTCCTGATTATTTCCATTTCCTCAAAAAAAAAAAAAAAGAACATGGTTATCAGCTGTAAGGGAGTGGTGGGGGGAGGTCTGAGCAGAGATGAGAAGTCTTTAAAAAGTCATTTGGAGGAGTGAGAAAAAGGATGAAAAACTATGATTATTGGATAGTAGTTAAAGTCCACTTAATGGCAGTGGTCGTGAATTTGAACTATAACCAGTGAGCATGGTTCTGAACTTTTAGCTACACACATGCCATCCTGGGTAGGCAGAGAGATTGGCTCAATAATAAATATGTGTTGGATACCTATTTAGAACTTGGCATTGGGGAAGGTGCAAGAAATACAGGGATCAATAAAATGGTTTTGTCCCCTTTCTTTGTAAAGCTTCTTAAGAAGCTTTGAGTGGCATGACAGATCCACAAACATCCAAGTATAACGTGGTAAGTTCAAGAGGGCTCTAAGTAGTGGAAAGCATGAGAACATAAAAAATATGAGACCCCAGTTTGGGGTTCAGAGAAGGTTTTCTGGAGAACATGATGCCTGATGTGAGTATAGATTTAAGAATTAGTAAAATCAGGTGAAGAAAGATTGAAAAGCATTCCACGTGAAAGCAACTGTAGGATTTAGAGTTCACCAGGTGAAGAAAGTGGAGGAAGTTTCTCTATGTAGCACAACATCATGGAGATGTGAATCATGTGGGAGAGAAAATTGATATCTGCCCCATTAGAGTGGAAAGTTAGGAAGTGGAAGATCAACAAGTGGAGCTCCAGTCCATGGAACCTTGGACATGAAGGGAAACATTGAGGACTCAGCATTTTACATGGAACCCTTGCACTGCCATGCAGAGGGTGGAGTGAGTGGCGATTGGCGGCAGGAACTCACTTAAGAGGCTGTAGTTGCTCTGGGCTTCATATCCAAAATTAGGATTATGGTCATAGGGATGGAGGAGACAAAAATGGATTTGAGTTACAATTGTCAGGACTGAATAATCTTTTTGAATGTGAAGGCTGTTGCATCTTATTTTTGCTCCATTCTTGACTGAAGAAAACTCCCCTAACCCGAGCCAGACATTTCAGAAATGTGTGTCATTGGTTAGAGGTAGCAAGGTGAAATAATATGACTAGATTGTTTACTCTGTTTGCATCACTGGAATACATACTGGTTAGATGGAAGGTTTATAGTCTTTTCTTTGAATAAAAAGATAGCCAATGTGTTTATTTTGTATATATTGATTAATGTGTGTGATTTATAAAAAATCAAGATGCTTTACTCAAACATAAGAAAGATATTTTGTATTATCTTATGACTTAGGGAAAATACCATGTCACACTTTTGCTTAGTTGGAGTTTGGATGATCAATGAAATGATTATACCACTGTAAGTTTCAGGAGGAATAATGCTTATCCCCAGATAGAAATACTATGATGTGTAATGACAGATTGATTAGGAAGAAGCGACACTGGAGACCATGGCTATATGTCTGCTACTTCCAGTAATTCTTGGGTAGGATACTTGACTTCTTTGTGGCGAGGATGTCCTGCCATATCTCTTAGGATTGGTGTAGGGATTCAAATATTAATGTGTAAAAATACTTTGATAATTTATAACAAATGTATATGTGTATATATTTGTAAAAGGACTGGAGATGGTTCATTGAAATTAAAATATTCACTACATCCCACCTCCCTTTTTTATCCTACTTGGACAGTGCAAAGAACATGACCTGGCCATGATTAACCAGCTGCTGGATGATCCGAAGCTGACAGCCAGAAAATACAGGGAATGGAAAGTCATGAACACCTTGCTGATCCAGGATATCTACCAACAGCAGCGGGCCCCTACGTCTGCCCATGAAGGCACCCCCCAGGGACTAGAGAAACCATCTTCCTCTGCCTGTGTTGAAAATTAACTATTTGAGACCAAGTGAGGATTCTCTCCCCTTACACCTTACCCCAAGCAACTCTTCAAGATGTTGCAAGAGCTTTCCTTTTAAGGAAAACTGAAATCAGTTTGTCATCAGCAGCGCCCTCTTAGAAGATGCAACTTAGGTGAGGACCAGCTTCGATAGCAGCAGGACTCCGGGTTCCAGCCGTAGAGCTTCCTTCAAGACTGGGCTGACTGAGTCCAGTTGAACAAACATTGTGTTCCTAGAGGAGCTCACAGTTATGCTAGACTTTTGGTGGCATGTGAGAAATGTATCTTTTGTTCCTTGCTCTCAAGAGTATTATAACATTCCATGGACAAAAGATACATTTTACCAGGGATAGTCAAAGAAGAATGAACTTACTCCACCAGGTTGGGTAGTGGGGGTCTACAAATGAGTTTTTGAGTGGAGGGAACTTTTCTATACCAGCAACTGGAGCAGGACAAATTGGGTATTGTGGAACCAAAATCTGTTGCCTTTGGTTCAGAATGGGTTGAGAAATACTTCATAATGAGTGGTGTGTGGGAGAGCCCAAGGAGGAGGAGGTATGTTCTATGTTCCTCTCTCTCAAAGGACTGCTTGATAGTTTCCCACTTTACCCAGGTGGGGGGGATCTGATGACCTTTTCCTTTCCATAGCACCTCTATAGAAATCTATCTGATTACACTTGGAGACCTCTACTTCCTCCTAGCTCTCCTAAACCACTCTAGGAGATAGTAATAAGCCCAGCAAAGAGTATTTGCTGTTTTTGTCCTTGGGTGTGGTGGCTATGCACACATAAATTTATACCCAGTTTCCCCAGGATCAATATTGACAACGTGATTCTGGTGTCTCAGTTGGCTTAATATCTTTATTCCAAACAAAACAAACAACAAAAACAAGAGTTAAAACATGATGGTTTTATTTTTGTATGTTTATGTGTCACTTTGTGTCCTATGTGAATAGCTATAATATATTATTTAAGTATATTTATAGAAGGTCGAATTACTAGAGTTTTAAAAGATGATATACTATTATTTGTTTTGCTCAGTATATATCTCAGAGTATATCCTTTGTGCTTGAGAAAAATAGGGATACTACTAATCTATTGGAGTTACTTTGTTGCACTATCAGTTTGTATGAGAAATGCTCAGGACACCTTGTGGGATAAATGTGGGGGCATGCATTAATGAACTTCCATTTTCTGGCTCCTTTCTCTCTCTCTCTGCCTCTCTTTTTCAACCCAGAGTGCTCAGAGCTCTCTATCTGTTGTTCATCATTCTTTTAACCAGAAAAGGGCTTTCATCTTCTGGATAACCCCAGAAAAGGGTTATCCCTTCCAGGAAATAAACTTGAAGCTTCATGCCATTTATGCACACAAACCCTAAACCAAATGAAATACAACTAATGCAGTCTTTTATCTAAAGACTGACAGCAATTTGGGGGTCTGTTGTTAAAGAGAACTCACTTTATTAGAGAAACAATACGGAAGTCTTCACTTCCAAATGATCATGAGTATTTCTCACCACATGAATAACCACACAACCCACCAAAATTCCATTTTGGCCTTACCTTAGCAAATTGTCAACATAACACGGCTTTATAGCGTCCAAGTGTGGCTTGACATTTGAATGGAAATAACCCCCTGAATTTTATCTGCAAACTAAATGGAAATAGTTGTTGAATATTTCCCCAACCTTTACTAAGAAATCTTAATATTTTGCAAAGAAAAGATAACCTTTGAATGAAGAAAAACAAAAAAACCAAGGAGCAAGCTGTAGTACTTGAAGTTTCTGTAAGATCAGAGTTCATGTTAGTCAATTTGCCTAGTGGAAAGTGCTGGGCGTAGGCCACAGACACGGCAGAGCGGGGACTGTGCAGAAATAACCTTTCAGGTTCTCAGATCAGACCCTGCAACTTCTGGTTTGAGAGGCGTGGGATTTAATTTCTTTACTCGGGAAATTATCATGCATTCTTTGAGTAACCAGCAGCAATCAGAAGGTTGGTTCAGGCTTCTCAATGTAAACAAAGTTTTGAGAGGAAAAAAACATGGAGGAAATAATAGTTTGGCCACATAGTCTCCCATCTCTTTTATTTTTTGGTTCGTAACACCAATACATGTCAAGATAGTCTTTTCTAAACTGAAGTACTTTGAAAGCTTTTGATGAAGGCTTACAGACTTCAGTGCTTTGCTGTGGACTTCTGTGAATATTGTTAACTGACCATTTAGTGTAAATTCCTCGAGTGCTACGCACAATGGCGCAGAATAGCCCATGAGACCCCTTGATCAAACCCTTTGGTTATTTTTCGAAGTCAAGCTAGTCTAGAAGCTCTTCTCTTGGGAGTTAAAGCAGTTACTTTGTGGAACCTCCCAAATGAAATCACATGGCCGACTTTGCGCTCTGCTCTTCCAGAACAAGCTCACCTGCTCCTGAGTGTGGCTCTGTAGTATGTTGTGCTGGGAAGCAGGGGCTGCCTCTGGGAGTCCCCCAACTTCAGCTGTGGTCACTGCAAGGAGGGACAGCGGACAACGAGGAAGAGTGGGTGACGCTGTCCGTGTCGCTCAACAGAATCGCCTTGCCATTTTTCTGATCCAACGGATATTGGGAAAACTGGATCACTTCGTTTATTCCTGGGGATCAGGTCATATGAAGTGGATTTTGGTTAGTTTCCTGGGGTCCTGGGGGGGAGACTCCTCTACCCAGTCCTGCAGACATAGGGTCTGAGGGCTGTGGAATGACCCAGGTCCAAACCTGTGGCAGCTGCTCTGGGGGATCTGGGCTGGCCTCCTCTTTGGGGTTGTGGGGAGGAAGGCATCTCTCTACTGCTAGCCTGCAGGCCCACACGATGCCTGATATGGTGCCTTCCCTGGTCGGTACATCGCCACACACGCTGAATTGATGGTCTTGAGCTTGAAGGGCATTTGCTGCCTTTAATAATCCTTAGTTCTGCCACAATCTCAGCCTGGCATCACAGGCCTAGGAGGAATCACCAGGCGCACTAGCGCAAAGACTCCTGGAAGCCTAAGAAAGATTGTGTTTGGAGTCAGGTTTCCTTGGGAAACCAATGCCTTACGTTTATGTAGCACTTCGCAGTTTGCAGTTGGTGTGTTTCAGGTTCCCCCTTCCCCTCTCCAGTGGTCCTTGTGGGATCATTATGGGTTATCATCACTCTTTGACCCAGGGAGGAAACAAGCTCCCCCTGCACCCTCCATCTCCCTTCACCTTGCGCAGTGGCTGATGGGACCCAGCAGTCTGACTTGGAGTGTGCCTGCCGCTGCACCGAAATGGGCCACAGCTTCTGTGGTCCCCGGTTGGAAACCTGAGGGCCTCTTCCTTGAGCCACTGTTCCCTGGCAGCAGCCTGCTGCTGGGCGGAAGGCCAATTGGGTTGGACCTAACCACATGTGATTCTTCCCTTCCTCTATGTTATGCTGCTCGCTGGGTGCTGGGAGATCCCTGGATGAAAGAGGTATTTAAAGAAATGGAGTTTGTCTTGTTTTCCTTTTAAAATGTGTCAGGAGATGTCAGAGACTGAGCTCAGTGACTCAGGGTTAGGCCCTTAACTTTCCTCTCCCATTTCTTATCCTATAATTATGATTTCCTCAGATAGCCTTTAAGTCACAAATGAGATCATAGAGATGAAACAGATAAAAAGAAAATATATTTTTAAGTCTTTGAGGAGAGGTGCTATACAGATTCCAGCCGTACCTAAATACATGGACACATGCCTCTTTTAAGATGCTCTCATGGAAACGTAATGTTTTGAAGTAGTCACACAGATTTAGGGAGTCATTTAGGTACAGAGTATACTTATCCAAAAGTCAGTATGTATTGAGAAGCTGTCATGTCCAACCGAGTTTTAGGGTGCATTTCTTCTTCAGTCTAACAGAATGTAATATTGAAATGAGATTTTCTAATCCGCCCCAGTTTTTTTGAATACTTATCGCATGAAAGACATTAGCTCCTAGAGATGCAAGGTGACTGCCTGCCTCTGTAGTTTTTGATCATCATTGAAAAGGAAAGCCCCCGAAACTTGATTTTAACAACCCATACGAACTGGCCTGGGGAGGAGGAATAATTCTACCCCTCATGGAGAGCTGCCCATCTCAGTAAACAAGATTTTGAACAGCTACATGCTTCTCTGTGTGTGAGACAGGAAGCCATGTCTTCACTCACTCTGTACATCTATACTGTCCCCATACCACAAAGACCACAGAGATATTAAAAATGGATTCTACATGAAAAAAAAAAAAGCTTTCCATCTCTCTTGCTGTGAGATTTAACTGCTCTATATTGCTATTTCTCTACCTGGAGTCTGACGGGGAAGCATGCCCCCTGGAGACATTTAGCATTCCATAATGAAAACCAGAATTTTAAATCACTATAGATTTTAATGTCCTTGCATGGTGGGGATGGGACTTTGTGCACTGCATGGTGTTAGGGGGCAAGACCTTAATGTGGAAATGCTACTTGCAATTTCATTGTAATTTCATTCGTGGTCACCGTATTCTCTTCAACAGAACTGGAAAAAAAGAGGCATGGTTCATTTCTCCTGCTTTGTTTTTAGAAGTTGATTTGTAAGATAAAAATAAAAACAAGAGAAAATAAGTCTCATAAAATGACATGGAAAAAGCTTGAAATCCACTACTGGTGTTCATTTTCTGCCTTGCAGTGTTGCTTCCTCAAAGAAAAAAACTCCCTGAGAAGTGTTTGGTGGCTGGGCTTTTATCTTCTACAAAGGTTATGGTGCTCTCTGCTGGCTGTCACAAGAATAATTGCTTCTAGACGGTGTTTTCATTTTTAAAGATTTAATTATGTTGGGAAATCTAGTTCAACAATAACTGATGTAACCTTGTTCAGTGTTCCTCAGCTTACAGGTTTGTTAGTATACAAAGATATTTTATATTTTGCAGAATTGTTTGCCCACAAAATATGACTTGCACGTTAGTTACCTGTTAGCATTACTAGGCACCCACATTTTGTAAAGAGAATTGTTTTCAATTTGCAGATTACACACAACCTGTGGCACATAAGTTGCTTAAAGCACAAAGATATTTCTGTGAAAAATGAATGAAGAAAATAGTGAAATAGCCTAATTGCCTTTATTTTGGATCAGTTGATCAGAGGAAGTGAGCCTCCGTTTCAGCTTGATTCATACCTCCTGGATTGCTGTCTATACAAAGTGTTTTCATTTTTTCCTCTCTCCCAATTATCACCTTACATGCTGAATCCCACCCTCTTTTTTCTCCATCCGGCCACCATGAGACATGTCTAGGCTCCCATAGGAAAGCAGGAAAAATTATTCTAGACCAAAGAGACTAGCAAAGGGCCATAGATGCAGTGTGTTCCAGATTTCTAGAACAACCTTGTATTAGTTTTCTATTGCTTCTGTAACAAATTACCACACATTTAGTGGCTTAAAAATGTGTTTTCTTACAGTTCTGAAGGTCAGAAAGCTGACCCTGGTCACTTCGGGTTAAAATCAAGCTGATTGTGTTCCTTCTGGAGGCGCAGCCTCAGACAAGTCCCCTCCCTCTCCAGGTCCTCTGCATTCTTTGCTTCTTAGCGTCCTTCTTCCACCTGCAAAGTCAGCAGTATTTCATGTATCTACACCGTTCTTCTCTAGTCGTATCTTCCTCAGACCAGCTCTTCTGAGGATACCTGGGATTACCCCGGGCCCATGTGGATAGTCCAGGAGACTGTTTTAAGGTCAGTTGATGAGCAACTTGAATTCAATCTGCAACTCCCATTCCCCATAGTCCTTACTTCCCCTCTGTGACACGTACACAGGTTCCGGAGATGAAGATATGGTCCTAGTTCTGCCTACTGCAAACCTCCATTTCAAATGTTCTGCTTGGTCCCCTGAACCATCCACTTCTCCCAAATATTCCAAGATTTCCAAGTTTTAACTGCAGGCATGGAAATTCTTTGTCATACTATGGGACTTGAATTTGAATTCATCAGAATATGTTAACTGTAAGAAAGGTAATTCCATCTTTATGATGAGAAGATAGAAAATTCTTAGTTTTCAGAATCAGGTGCACAGAGGTCTAACAGGTACAGTGTTTTAACAATCAGGTAAGGTTTTAACAACACCTGCATTTAAAGACGAAGAGTTAGAAATTCACTTCTGAGAATCAAGCATCATAAAGCAGAGAATATTTTAGGCCTTAAAATCTTAGGTTAATGAGCCACTCTGTGCCACGAGAGACTGACCAAGGGGTTTGGCCGAGTCACAGCTTTCTCTCTTGTGGAAGAGGAGACAAACTTGTGTGAGTGTGTGATGATGTTTAAGTGTACAGCTAAGCATAGAGTTTCCATGGGTCCTGATACTTGTAAATCACAATCTGAACATTGTGTTTGTCTTTTCTCTTTAAAAAGACACAAACGAACCTGAATTTACAGGTAATTCCTTGATGCTATTAGTTTTTCCCAGTCACATATTTTAGGAAGTCATGAATAATCTATCAACACTGAAGTCTTCTGAGCATGTCTTGGCAGTTCTCTGCAGAGCCAACGGTGAAAGAAAAAGGGACGAAAGCCTCAGGCAAAGAGGATGCCTGGATATTTAGCTGGTTATCATCCCAGTGCCAAAGCCATTGGTTTGGATGCTATGGGAGCCTTCCCAGATCCCCCGGTTGCTCTGAGGTCCTGCAGCTAACAGCATCCCCCTTTCCAGAAAATTATCCTCAGCTAAATGAGAGCCACTTAGGCCAGGTTATGTTCCCCATCCCCAGTGAGGGCAGCTGTGGCCACTGACTGGCTGGGCCAGATGGCAGCGCCTGGAAGTCATTAGCAAGGTAGTCATAATTACCAAAGTGGACAGTAAGGTGGAAATGACAGCCTGCATCTGGCACTGAGCATATGGATCTTTGGAGATTGCTAAAAGGAAATGGTTTTCCTAGAGACACACTATATAGAAGCCAACAATATACATGTATTTTTCAAGGGAAATTGGAAACAGCATCCAAATTGTTGCTGATCCCCAGGACCCCCCAAGTATTATGGCCACTGTGTTAGGGTAGGGTAGGGGCATATACAGGTCAAGTGAAAAATGGCCCATGTCCCCAGTTTCTGAATATATACTTGGAATGGCCATACTTAGCAGCTGGAAGAACTCATGTCTGTTCTTTGACCAGTAATAGCTATTGTCATAAGAGGGACCAAACAGAAGTCCCTGAAGCTGCCTTTCGCAGGAAAGAAAGTAAACAATACTGAATCCAAGAGGAATGGCAGAAATTAGTGCCACCCTTAGACTTCAAGGATACGAGGGTAGTGAGCCCCACTCATAACTTTTCAATTTAGCAATTTGGCTCCTGAAAAATCAAGATGGATCATGGCAAATTGTAGTGGGTTCTTGCAAACTGAAACCAAGTTATAACCCTCATTGTAGCTGCCCTGTTGGAAGCGGCATCTTTACTGGAGCAGATTACAGCCTCAGGTACAGAGACTTTGGCTAGGTAAGTGAATTATTTTAATGGATGCCTAATACCCATCATGAAAGAGGCATTCACATTTATATGGATGGATGACAATACACATTTATGACCTTGCCCCAGATATATATTAATGCTTCTGCTAGGTGTCACTATGTAGTCATAAGGTATCTGGACCCCTTGGACCCTCACAGAACATCACATGGTGCACTGTATTGATAATATCATGTAATAAACAATAAGAACTTGAACAAGAAGTGACAAGTGCTCTGGAGGCTATGATTAGACACAGGAACTCCAGAGTGAGAGTTAAACCCTACAGAGATCCAGGAGCCTGCCAAATAAGCAAAATATTTCAAGGCCTGTTGGCCTAGGGCGAACCAGGATATCTCATTCAAAGGATAAGTTATTGTATTTTGTACTTCTGCCAGTAAGAAAGAAGCATTATGTTTGGAGGGCCTGTTCAAGTTTTCAAGGCAACATATTCTGTCCTTGGGAAGATTGTTCTGACTTCATTCGTTGAGTGACATAGGAAGCTCCTAGTTTTGATTGGGTTCCAGAACAAGAATGGCTTCAGCAGAAATAGGCTGTGTTTCTTGGACCATGTGACTCAGAAGAGCCTGTGGTAATAGAGATATATAATACAGAAAGAACAATCTGGAGTCTGTGATAATCTCCAACATGAGAGTCCCAGCATGGATCCCTAGGATTCTGGACCCAGGCCATGCCATCTACAGCAGGGTAGGAGCCTCCATTAGAAAATAGCTCCCGGCATGGTATTTAGCCCTGGTAGACACTAACTGGTAGAGTGTCTAACCGGGATTATCAGCCAGAACTAACCATCAAGAGGTGGGTACTTTTAGACAGAAGTGTAAGGTGGTCCAGAAGTAATTCATTGTAACATGGAAGTGGAACATCCAAGATGGGGCTTAAGCAGCTCTAAAGGGCACAAGAGAATTACATCAACAGGTGACTCAGACACCCGTGTCCCTGAGCACTAATGCAGTCACCCCTTTCTCAGTTCATACATTTGACCTTGTAGGGGAGTTCTCATTGTCAGACAGAAGAGGAAAATGCCTGAACATAGTTCATTAATAATTCCATTTGATATGTGAAGTCAAGCCAAAAATGGATTGCTCACTGCCTCTCTTTTAGGTGACCCTAAATGCCAGTGGTGAAAACCTCCCAGAAGTCAGAACTTCAGGCAAGTGTTTGCTCATCCACTTTATGGGGAGAGAAGTAGCCCAAGAACATTGAGGAAAAGGTGGTCTGGGGGAATAGGTTTGAGGATCTACCTGTGCGAGTGGCACAGTGTGAGAGGATCTGCTCTTTGTATTGAATGTTAATACTCACCAGAGAGCATCTGTTTCAGAAGAAACACTAAGCCACCCCATGGACGGGATGAGTTGGCCAACTGATGCCCACCAGCTTCTGTCACTGGCCACCACAGGGCTTGCACAATAAGGTCATGGACAGAGAAACCATGGTGGGAGAGACAGAGGCTTAACCACAGGCCCCAAAATGTGTTCCGTCCCCAAGGCTGAAAGCTTCTGCTGCTGCTGAATATCTTGCTCACCAGTAGCAATGCCTCCTAAGTCCCAAGAAGGTGTCATGGAAACCCAGCAGCCGTATTGGCAATTGATGTGTTGGACTCCTTCCATCTGGGAAAAGGCAATGTTACCCCTGAGTAGGATAGAGATGAATCCACATATGAATTTGCCTTTCCTTTCTACAGCACCTGAGCCAACGCTACCACTAAGAGCTCACAGAATGTCTGATTCCAGGGATCCCACATAACACCAATATTATGGACTGAATGTTTATTTGCCTCCAAAGTTCATAGGTTGAAGTCACATTCTCAAGGTGATGGTATCTGGAAGTGGGGCCTTTTGGTGGAGCCCTTCTGAATGCAGCTAGGGACCTTGCAGGAAGCTCATTTTCTTCCCATTATGTGACCATACGATGGGAAATCAGGAGCCTGCAGCCCAGACGAGGGCCCTCACCAGAAATCAACCATGCTGACACCCTGATCTCAGACTTTCAGCCTCCAGAACTGTGAGAACTAAATATCTGTTGTACATAAGCTACCCACGTTATAGTGTTTGGTTCCAGCGGCCTGAGTTGACTCAATCACCCTGCATAAGCAGTCCGTTGTGTGATCAAGGAAGCAAGGCAGTGGGCACGTGCCATGGAATCCGATGATTCTATCATATTCTGTACATTCAGAAGTTGCTGGAATAAAGAGCTTGGAAAGCCCCTTGAGGGTGCCATTGAGGTACCCACAGGCAGAAGGCACCCTCAGTGAGGATAGAGCGCTATCCTTCAGAACACAGTATACTCTTTAAAAACCAATGGCCATTCTACAGTACCCTGTCCTCAACAGGCTAAATTCATAGGTCAGGGAGTCAAAGAGCAAAGTAGAATGGGATGGCTCACTAGTTGTGGAATTTGTGATTCCCATCCCTTCACTCAGTCTCTGTGGTTCTAAATGTCTTATTTCTACAGGGGACCCTGTAAGAACCCCAGTACACCTAAAACTATGGTGGCCACCTAACTTCTTTGTGTTTCTCATGTTAGGACACCACCAGGCACTGAAAGGATCTACCCACTGGCAAGGATTATTGACCTCGATGCTTGTAAAGAGATAGGACTGCTGCTACTTAAAAGAGGAGGGAAAATTGTCTTGTGCTCGTACAACCCACTGGGGTGTCTCTTGGCACTTTCACACTCACTTACCACTTGCCTAGTGAAAGGTCAAGGACAGTAACTAGTCTGATAAATGTATGGTAGCCAGGAGCTTAGATAGTTCAGGCATGGAGGTCTGGGATATCAGACAGCACAAGTATGAGACAAGGAGAACCTAGAATGTATAGTGGAGAAGGGAAATTATGTGTCATCGAAGGCCTGAGAACCAACTGCACAGTGGGGCTATAGATCATCACCCTAACTTGGCTCTTGGAAGTTTGCTCAGAAATGTGACTGTGTTTATATATAATAAACTTAATATGAAAAGAGTATCTGAATAGTATAGGAGGTAGACTGGCTTGGATGCTGACGGTGCACTGTTCAGATCCTTATCCAGATAGAAGAATGTTGGCTGCTAACAGCTCACAACTGTCTCCTTCTCCAGAGACTGGCCTTTGGCAGAAGAGGAGCTGCTTCTACTGAGAAGTTTTCCTCCTGCTCCCTTTCTCTACTCCATGCCCAGCAGCTAATCACCAACAACTGCTTTACACAAGGTACAACAGTTCATTTCCCTTGTCTCAAGACAGACCACTCTGTGGTACAATGTGTACTCCAGAGCACCTCTTGAGATCAGATCGAAGTTAGTTTCTGTCCAGACCATATTAATTAGGTTTCTTTCTCTATCCTATCCTGTTTGCCCATGCCCCTTGTCTCGCACACACTCAATACATTACTGTCAACAAAAATCCCTGTCTTGGGCAATGCTTCCATGGAACCTGATCTAAGACAATTATCCCCCTCTCTACCTGTCTCTTGCATGTGGGGAGCTCTTTCTGTTCTGTGCTACATAAGGGTGTCCTATATTGAGGGTGATATCATATTTCTCCTTGCTCAATAATTTGTCAATCCTGAGAATGAGCCCAGAATGCAAATGTTCTTTTCTTTGAACTCCTAATGTAAGTATCATTCAATCTATAAGTGAATGTCAGAATTATTCATTAGCAATCATACAACACCTCTTGGTTTTATACATTATGCACAAAATGCTTCATTTCACACCTCTACAATTTTGGTTGGAATTTAAGTGTTTACTCTTGTAATCACCCACCATTACAAATTATTAATCACAGTAGATTGTGTGAGATTTTCCCTTCTCCTTTTTTTCTTTACCTAAATATCCAAATTAAGGAAATATTTCTCTTAAAATTCACTGCCTTGCAGAGGTGACTTATCCTAATCCTGCCTTATCATTAGGACGTTTTATCAAGGACACATGATACTTTCTGTATAAGTTGTGAGCTTATAAACCTATGAATTGAGGTTCATTTTTTTTGCCTATGGATGTCTGATTGTTCCAGAGCCATTTGTTGAAAATACTCTTTCCTCCATTGAATTACTTTTGCCACCTTTGTCAAAAATCAGTATGGCATTTGTATGGGTCTATTTATGAGTTCTCTATTCTGTTCATTTAATCTGTGTGCTTATCCCTATGCCAGGCCACACAGTCTTGATTACTGTAGTTACATAAATAAGTATTGAACTCAGGCAGACTGATTCCTCCCACTTTATTTTCTTTTTCAAAATTGTATTAGCTATTCTAGTTCCTTGTTCTTCCATGTAAATTTTAAAATAATATTGTCTATATCTACAAAAAAACTTGCTGGGATTTTTTTCCCCCTTTTCCCCCAGTTTTATTGAGGTATAATTAACAAATAAAAATTATACACATTTAATGGTATACAATGTGATGGTTTGATATATGTATACATTATGAAATAGTCACCACCATTAAGCTTATTAACATATGTATTATCTCAGTTTTCATCATTTTTTTGTGGAGAGAACATTTAAGATCTACTCTCAGCAAATTTCATTTTTTTAACTATGGTCATTATGCTGTTCATTAGATCACCAGAAATACCCATCCTGCTTAACTGAAACTTGGTACGGTTTGACTAACATCTCCCTGTTTGCCCTATTCCCCATCCCCTGGCAACCTCCATTCTAATCTGTCTCTGTGAATTTTACATTTTTAGATTCCAAAGTAAGTGAGATCAGGCAGGACTTGTTTTTCTGTGTCTGGCTTATTTCGCTTAGCATAATTTCCAAGTTCATCCATGTTGTCACCATGACAGAATTTCCTTCTTTAGGATTTTCTGTCTGTAAAACCATATCATCTGCAGACAATTTTACTTTTTTATTTCCCATTTGGATGCCTTTTATTTCTTTTTCTTGCCTAATTGCTCTGCCTAGGAATTCCAGTACTATATTGAGTATATGTGATAAGACCAGGCATCCTTGTCTTGTTTCTGAACTTAGAGGAAAAAGTGAAAAAAGAGAGACGCTGTCAGCATTTCACCATTGAGTATGATGTTAGCTATGGGTTTTTCATATACTGCCTTTATTATGTTGAGATACATTGCTTCTATATCTAATTTGTTGAGGATTTTGTTTTTACCATGAAAAGATGTTGTATTTTATAAATTTGTTTTTCCTGCATCTATTGAGATGTTCATATGATTTTTATTCTTCACTGTTACTGTGGTGTAGCACATTTATTGAGCCATCCTTGTATCACAGGGAAAAATCCCACTTGATTACTATGTATGATTCCTTTAATGTGCTGTTGAATTTGATTTGTTAGTATTTTGTTAAGGGTGTTTGCATCTACATTAATCAGAGATATTGGCCTAAGATTTGTAGCATCTTTGTTTGGCTTTGGTATTAAGGTAAGACTGGCCATGTAAAATGAGCTTGGGTGTGTCCCCTCCTCTTCTTGTTTTGGGAGAGTTTGGGAAAAATTGGCATTAATTCCTCTGTAGAAGTCTGGTAGAATTCACCAGTGAAAACATCATATTGGGCCTTTTTTGTGGGGGTAGGGTTTTGATCACTGACTCAATTTCTTTACTCTTTATTGGTCTCTTCAGATTTTCTATTTCTTTTGATTCAGTTTTGGTAGGCTGTATGTTTCTAAGATTTATCTGTTTCTTCTAGGTTATCCAGGTTGTTGTCATACTTTTTCCTAGTAGCTTATTTGATCCTTTGTATGTCTGTGGTATGAGTTGTAATGTCTCCTCCTTCATTTATAATTTTATTTGAGTCTTTTCTCTTTTTATGTAGATAGTCTAGCTAAGGTTTGCCAATTTATGTTTTCAAAAACCCAACTCTTTGTTTCATCAATCTTTCTATTGTTTTTCTAGTCTCTACTTCATTTGTTTCTTCTTTGATCTTTGTCATTTTTCCCCTTTCTCACTTTGGGCTTACTTTGTTCTTTTTCCTGTTCCTTGAGGTATAAGTTAGGTTGTTTCTTTAAGATAATTTTTTTTCTTAATTTAGGCATTTATTGCCATAAATATCCATCTTAGAACTGCTTTTGCTGCATCACATTCCTATTCCACCACCTTGCTGATGTCCTTGCTGAGATTTTGATAACAATTTCATGATTTTCATAATTCTCATAATTTTTTTAAAGTGATTGTAGATGGTATTGTATTTTTAATTTTGGTGTCCATTGCAAGTATATATATATATTATATATGTATATATAATAAACAGAGTGTGTGTGTGTAGGTTTATCTTAAATCCTGTGATTTTTGCTGAACTCCCTTATTAGTTCTAGGAGGTTTTTTTTTTTTAAGATTCCTTGGGATTTTCAATACAGACATGTCATCTGCAAACAGGGGAAATTTATTTTTATTTTTATTTTTTCTGATCTGTATGCCTTTTATTTCTTTCTATTGTGTTACTGTATTGGCCAGAATCTACAGCATTATGTTGAGTAAGAGTGGTGAGAGTGGACATCTTTGCCTTGCTCTCAGTCTTAGGGGGAAAGCATCCAGCCTTGTACCATTAAATATAACATTAGCTATCAGTTTTTGGTAGATATTCCTTATCGAGTTGAGTAAGTTTCCATCTATTTTTATTTTCCAAGAGTTTTATCATGAACAGGTATTGGATTTTATAAAATGGATTTTCTGTATCAATTGATATAATTATGTAATTTTTCTTCTTTAGTTTGTTGATATAGTAGATTTTTGATAATTGAATTTTGAATATTGAATCAGCCTTGCATCCCTGTAATAAACTCTACTTGGTCATGATGCATACTTTTTATATATTGATGAACTTTATTTGCTAATATTTTAAGAATTTTCACATCTATATTTATAAGAAACATCAGTCTATTTCTTTTTCTGTCTTTATCTGCTTTTTGTATCAGTGTAATAGTAGCTTCAGAAAGCAAATGGGGGAATGTTCTCTCCTCTTCTGTTTTCTGGAAGAGACTGTGTAAAATTGATGTTAATTCTTTTGAAGTTTGGTAGAATTCTCCATTGAAACTGTCAGGGATTTAAGATATCCTTTTTGGTAATTTTTAAATAACAAATTCTATTTCCTTAATACTTACATGGTATACAAATTGTGTTTCACACTGGGTTAGTTGTACTAGTTTGTGATTTTTGAGGAACTGGCCCATTTCATGTAAGTCTCAAAATTTATTCTTGTTGTTTTGTTTATATATCTCATTATCTTTTGGATATCTAAAGAGTCCGTATTGATAACCCCTGTTTCATTGCTGATATTGGTAATTTTTATGTCTCCTCTCTTTTATTTTGTCAGTCTTGCTAGAGGCTTGCCAATTTTATTGATCTTTTCAGAGAACTACCCATTTCTTTTACTAAGTTTCTTTATTATTTTTCTGTTTTCAGTTTTTAGCTGTATTTTGTGGGAAGAATACATCTATTCCATCTTCCTGGAAGTGGAGACAGCTGATGAGTACTTACTAGCAGGTAATCAGACCTTCTGTGACTCAAATGCAATTCATTTATCTTTTCGAAAAAATGCTTCCAGAAGTTTATTCAAACGTCTCTTCCCAGTGATTTATACAAGACAATTTATATTCTCAGACATTACTCTGTGTTCTTGTTAATCTTCACCCCCTGTCCTGGAGAAGAAAGAATTCATTGTCAAATGTGTATCATGGACAGTAATTAGAATAAATGTAGATGAAGAAGAGAAGCCTTTATGTTAGAGTGGTCAAGGAAGGGTTCATTGAGGAATGAGGTTTGAGATGGATTTTTGACTTACTCATGTAGATAGAGCAAGTGAGAGAGGAACTAGATATGCCAGTCTGAAATACAAGAGGACAGCATGAAGTTAGAAAAAAAGATGTATCATGAAAAATAATCTGGTTGGCTTCCTATAGAAAAGTAACCAAAATAATAGGAACTCCTTTTATTGAACAAGTGTTATACTTGTGCATTTACGTGCCTGTGTGTGTGTATATCAGTGACTAGGTGTTTTGCTACAGTCCAGACGAGACTCTGTTACTCTAGCTCCACGTCCTGTACTCTGGGCAAAGAATGTTTAGGGAATTCAGAACTATACCCTGATTGGTACAGAAACTAGGACACTTACGATGAAAGAACTGGTCCACAACTGGGTTTGAGATGAGACGCATATATTTGATGGATCAGGAGACCTCAGATGAGTTTGGACTGAGAGCAAGAGAAGTAACAGGGCCTGTGGGACTGTTAGGCTAGAGGTTTGGCAGAGAGGGCCCAGGTTAGAGGGGACAGATTCCAGGTTCAGAGTGAATGAGGACTGGGCTGTTTGCATGTTCTCTGCTATTCAAGTGTCTGAGCATCCTGGGAAGGAGGAATCTATGGTGCTACAGGTGCCACAGGTCTACATCTGAACCTGTTGTGTAAAACTTGGTCATGAGAGACACAAGACACAGCAGCAACAGAGGCCTGCAGACTGTGAAAGCTTTTCAGTACTGCAGCTCTGTTGCATGGAACTTCAGACATTAGGGCTAGAATTCCTGGCAGCCTTGGTGTCTGAAATTCATTGTTAGGACTGTGAGCAATTCCACCATCTCCATCCCCATCCAGGCTTCTGAGAAGGAATAATCAGAGAGGGCGTTAATGGAAAGGACTAGAATTTCTGACAAGATGGACCTGTGGGATATAGCAGTGAGACTTGGGGGTGGGACTGATCATAGAATATTTATACTTAGCAGCTGGTAAAGACTGGCACAAACTGGTGAGTTCTGACATTAATACATATCCCCCACTTATTGCATGTAAGGCAACATGCTTTATACATACTATTTCTTTTATGGGAAGTAGTTTTTATCCTTTCAACAAATGGGAAAACTAAACTAAAGCTCAGAGTGGTAAAATGTTTTGCCCCAGATCGTTCATCCAGTTAGAGCTGGAGGTGAATTTGATTTGATTCCAGCTTGGCTTTGACTCCATTGCTGAGGCTTTGACCAAACTGTAGGTCTAGTGTTCAAGAGCTGGAAGCACACAGTCATTTGTTCATTCTTGTTTCTTCTAATATTGGCCTACAATTGGAATGTGACAAATTATGATTGATTTGACCACATCAGAACAGCAGCTGAATGGTTAGGGTGTGGCAAAGTGGAAGCAGTCTGTGGGAAGTTTGCAGAAAGGGTAACCTTTCCCAGAAGGTAGTCAGTAGGGTGGAGAGTGTAGAGGTGGCAGCCCCTCGGGTTGACCTATTAAATCTATGTTCAGTAGTCTCTCAGAGCTTTCTGGGGGGCTGCATGAGATTGATTCCTGGGAAGCCCATCTGTAAGCAGCTTCTCATAAATAAATGATCGAACTTTGTATTACTTCTAAGGTTGATGATGAAATAAATCATAGGTCTAGGAAGATGGTGAGCTTGAAAGTTGGAGTTCTTAAAATCTTACTTCCCTTGGGGAGAATAAAAGCTGTGGCTCTTTTGTTGTGATAATGATGGACTGTCAGTGTCTGTCTGCCTGGGTCCTGCTCACTAAATAAATGCTGGTAATTGCTAATCACTTTGAGAAGAAAACTGACTCATAGCCCGAGAGTGACTTGCATATCAATGTTTCAGGCCCTCTGTGCTGGTTTTCTGTTGAGAGCTGGGAATGTGTTACTGGACTCTGTACACTTGCTTCCACATTTTCCTGCAGGTTAGGCTGATTTAAGTGTGACTTTTGCCAAGAGATATCATCACTGGGAAATTTTAAATGTGGACAGTGGGATTATTGTTTCTAGTTTCTGGCTATTTTGGTCTATAGATCATGTTTTCCATTTCATATACAGTGGAGAAAATGAAATGTGCTTGATTAAATTTCTAGTAAGCTGGGCATTAGGGGCTGATATAAGTGGCTACCCACATTTGCCAAGGTCCTTCAGTGTCTTTCACTCTGACTGTTTCTCTGAAAATATATTAGCCTACTACAGATTTATGGCTGTGTTAGACCTAGCTGCAGGCATAGTGATTCCCTTCCTTTCCTTAAGGATAATTCTTAACTAAAACAGGCATCCCCAGTGCCCCCCCCCACCCCATAAGGGGCTTTTTCTGACATGCCAGTGACCCGGTCACCGTGAGTGAACATGGTCAGAGGGAACACAGACATGAGTCCACTCAAAGGGCCACAGCTATTGACTGCTGTCCTTTCCCAGTACTGTTCAACTATATGTATTTTCTGGTTTGTAGTTTGCTCCAGGTTGAAGAAAATTTAAAGGCAAGAAATTGTAAAGGGAGATCTCACTGAGTTTAAGGTACCATAAAAGGGAACCCTTTTTAAGCCCCTAAAAGGGAGAAATATAACCCTGCTCCTGACCTCTCCAATATCTGGCATGAACAGGACCCCCTCCCCATCCTTTCTGCTGGATTCTGATGCCTGCCGCACATGCTGGCAATCACCAGTTCCAGGACGCCCACCTCGGCTGCCTCCCTTCCCTCCGAGCACACGGCAGAGCCCCTTGTCCTTTCTGGTATTTAGCCCAGAAGGTGAAAATCACAGGAACATGGGAAGAGTCCTGGCGATGGGGCCACACCTCCACACACTTAACCAATATAATTCATTTGGAGCAGGGCCCAGGCATTGGCATTTTTTTTATTTTAAAATAATCAAATGATTTAAATGACTAACTGGAAGGACAATCACTTCTGTATGAAGGAATTCTAAAATAGTAACATTTTCAGGAACCCCGTAACTGTCTTTTTTTTTTTTTTAATGGAAAGCTTTCTGCATATTGTCTAATTTAATTCTCATGTCAGTTATCAGTGACTTTGCAGTGGCAGAAACAGGCTCAGAGAGGTTAAGAGTGCTGGTGACCAGAGATGTGAGGGGTTGCACCTGGTCAGTGTGGCTCTGAAATTCAGAATTTCCATTACTAAGCTATTACCCGTGCTGTTTTAATTTTTTGTTTTACACTGGGCTCTGAACAACTTGAAAGAGCAGACTAAGTCTTTTTCTTCTTTCTAGCGCTTAGCATTATGCCTGATGATAGTTGGAAAAGGAAGAATACTAAATGGTGTTCATGCATTCTAGGGTGCTTCAGCAGAGATGGATCTTGGCACTGACCTCTGGGTCTTCATAGTGCTACAAAGCAAAATTCAATGGAGGAGATCTTGTAGATCTTATTGGCTTTACTCAGAGATTCATGCATCAGGCAGCAACCAGTCTAGCAGATGGAAAGGAGCTCTGAAGAGCTGTGCAGACAGGAGATTTTATCTGCAGAAAGGAACAGGAAGGCAGTTGTCTTAAGTGAAAGAGCATGCTGGTCACCACATTACTCTTCTTACAGGGGATGGCAGACTTACCAGGCAGATTACCTAGTAATGCTGATCTGGCAATTCCTGACTGGTTTAAGTTCCATTTCTGGGAAGGCTGAAACTGTAATTAAGTTGGGTCTCCATTTGGTGACATAAATTTAGCATAAGAGACTCCATTTTGGGCCTGTTGCCTTGTTTTTAACCAGTCATTTCTTTTCTCATGTCTGCCTCCTGTGAATCCTACTGTCTCCACTGTCCTTCAATATTCTATCCACTGATCTCCATCCCTTAGTTGCTTCTTTATCTTACCCACTTTCCCTTGCTTACTTTTCCAGGCTAACTTGGCTGAAGTAGTTTTTCTTTCTTTGAATTCTCATGGAACATAAAACATGTATTATTTGACTTATGACTTAATCTGTACCATTATCTGTCTTATGTATAAAGACCATGTGCTTCCATTTGGATCTGTAACATGACTGGAATAAGATTGTAAACAGATGAGAATCTTCCATTTGGAATTCCCAATAACCCCCAATAATCCAGCTATAGAGCATTTGCTAATTAACTTCAGCTTATCTTATTTTGTTCTAATTGTAGAAAAAATATTTCTAACATTAGAAAATAAAATTATTGGCATAAAGACCTGAATATATAAGTGTTTATCTAGCCATAAGTAATTTGTTAATCTTATACAAGTCATGCCACAAAACATAAACATATTCAGAGATAACAGATACATTTTTAAATAGTAAATATATTCCTATCTTATCCTTTCTTTTTATCAGTGTATATAGCTGTAATCTTCTCTTTGCCATTAACCACCTCTACCTTTATTCTTCCAATAATGGACTTACATTTATATTTCATTTGCATCACCTCTATCCTTAGGGAATAATTTTTGAAAGAGGTAGTACAAGGTGGAAGTTAACAGCATAGTTTTGAAATAAACTTACTACCTGGGTTACAATGGGGAATGTAATCTCTCAGTCTTTGATTTCTCCATCTGTAAAGCAGGATACTAGTACTACTTGGGAATATTAAATGAGACCATTATAAATAAAGCACTTAGTGGAAGAACTGTGAATAGTTTGCACTTGATGAATGTCACGATACCCT
Organism: Smutsia gigantea; assembly: GCA_032199065.1. Classification (NCBI taxonomy): domain Eukaryota; kingdom Metazoa; phylum Chordata; class Mammalia; order Pholidota; family Manidae; genus Smutsia; species Smutsia gigantea. Next base: position 236,283 of record JAVSCE010000887.1, on the reverse strand, counting down.
TATTAACATCTTTATTATCATTAAAAGGGTTATAAATAACGGGTTCTTCAAAGACACTTTATATTCCCCCATTAGTAGTGGGGATTTTTTTTGGCAGGTGGGTGTGGGCAGCTACTTACTACTCCGCTCGCCTCATTCATTCTTTTTCCTTTGCGTGGAAGTGAACGGGTCGGAATCCCTTCAAGGTCCATATAATACCGATCATGGAAAGTGGCTGCTGGTCTCCATCGCACTCCCCATGTATTTCAGCTTAAGGAGCCACACATTTTACTGTGCCTACATTTCAGCATGTGTCCTGGCTACTGTCTCCTGGGAGGCTAGAAGAGGGCTCAGGAAGAGGGCTGAGGGGCTGAAGGTTTGGGCAGGACATGAGGTCCTCTAGCCATTTTAGAGAGAGAGTATACGGTGAGCATGGGAGGTTTAGATGAGCTCAGCCTGCAGAATCAATTGACTATGTGTAACATCAGTTTCTACCTTATTTGGCTGAAACCTGATACCATGGATTTTCTCGAAGAGTCAAGGGTAACCAAATACCATAAATTCCCATAGAAGCTTCATCTTATTTTACTTTTCTCCTTCTACCTTAGGCAGAGTGTTCTTCATATGAAATATTTAACCTCTGGTACAGTTAATAATGGGAGGGGCAGAGGAATGGTGCCAGAGCCATGGAGAGGGAGCAAGCCAGAGAAACAGCACGTGACAGGTGTGACACAGGTAGGATTCCACATGTGACCCTTTTGATAATGGCTTCTTTGACAGCCAGGACCCAACAAACTCATTCAGCATTTCCATGTAACTAACCAGGCCTTTCCAAGCTATGATGTCTCAGACTCTCTGGACAGGCAGAGCGGAATTACATCTTTGCAAGTCCTAAACCCTCAAAAAATAATGGTTCCCCTACTCTCCATATGCAAATAAAATAGTGAAAATATTCAAAGGGAAAGAAGGAAAGGCCAGAGAAGTTTTGAATTTTCCTGTTATGATTGCTTTGGTGCTTCTTTAGGAAATATTAAATATCAAGTTCAGTCTTCTCTCTTTGTTTTTAGTACATCTGCTTTGATTTTCCTCTAAGAAAGGGCATATCTCATTTTGGTGGGAAACCCTAAGCTGAGGGCAGGATGAGACACTAGGGCAATGTGGAATGGGGCTGCCTCACTGTCTTCATTTCTCTGGAGCCTCCATGTCCCCCTGTCGAGGCTGAGAGGTTCTGGAGGCCTGGATAGGAGGCCCAGGTGGCTCAGAGAGGTTGGCATTGGGGCTGGCTCAAGCCTTTCATATGCTGGCCATGGCGCCTGTCCCCAGGCAGAAGACAAAATTCAAAACAAACAAACAAACAAAAACCTAAAGATTCACCTGGATCCAGACAGAGATGAAGTCTATCAATATTACTTAGGATGGGTACAGAGACTTGATAAGTAAAGATATCTGTTTTCATAGATCTAATTCAAGCTGGTCTGTCTTGCTTTTACAAAAGACATCTCCAATTAAGTCCACGATACAGACAGTGAACAAAGCTTTGTCAGGATGTGGACTATAGGTTTGACCGACCGAAATAGTCCAAGGCTCAGTTGGCCACCAGATTGCCCTAGAAATCCCATGAACTCATAGGAGATGGGTGGGAAATAAAAGAGGACTCTGATATCTTCTCTTCTCAACATGAAATTTAATTTAAAGAGATAAGTCCTGTCATCTATTTTTGATGTGTGGTAATACTATGCCCATTTCCTCTTCTCCAGTAGCGTTTTTCTTCTGTTCTTGTCCTAAAAATGCATATGAATTTTTAAACAAGCTGCTGGACGAGAACTATCTGTGCTTTTGCAGGACTGCCTGATTGCTCCTGCTATCTGGGTCAGAAGTTGGAAAGGAACAAGTCTGAGTCATGGATGAATATCTTTTAACAAGTTGCTGTTCTGTGTGTGCTTTATCCTACATAGTGTAGCTTCTGGATGTACAATGTCTCCAGCACTTTTAGTGCTGAGTAAGTTCCCAGCCTCAGCCTGGGGTTTAGAGGATGGGGGAGGGAGGACATGGGGTAGGAGTTGCGTAGTTTGAGCACAACTCCAGTACCAGAGCCATTTTATCTGTTCTCATCATCTCAACTTGCCAAAGAAATATGTATCTTTCCTGCTGACATAAACTGGTTTGGAGAAGGTAGCACTCTCCTGTCTCTCAGACTAAGACTTGGACTGAATGTTGGTGCCTGAGAAAGGAGCGCACTACTAGCTGTGTTTACCCCATGGGGAGCACTCTCCCCTCTCCAACCCTGGGCATGAAACAACTGCTCCTCTGCTTTAAGGCTCCAGGGGGAATAACTCATTTCTAAGCCTTGGGTATAAACATAACTCTACTTTTAAGGTAGGGATCTTGGAATTAAGCTGGATGGAGATGGACATGGATGCTGCTTCCTGGTGATCTTTAAAAAAATACAAATCTTATCATTGGACTTCCCTGTTTGAAGGTCTCTGCTGGTTCCCCACTGTCCATTGAATAAGGTATACATTCCTTAAATAACATCCAAGGTCCTTTAGAATTTGGCTTCAGCCAGACTTAAAGCTTCTTCCCATGTTCAGTTCTCAAACTCTCTGCCCCAGTCACTGGCCATTCCCATTCCCAGGAGGCAATAGTTGATATTAATCAACATCCCCATGGCCTTTTCTGTAGAAATCAACAAGTTGATTTTAAAATTTATATGAAAATAAGCAGGGCCAAGAGCAGCAAAGTCAATCTGAGGGTAAAAAACAAAGTTAGAGGCTTTAAGCTAGGAGATAATCAAGACCCATTTCCAAGTTGTGGTATCTAAAATGGTGTCAATAAACCAATGGAACAGATGAAACAGAAAAGACCCACACATATAAGATTACCTGAATTATAAAATGGGTATACTTCAGTGCAGAGGGGAAAGAGTCTTTGCAATAAATGGTGGTGGGTCAATTGTATATCTATATGGAGATACTTCCTCATATCACACACATAAATAATATTCAGGTGAATTTCATATTTTGAAAGGTAAATGCTTCTGGGAGAAAACATAGGAAAATGTCTTCTCTTGCTAGTAGGCAAAGATATCTTAAGCAGGATGTAAAAGCCACTATTATTGATAAATTAGAACATATTAAAATCTAGAATTTTCATTCATCCAAATATGAATATAAAAAATAAGTATATTTAACATAAAAAACAAAAATAAAACATGTCAAGTCATAGAGTGGGAAAAGACACTTTCAATACATATATCTAATAAAAGACTTGTATCGATGAAATATAAAGTACTGGAAGTCAATAGAAAATGACTTACACCCCAATAAAAAACAGGCAAAAAGCCTATATAGGTGTTTCCCAAAAGAGAATTTGTAAATGCCAATAAAGATGATAAGATACCCAACATAACTACAAATCAAATCAAAGAAATGCAAACTAAATTCAGAATAAGATATCACTACCACCAAGATAGCTAAAAGTGTTAAAAACTGACAATATGAAATGTTGGCAAGGATGCGTAGCACTGGAACTCTCTCATGCACTGCTGGAGGGAAGAGTAAATTGGTAAAGTCAGTTTAGAGAACCATTTGACATTACTTACCAAGCGATTCATCGCCAGGTATGTAGCCAAGAGAAATCCATCTAAATGTGCACCAGAAGACATTGTATATGCTAGCACTGTTTTTGACAGTCTAAGATTGGAGACAACCTGGCTGTCCATTAATAGCAAAATGGATGAATAAATGTGGTATATTCATACAAAGTATAATGTCTTTAGGATTTCATGTGAAGGGACTGGGCTTTAATTGTTAGATAATGGAACACCACTCAGAGATTTTGAGCAGAGTTGAGTCTGAGCTTCACAAAGTTGTATCTGCTAATTCTAGGCAGAGAAGATATTTCCATGTGTTGGCGTTTGGACACAGGTTTTCCTTTTCAAAAGGTTCATATTTATATCTCTTTGTAATATGTAATCTGGAGTTATCCAGTATTATTTTGAAGTAGTTTTTCCTTACCATAAAGAGCTTTCTTGTCAAGACTCCATCCACTTTCAAAAAAGTCATACCTAACAACTTAAAGTATGCTGTAAATTTCACCATACTGAACTTCTGGTTTCTTGCAAAGAATGTCACTGCTTAAGATATCAAATTCATTCTTAAAAAGTAGACTAAAAGTGAATGTTGCTACATTCATTTTAAACTATGGACTTTATAGCAGAGGATTACTTTCCTCTGTAGAGGAGTCATGGGTCACAAGGTATAGGGCCCCTTAATTCTAAAAATAGAAACTATACCTAAAGAGAAAAAGCCCACTTCTTTCATTCATTTTGAAGTTACTTATTCAGTGTCAAAGTCATTGGTCAGTCAATTCTTAGGCTCCTAACATACATTGTAACATTTACCTGGAGAATACTCTTTTTAAAAAGGTCAGTTATTATCTGCAAATGAGAAAGACAAGAGGAAAGTCTAGATTTGTATCACTATCAGGTTTTCTTTATTAGTCATATATGTTAATATATTTCATGCAAGAAAAAATCACAGTACAGCTCAAATGTTTATGTATTCTGGCACAAGAGTTAATACAATGCCCAAGTTTACATTTTTACATACAAGTATCTTAAACAGTTAAATAGGATTAATGAAAAAACAAGTTAGTGATATGCTCACTGCTTGATGTACAAGTCAACATCATGGTCTGCACGTGAGGCTGTTGTGATTGGCAGCTCATTCTTTTGAAAGCTAAAGCTGGTCATCTTGTCCCACCTGAAATATATATTGCTACCTGGAAATGTGCATAAAGTATGAAGTGATAGTCTTGACTGCAAGTGAAAATATTTATTTTTCAACAATATCAAGAGACATTATGATGGGGCCAACACTCTAATTGAAATTAATAAACAAAAAGCTAAAGAAAACTTACCAGGCCATCAAAATGAAAAGAATGTCGAATATTTTAAAATATTCCTTTTTGCCCTGTTACTACAACCAGCACTTGTCTCTACTTTCCTGGCAGGAACACATAGGTGAAATAAAGATAACTAGGTAAATATTTTTGATTTATTGGGGTAACAGCATATATGGAGTAAGGTCTTAAAAATAAACACAGGAAGCATGTTATGCTCATTGTGAAATCTACGAAATTCATACTGTTTCAAAAGATGTGATTATGTTTTCATTTACTTAGATACAAAATCTATAAACCATGAACTCTTCTAGACTGTCTTTTTGTGCTACCTGGTGGCATTTCTGTATGCTTTTTAGATACTTGACTGTGACATAGAAGCAGAATCTGCTTGTAGGGCAGGGTGTAGAGCAAGAGATATGTCTCCTTTTACTCCCAACACTTTCAAGGAAAGTGATCAATTTCACTGTTCTTTCAGACCCCTCAATGAGATCAATGTGTAGAGAGTTAGGTTTGCCTTCAAGCTGTAGAAAAAGGATGTAACAATTCTGCTGCCATTTCTATTGCTGGGGGAAAAAATAGTTTGTAGGCAAGCATCTTTAAAAATATTTGAACTCAGCCACAGAGAATCTCATTTAAAGAAAAATTTTCTTTATAGTATTTTGACTTTTCCCATGGAAACATTATGGGTATCTTTGTCAACTAAGTGTTTTTAGTTACCTAAATTTGAAAAGTAACTGAAAACATTCATTGCAGCTTCTCCTTTCTAATGGAAATTATCTTTGGAAACCAAAAATGTGTTACTAATGCTGCAAAAAAATTAATGACAAGTGTCAGAGCACCTAATGTTTTGATTCACACACGCAAAAAACCTTGTCTATTTAATACATTTGATGGAGGAGATTTTTCAAAAATTTTTTAAAGCTCTGATTACAAAGTTTTTTTTTTCCATTTAACAGAACAACATGAAAACAAGATCACTTGTCATTTTGTTTCCAGAATTATTATTTAAGTATAGATGAAGTTTAGAAAATGTATTGCCAAGAGAAAGATAGTTAGTGGAAACTGGTATTTCTTCTTTACCTCCCTTTAAATTTATAGGAGTTTATATCTAATGTATAAGTAAGCTTATATCAATATCAAAAAAAATATGTATATATGTATGTATATATTCCCTTTATATTTTCCATTTATATATATATATATACATACATACATACAGCAATATTTCTAATTTAATTCTCATTAAATTGATGGGAATTTATATTCTGATATTCACAGAGCAGAAATTTTTATGGTGGGAGTTTTAAATTATGAATTGTAGAACTGAATTCTATGGATTCAGGTTTTATGACCATTCAAACTTTGCAGTGAAATTGATGGTTTGAGTAGAAACAATAGCATCATTTGAAGTTCAAACTAAGATTTAAACAGTGTACAGTTGAAAGCATTTTCTAATTTTCATTTTAAATTTCTTTCCAGAGTATAGATGTGATTGCAAGTAACTTATTTATTTTGGATTCACAAATAAGGAGCTAAATTCTTGACAAATTTTATTTTATTGGTTGCTTTCTATCTTCACTACAATTACCATATTAGGCTCTTGTTTGCTATGGGGGATGTGTGTGTGTATGTGTGTGTGTGAGAGCTATTTTAAACTAGACAGTGCAAAGTAGCTGACTGATAACAGAAGCTTTGGCCAAACCAGCCATTTAAAAAATCAATGTCCTCTGGTCCTTAAGAGACTGCAGAGGTATTTCGACAGTTTGGTAGGTCATAGGTTTATTAGGCCACAAACTAAATGAAAATGTTTGAGAATATGTATAGAACTTTTTAAATGAATGTAGATGTTCTTATGAGAAATAAAATACACATCTCAAAGTGTTATTGACATTTTAGTTTTTCCGTTATGGATTTTCTCAGTGAACACTCAAACTTAAATTATATTTATAGTATATAGGAGTCTCCAATATTATGTAAGGTTGACATGAGCTTCTTAGACTTCAGGATATTATAAAGTACCGATACAGGTCAGAACTCTTTTAACATAATAGAGTCAAATTGACTTTATAGATCCAATCTAACATTAATTTCCTATTATTTACAAAGATATCTGTACACTGTACAAGCACAGGGCCAGAGAAAATACTTCTAGTTTTTTAATTTGTGCCAGAAAAAGCATGGCTCTTACCAGGCAATTACGATTTATCAAATTCCTCTCTCCTCTCCCCCAGCTCTGCCTGAAAGATAAAGTAGCCCTTTTTCCTTACCATGCCTTTAATTTCTCAGTTTTCCGCTGTCTCTAGGTAAGAAACAGGCCAGTCAGAGAACAGCCAGCATAATCAATTCAATGTTCTTCAGGGTCAGTAAGAAAACTAACCAAATTGATCTCTCAGGTTCCTAGTGGAAGCTTCAGGCTTGCTAGGAGCAACTGATACTTTAAAAGAGATAGTTATATTTTTATGGGCATATCCATGCTTATGAGTCAAGCTACATCCTGGTTTAAGTAACTTCAATGCATGGTCTCTGTTCTTAGATTTCACTGGAATTTTATTGCAGTGAACATTACTTAAAATAAATAAATCACCAACTGTTACTGTGAATCATACAACTTGGTTTATGAATTTGGTTGTAAGATTTAGAGAAGGAAGGCTTTCACAATAAAAGTGAAGAAAGAATCCAGGACTAACTGCCCCCAGCCCCTGCCACCCACGTAAATGGATGGAGTTTGTTAAAATAAGCAAACAAAAATCATGGTGCAGTTGTTCACTTCTGTAAACACAAGTTTTTCTTATGGTGGTTGTTTTTCCCCAATCCATGTAGAAGTTATGTGATTGCTTCACAGGCAACAAGGGGATCCTGAGAATAATTGCCAGGTTCCACTATTTGCAATATTGAGTTATAAATCCTGAAAATAACCTGATGTTATTTAACCCTAATTTATATGGATGCAGTAGCTTGCATGGAAGGTACCCAGCTGGGTAAGAAGCCTATTGGTTTTCCCTCTTCCCTTGAGAAATAAGGGCCCTGAATTTCCATAAAGCAAATGAGTTTTGAGTTAGTGCAGCAGTGATGGGGAGAAGCTTCGTACTGAGTCAGCGCTGGGTGGGCCTGGGGGCAGATGGGAGCAAACTGTCTCACAGCCAAAGAGAGTGACAGGAAGGCCATGTTATTTTTCTGTTTTCTGAATGGACCCCTGCCGAGGCAGGAGCAGGCAATCGGAATCAGGTTCCCCACCTGCAGGGATTCAGGAGAGCAAGCATGGGCTTATGGGCTTCCTGTGTTGTTAGGATATTAGAGATCGAGTTCTGACTGGTTCTAAAGCCAAAATGATGTCGAGAAAAGAGACATTATTTGGTGAAATGGGGAATGTCAGTGGCCCACCATGATGACAAGCCATGAGCAAAGATATGCCTCAATTTCGCACTTTATTCTGGTGATGATGTCCTTCTACACTTGTCATCACAAAGGGAAACCCGTTCAGCCGAGAAAATAGAGGAGCAAGCATCCGTGTGATGACCAGTGTCCCTGGGGGAAGTAAAAAATCTTGAACAGCGACACAAATAAGCCAACAAAACTCCCCAACCAACCAACCAACCAACAAGAAACCTCCGAGAGTCAGTGGACAAGGATATCTGACTGACCAGTTTACCCAAGTTCCTTTTATAAATGGGAACTATTCTCTTTTGGAGGTGTCTGTTAGTTAAGACTCCTTAGAAAATAATGCCCACTGATTTCAGAGTATGATGTCTTGACTATGGCAAGAGAACAGTCATATGTCCTACTTACAGGGCATAGAAATTAATAATGAATCTCAATGTTATGAGTATCGTGGAAAGTTCATGCAAGTTGCATTTTCTTATTTGGAGAAAGTAAGAACTCTAATATGTCACTCAAAAAACAGTGGGGTCCACAGATTTATCTCTGATGGGCAGTCCTTTGAGAGCTGAATTTATGTATGTACCACATGCTTGTAAGGAGGCCTTCCCAACTCAGAACTGGGATATCTGTGGAAGCCAGATGGAGCTAGGCACTTGCAGACTAGAAGCCGTGCCAGCTAACCTTTAGGCTTGGTTATTTTGGTGTCAAAGCAGTGTGGGGTGGTGAGATTATGGCCATAACCAAATATGGAATGTAAAAAGTATCTCTGCACCCTGAACACCATCTCTGAGGGAACCAGAGAAAGGAGAGCCTAAGAGTCATATGGATTTTGCAAATATCGTACAGTGTTGAGGCACTTCTGCCCTCCTCAAAGTGGGGAAAAATAATTGCTTTTCTTCTGAGTGATTTTATCTGTTTCGTCCTCTACCTTAGATGGTGAAATCACAGTGGTCAGGTCACACAAATGTAATCTCCTCTTCTTTTTCTCTGATATTCATTAATTAAAAGTTTATTATTCTTAACTTAATGAAGCTTACCCATGTTGTTCAGTGAGTGTGACTACCCTCAATTTTATTCAGACTCTTAGGAAAATTGTTGTCTCCTCAATTCCCTTTTTCTCTTCTTCTATCTCCCTTGGCTTGAGCCCCATTTCCTCTCATTTCCGTTTGATATTTTGTAACCTGTCATATTCTTTGAGATTTTTCTAACATTAGTGGGTAATGCTAATTAAATAGAACATTTATGTATTTAAAGCAAAACAACAGAAACTTCTTTTAAGAGACTTGAAAGTGAAAATGACAGCTTGTTCTCAAGATTTAGGCTCTTTCAAAAACCAAATTGCAAGTGTAAGAAGAAGGAAGCTGTAGGCAATATTTACATCCAACTTTTCCTGGAAAATCTTTGTTGCTAAACATTCCTATCACAACATGTGACAATACTAAATGAATTTTCCTCACTGTCTTCAAAGGGGCCTCTGTGTTCCTCTCTGAAGCCATAAAACAAATATACATTTTTTTCCTTATAGGCAATGCATACATTGCTATGAATGTGACACTGTTAGCTGAAACTTAAGCAGTAAACCTCTTTGTTGTTGTTTCAGTTGCTCAAGTTTAGGTTTCATGCACACAGCTGTGGGGTGAGAAGCAAGCTTATTTGGTTCATGAGATAGCTCTGAATGACAGCAAACCATTGAGATGTGCAATCACTGAAATACAAAGGCAAAATCAGTTACTGCAAAAATTGTGAGTCCCCCCCACCATGAGCTATATTTGATATAGCTATTCTCTCAAAGCTAATACTAAAGACACACCATTGGAAAAATATAAACATATCTATGCTTGCATTGAAAGATTGGAGGCTGTCATGATTAATTAGGCAAGTTTTGCACTAACATAGGACTGTTTTGTGTTGTTTCTACAAGTATAGAAGATTTCCTGAGACGTGAAGCTATAAAAACTATCCAGGGTTTTACACTCAAATGTGGTTTAGGTAGGCCCTGTTTCTTATCTGATAGAATATAAAGAACCTTCACAACTTTAAATATATTGCTACTTACTCTACAAAAACATCCGAATGCTTTTTAAAGATAATCTCTTTGTGTAAATAGTGGTAATGCCAACTGTTTTCTCTGAGTGGCCGGGAAGCATGATGCCAAATGTTAATTCTAATGGTAGAATGATAAAAATGAGTCACCTCAGTCTCTCCTTCCTATTGGTTCTACTTATTCTAAACTAATTTTTTTTTCATATAAGTAATAAACCTTTTGCATTGTCTCAGACCAAGTAGTACATTCTAGAAACATCTTATTCTATCACCACAGTTTTATTTTGTCTTTAGGCACATGGGGAACTCCTTTGGATGTGAATGAATCAGAGAATTAACTAAGTTTCTGGAGTTTGGGAGAGAAGGAAGGAGTTTATCAGCTCATCAATTGTGCCCCATAAAATTGTGGGGCTCTTTTTTCTAGGTATGGGATCAGGGACATAGTAACATTAGAGCTTTATGCGTTAGTTTTCAGGTGGGTCAGCTATTAAATGCACACCTGAACTCTCAAAGTGCAGAGGAAGCAGTAATTCTCCCAATGTCTTCTGTAAGTTTGTAAAGTTTAAGTTCAATTCCAAGTGCAGATTTTAGTGTCATTCTCAGTTAAGACAAGTTTACAGGAAATACAAATGCATTGAAAAAGTATATTATTAAATATGCATTAAATTTATAATGGGAACAACCCCAGAAAACAGGCCTTTTTCTGAATATGTTCCCAGGGTCTAGAATGATCTTTTAATATGTTTGAGTCAAGAGATGCTCTCAAAGATAGATACATTCAATTTTAATGATATCTAAGCTTTTAAAATTCCTTTAAAATGCATATGCAACTATTCATGTTATTTGAAGAACCTGGATGTTACAGGATGCACATTCAACCCACTTCCCATAATCCTAAAATCTCAATAGTTCTTATGTGTGTAACCTGAGTGCCTAGTACACAACAGAATTGGTTTAATTAAATTGAACTTGACCCATCTGCTTACTCCTTTAAGAAAAGCTAGGTCATTACATGACTAGAGTGTAAATATTTGTCATCTACTGTAGTACTCTAAGCTGGCATTTAGTTTTGCTTAATTTTGGACAGTTAGGAACGTACATATTTCCTTGCAGTTATAGTACTTTGATCTCAGTGGAAAACAATGACAGGAGGCTGAAATTATTTCTAATTAAATTTAACTATCTCCTGGCTTGATGTCACAAAGTTAGACCCTTTGATCGACTTTGGGCCCTGACATCCTAATGACAATGGTCTTCAATATAATCTGGATGCCATCATCTGTGACTATGAATCCAGAAGCATCTCACACAAGGAAAAGTACAGTGGTTAGGCCAAGACATGAATGAAACTTCATGTTTATTCCCGTCCCTTATGCTAGACCAAGCAATGTGGCCCATGAGAAAGGAGTTATATTGAGAATCTAGGCAAGAATCATGAGGTTTCTACAATGGCAGTAAGGATTCCTTGTAAGACACCATTTCCTGTTGGTGGATGTTTCTATGGAGAGGATAGTGTTTCTGGCCATTGGGGCACAGCCATACTAGGGGCATATGTGTGACCAGTAGAGAAGCTGAGATGCTGAGGCGGCCATGTCCTATTCTTAGTTCACACCTACAGCCTGCATTTCTGGGTGCAAACCAGGAAGATACCCCATAAGAACAGGAAGGAGAAATGAGGATGAAATGAGAAGGAAGGAAAAAGCATGACATTTTCTATATCTTCAGATTTCATAGGAAACTTTAGCCCATCTGACTGAGCCAGAGCTGTCACTTGTCTATTTGCCATGGAATTGCAGGGTAGTTCTAGCCAATTTTTTATTAAAAATGGTGTTGAATGAAAAATATTGAAAACACACTTCTTTATTATTTACTTTAGAATGTTTTAACTAAGAGTTAGTCATGAAGAAGAAATAATAATTGTTGAGAAACAGCCTTATGAGCAGAAAGCAATACAACATCATCTCTTGAGAGAACTCATGTTTTTATGGCCCATTAAAAACAAGAAGTTTCCTCCCCAGTGACTTATATACACATATTTCATTTTCTCTTACTGTGTTTCATTGGAATTATCCCTTTTACTTGTGGAAGCTCTAACAGTATGCATATGTATATATGTGAAATATATACACAAATGCATTTATTTAACATTCTGAGGCCAAGTCCCTGGGTTTAATTACTTTGATTAGAATAAAATAAAAATAATGCATATCCATTCTGGGACATAGAAGTTGAGAAATGGAGATTACCAGAGGCAAATAAAAGACTTTATCAAAGGAAACATTAAAACAATCTTAGCTTTTGTTTTTTCTCATCCAATGGATACATGTGTTGGGTCCACATAACTATAGCCAACTGGATCTGAAACAGTGAACTCTGATCCATGACAGCTGTCTGCCTGAAACATTGTCTTTCCATGTCTGATGCATATCTGTGCCTTGTTAGAGTGAAGAATGGATATAAATTTTTTAAGTTTTGTCTACTGGCTGTTTGTAGACTGAGGAACATTCATAAGGGAAATTGGCACCCTGTTTTCTCCTTGTGGCTTCACAGATAACAACAATGGACTTCCTTCATTTAATCAAGGCAGACAAAAGTTCAAAGTGGAAACCTTTTTGGCATGGGCCGTCTGACTTGACTGTCTACATAGATTAAGTAAAATGGATGATTGCCAAATCTCTACTGTCTTTCATACCAAGGAAAACCAGTCAAAGGGGAGAATTCTCTTAGAGAAACTACTTAGGAGACTGACATTTTACAAAGGAAACCTTGACATTTAGCAAAGATCAAAAAGGACCACATATTGGTGATGACATTATATAAACACAATCTTCAGGAAAACATTCTTGGGTCATTGTTAATATTTCACATCCAGGTAACTACACAGGATTGAAAAGTAGATCACCCATTTTCATCTATGGTCATATGAGCCTTTCTGTTTTGAAATTAAGCTTATTGGATCCATATTTTTAAAAAGTTTAAACTGTTCTGAAAATCAACAAAACATCTGTCATTTTATCGCTCTGATTCAGAAGGCATAAGTATTCTGAGCAGAGTTTACAAAAATGAAAATAATACACAAAGGGAGTGTGCAGAATGGAGTGACTACTGAGAAGTGGAGAGTACATTTAATGCTTGACTTCCTGCATGGATGAAGGGGTGAGCTATTTAACCCACGATTATCTTTTGTGAGTATTTAGATGGGAGCAAGGTAATTGCACAGTTAAAACAGAGGAGAATGCACTGAAAGCCTAAGAATGGAAAATCTCCCATTATGACTCTCAGGAAGTACCTGCAAAGCATGAGAAACAATCTTTCTGCAGCTGACATATCATTGTGTTTCTTATTACCTTTCATGATAATCTCTTCCCTTGCAATTAGGGAACTAGGTAAAAGACATTCATTAAAAAAATTCAAAACCAACAAATAAAGATGGACAGGATGTCTTAACCAGAAGATACTTTAACATTAAAGGTAAAACATAGAGCAAAGTAGTCCCTTACAGAGGACTAGAAAGTCTTGGGCTTTCCACACAAGGTGCTTTGTTCAGAGGTAGCATTTACCTTACGTGCTACTATGGTGAATTTAATGATTGATGGTTTTTCTTTGACGCTGTCATAAATATTTGCTTGAAAACAAAATACCACATACATCTTCCATGATGACTTCAATTCACATACCACGTGTGTTTGTCCTGTTGTACATCTTCCTCGTGATTACGGACACAAGCTGATTCGCGAGTGTTCAAGTCCTTTCCTTCCCAGCACTTCCTTTAGGTCCGATGTCCCTCTGATATGCAGAGTGGAGTGGCCAGAGAGGAAAGCATTTTGATGACTTGGAAGCAGGTACTTTCTTAGGAAACTAGAGCCTCCGGCACATCCTTGCAGTGACCTGCCTCCACATAAATGGTGGCTTCTGAACTCAGTGAGGATCTGAATGGCATGAGACCCACTTAGGGCAATGGAGCAGTTTCTGCTTCCAGATTTTCTAGCTGAAAGAAGAGAAAGACCAGACAGTGAGCCTTGCAGATAGGAGTGCAGCTCACATTTATCACGGGCATCTTCTGTGTGTCAGACTATATATTGAGAGGCCTTCGTTTATACTTTCCCTCAGAGGTTTTCCTAAATGTCAAGACATTAATTAATCTCTTGCATCATCGTGAATATGCTATTGCATTTGTATGCACTAATAAATAAGAACCATACACGAGTCATCAAAGAAATATCATTGATGGCTTCCTTGAAAAAAATACATTTTAATCCAAATCCCTGATTCCCTCTGTCTTTGACTGTCTTCCTCCCTCTTTATCCTCAAATTATTCATGACTTGATCAAAACTTCAAAAGAAAATCAACGCCTCTCTTTGCAGTACCTTTTATGTTATTTATTTTCAGATAAATAAATCTTTATTTTTTTACCCAATTCTCAAAATGAATGGATGTTTTCCTGAAGTAACTGACTGGGCGTACAGGAGTTTCTGCACCCCCACCTTTATTGTAAAGCTAGCTAATATGTTAAGTAATAACCTGACATTTGTTAATACACATGAAAATGTGGCTTAATACTTCCAAATAAGGGAGGAGCGTTGTGGAAATGAAACAAGTTTTGTAATTAACAAATAATCATAGCTGTCATGGTTATTATCACTTTTGGTGAGAAGAAAAGGTGTTTGTATAGTAAGTATGAAGGGATGAAAGATTTTTTTCCCCTTTAACTTTATTTTGGTAAATTGTAGACTTCAGGAAACGTACAAGAATAAGAATGGTATAAAAAACACTGTGTACCCTTTACCCAAAATTCACCCAGTATTAACATTTCGCCCATTTGTTTTACTATTTGAGCACTCTTTTTTCTCTCTCCTAAACACACACAGCCACACACGTACACATATACACGTTATCTGATTGAACCATGTGATACTAAATTGACCTTTAGTCCCTAAATATTTCAGTATGCATTTCCAAGAATAAGGAATAAAAGGATTGTGGTCACCACTGGAAAAGGCAGTCTTCCATGGGCCCTGGGTGTTCCTGCACATTTCTGACTGTGCCAAACTGTGAGGCTTCACTGTCCTCTGACCTGTAACAGTTGCTGAAGATACTCACCCAAGCAGTTAAGCAGGTCACGGTAACCACAGCACTGAACAGAGTGTGACTGCTTGTGTTGGGAGGGTTGTGTATTCCTTGCCCCAAAAGAGGCTGAGACTCTAACTCTGGGTTCCTTAACTGAGACCACTGTGTGTGTCGCCACCATCTGGCCCTACTGTACTGCCCTGTGGGATTCAGCGGCAGGGGGCGCTCGGCCATGTGGCAGCTTTTCCTTTTTGCTGTGCTGTGATTACTGAGCTGTCTGAGTTTTCTGTTCACTTCTGGCACCTACAGCGTTGTGGAAAGACAATCTGCTGCTTGCTCAGTCATTTCCCTTGGAGTCTTGTTAATTCTTGCGATCTCCTTGAGAGGGTGAAGTTCTCCTAAACTGAACAATGAGCAGGGTGCCAAGACAGACAAGACTTTTTGGAAGAGAAATGGCAAGGGCTCATGGACTAGCTTCCAGGATATGATAAAGTCCTTGGGAGCTGGTAGAATATGTTCTGGCCCAAGGGGTACAAAGAGCCAGGGAGTGAGTGGTTCTCCCATCCGCCTGTGGATGAGCATGCCTTGAGTCAATGTATGGAGGCTGAGTGGTGAGGGATAAAATCTAACGAGCTGCCCAAATGGTGCCTTGGTTGTTTGCTGCTTGCCTTCCTGGGGACTAGGGGACTAGGAGAGCAAACTGGGCACCACCAGAGAGAAAAGCACAATTAGAAACATCTAGAGGGCAGTGGACCCTGTGCTGGAAGCTGTGCTGATCTAGGGCCATGCGATGCCTGGGATAAAGATAGCGCTCCCAAAACCAGCCAGTTTCTGCAATATACGACAACGGCTGGAGGGAAAAATCCAACCCCTTCTAAACTATAAGGTAATGTGGATATATGTGTTGAAATAGGCGATCCCAAAGCAAAGATTGATGGGATAATCACCAAAGCAATACAGTCCAGATATCAGGCCATGATGTACCCCAAGGAAGCAGCTGGTTGTTCATATACATAAAATCCTGTGTGCCTGTGCAGAACCAGGTTCCTTTGTGGAGACCAGTCTCCCTGTAATGGAAAAATTAGAAAGCCAGGTGGCTGCCTTAGAGCAAACTGCTCCTTCAGAACCTCTACGGCCTGACCCATGTTCTCCCCTATCCTGATTTGAAAGCCTTTAAGGATAATGGGCACTAGGCTGGGGGAGATATCTTCAGTCCTAGGAGAGATCAGAAGCCTTAACCCTAAGGAAGGCACCAAGTGGGATGAGAGAAAGGGAAGGGTGGAAGGGAACTTAAACTTTCATGTCTCATTTTGCTCAAATGACTAACACACTAGGTTCTCTTGAGAGGTGAGACCCACACATTCCATTAGTCAGATTTGAAACAAAGTAAAATGGAAAAGGAAGTGACAGTAACCTTGGGGTGGGGCTGCTTGGACCCTTGTTATGCAGCACTTCTGCTGCTCTTAAGGCTGAATGTGTAATTAATATCAGTAATTTGCATGCTTGCTCCCCGAATACTCATCATGTCCAAGGGAGTTGGTCCCAATCTAGAAGAGCCACTTGTGAGAAGCGACAGTGGGTTGTCTGCACAGATCACAGTTCAGCCTCAGGTTCCCTTCCAGGTTTTATAAAAGAAACAATTTAGGATGCCAAGAAAAGAAAAGGAAACCACAGCCATGATTAAGGACTTAAATGCAGCAGGACTTATAAAAAATGCAGTATCTCAATACAGAAGCTCTGTGTGGTCAGTGCAAAAAGCTACTGGGGTCTGGAGGCTTACGGAGGAGAACCATCAACAGAATCCAGCTGTTGCTCTCGCAGTCCTGGCTGTTCCAGACAGTGTGGCTGTAATGAATTCAGTTGCCCATGATGGCATCTAGCACGCTGTCCTGAACTTTGGTCATGCCTTTTTCTCAATCCCATTAGTCCCTGAAGATCAAGATCCTTCACCTGGCTGAGCGTCCAGAACACAATTGCTGTGTGGCTGCAGCAATACTTGAATTTTCCTGCTACTTGTCATGAGTGGGTGGGTCAAAAACCGAACAAGTCTTACTCTTTTTTGCAAGTGACTCGGTCCTACTGCATTGATGATATGTTGATAATCCTGATAAAGTTAGTAGATGCTAACTCACATGAAGGCCCAGGAAGGCTTGTTAATTCTGATAAGATATAGGGACCAGTGATCCAAGCCAAAGTTTTGGGGGACTACACCTCCAAAGCAGATCTTAGAGACACTAAAGACTATGTTTTTTTTGTGCTATGGCTTCCTACTTCCAGGAAGGTAGTCTGACACTTAATCGTACTGCTCCGGTATCGGAGGCAATTAGCCCCCTAGCCCTGGGGCACTTTGGAGCTACAAATTTCTGTAAGAGGAGGCAGTCTACTTGATGCATCCCTTGATGCGTCCCCAGCACCACTACCCACTTCAGTCAGGGAAGGAACACCTTAGACTGGAGGTGCCGAGAGGGGGAAATGATTAACACTTTTGTCTCCAAATATAGCCCTGCCATCTGGCAGAACCATCACAGGTCCACTGAGACAAGAAGCAATTATGACTGCTCGGCTGACCTCTGCTGAGTTTATCACCTCATTCTATGTGCTGTGAGATCAGAAAACTTGTGGGCTTGGTTGGCCCTGAGTTATTCTCTTGTGCCTGGTGCTGTTAGCGAAGGCAGTTCCTAAATGTGAAGCCCCTTGTACCTGCAGAAACACGCAGATGCAGTCTTGTCTCAGGCTCATCCTAATTCCTGACACCTGAGTGATTTTGGGTTATGCCATGTACCGCTACCAAGGTTACAACTACTCGGTGACTCTGCCCTTATGGGTTATCCAAATCAACATCTTGGTGATCCAGGTCAAGTTTATCAACAAATCCTGGCCTAGAGTGGCTTGTCCCCTTCAGTTATATGTTCGTATGTGGCAGATGTGCCACTGGATCTCTCTCTACTGGGCATGGGGAGGGGCCGCTGTTTGGCTCATCTTTGTTCCCCAGCAATTATTGGCCATGACGCCATTGCTTAGATCACCTTTCCTTAGTTAGTTCATAGGTAAAGAAGGCTGTCCAGCCTGCAGGATGCATGGGCTCCTGTTTTTATACAGCAGTATGAGTATTGCTTCCTAACATCAGAGTCCTCATCCTAGAGGCAGGGCATGAAGCCGTCCTTCCTTCAACTACCATAGCCAATGAGATGGAACAAGCCATAGGCGAGCAGCAGGTCAGGCTAAATTCCCTGATTGTATATAGATCATCAGTTGGCTTTGGACTACATTCTGATTGGTATGGTTGAATTAATTTTTCGTGTTTTAATTAATGCCAGCGTATGGTGGTACAATCCATGCAAACGATAGGAATGGAAGGTAAATAGTTATCTGAACTAAGACCTATTATCCTCTCTGAATTTATTCCATTAAATCTGAGATCTTGGGGATCAATACTACAGACTGATCTCAGCCTGTAGATGGGATTCTGTGGATAATGTCCTAATTAAGTATTGACTGAAACAAATAGAACAGATTCGCTCCTAGCCCTTGTCAGTATGTCTAATCCAAAGCGCGAATGGGAAGGCATAATCATATGAAGATTTAGTTCAGCCAAGAATGTGTTGAGCTGATACGTGAAGCATTCCTAAACATTCTTGCTGACAGAGCTGAACTGAAGGCCTAATTATCTTCCAGCTCAGTCATTTTTATAGTCACACAGTCAGTTAAGAACCTTTGCTGCTCAACTGCACGAAGACCTCAGCATGACCGCTTTATGACTGCCTGTTCCTAGGACAGGAGGACTGGGTTGCTTACTGCTTACTGTAAAAGGTGTTGAGCCCCTAGCTCTGGGCTTCTCAGCTGTGGTGTGATCCACTGTAGCATGGCAGCAGTCTGGGCCCATGTTTCACCAGGGGACATGGGGGCAAGGTCCAATGGGTCCCAGCGTCTATTTTTGGCATCCGTAGAGTTGCGACAAGCTGATCTGCTCGCTTGCTGAGATACTTCCTTTGGAAACTTTAACTAACTCCCTGCCATTCTCTAAGACTGGGCTTCTTTCCTGACAGCAACCATGGTACTGCTATAAATTGCAGTAAATATGTCATTTGACAAAGATGCAATGTTTTAATCTACCATCAGTTTCCCAATTTTGTCAATAGCCTTTTAAGCTGTTATTTCTTCCAGGAAGTCAACTAGCAAATCCCCTTGGGCTATTTTTTAGCCTATTTTGAAAAGTAGAGTTTTGAGAAGCTTTTAAGTTCAAATTGAAGCTTATTTGAAGCATTTGTAATCTCTGTCTATCCAATGATTGTAGAGTGTGCTTCCCACCCCAGGAGGGAATTTAAGAGATTGTCTTTCCCAATTTCATCAATCTCTGCAAAGAAACAAGACTTGAGAGGTGAAATGACATGCCCAAGAGTATTGGTTGAAGAAAGTTGGTTTAATATTTTTATTTTTGCTCTTTGCAGCCACTCTTTCCCAATTCCACTTTCTCTTTTCTTTTTGTGATGCTATCCAAGATTGCGACAGAAGCCAACAAGAGACCTGGGTACTTTTGAAGCTGATCAGAATTTCAGCCAGTAACAGGCTTCAAACTCTCATTCATTGCAGAAGCCGTAAAAACAGAGCCACATGAAAACGTTAAGAATTGATGGCTCATGGGCAAAGCTCTCCATTTACCTAAATCCCTTCTTCCAGCTCTATTGCCAGAGTCAGACATATTAGGATCTGGAGTGTAACAAGGGGTCAAACTTCAGTAAAGGAGAATTAAAGGAGAGGTGGACTAATCTGGTAGTTCAGAGGTCCAGACCCAATCTGCCATATGCTTCCTTCCTGTTTTTAATATGGATTTATTTTGCTCAATATAATAAATCTTTCTGAAATAAAAAGAAGCCTTTGGTGGTTACTTTTGTTGCCTATTAGGAGAAGTGAGTCCCTGGAATCTGAATGAGGTGACCAATCAAATCCAGAAACAAGCTCCAATTCACTGGCAGTCAAAAGAGGCTGAGGAAGTCCTACTTGTGAAGATACTCCAAGCAGCCGCTGGCATGGGCTGCCACGCTCATCCAGCTGATTATCAGCAGCTCACACAACCCAAGTTACCTGGCTTCCAATCTTGAGTTCTTCCACAAGAAAGATTGTAATTATTCAACCTTTGGTATGCTTCTCACAGTTGGGTGTAGATGGTTTCTGAAAGAAGCCTATTTTCCTCAAAGGCGTTTTATTCAAAACAAAAGAACATGTCAATTATAAGGTTTAGTCTTAGCAATGTGTAATTTAAATCAGTGAAAACATATCCCAAAGCTACATAGACATGTTTCTCCCTGTAGGATTGTAACCAGAAAGTGGCAAGCTTCAAAACGAAAGCGAAAGCCCAAACAAAACACAGCCTGCTCTATTCTCAGAGATAAGAAGTTTTAGTATCATGTTTGTATTTAGACCTTGTACTCTAAATGAGTGAGAGTAAGAAATCAATGATCAATTTTAGAACCCTGGTAATACCTGGAATTATGGGATGTTGCCATTTATTTTAGTAAAACACTGAATCTTGAATAGATTTGTGCCTAACTAGGGCGTATAGTCTACAGTGGGCTTTTTGAAACTACTTAGTGAAACCTTCATTCTGTGAAATGTTACAAAGCACCCCTTCATAAATTGGGCCTGTGATAAGTTTGAGAACTTTAGCTTAAAAACGACATGCAAAAAAATATATAAAACTAAATGCAGCACACACACACATACACACAGTAGGGCTTTTCAAAGCCTTTAAAATTCTAATACACAGTATCAGTTCCATGAACAAAATAAGATATGCAATATTTCTGAGCATTTGTCTGAAAAGCTATTTTTTTTCATGGACTACATATTAACATTTCACTGTACTAGTGTTCTTTAAGAATCTGTAAAACTTGTGAAAACAAAAGACCTTATTGAAGAGTCATTTGTTCTGATTCCCTAAACATCAAATCTTAACACCTGGAGTTTTTCCACTGTCCCTTTTCATGTAGGCAAAATGCTGATTCTTGAACATTTGAGGCTTCCTGTGACAAGGAAATCCTTGTATCTCAAAGCTTAGAAAATTCTTCTTTGGTTGTATTGAAATCCCTTTCCCTGTAGCTTCCACTCATTGGCTTTACTTAGTGGAGCTGTATTAGCTAAGTTCAATTCCCTGTTCACATTCCTTTAAGTAAATGAGAACTATCTCATCCTGTCTGATCTGTCCATTTCCTGGGTCATCATGCACAGTTCCTTCAACCATTTGCCATGTTGAAGAGTATTAACTCCTTTTACATTCTTGGTGGCTTATCTCTGAACACAATCTAATTTGCTTTTTCCGTTTCTGAACTGTGTTGTCTTTAAGAGTGAGACTAACATTTTTTTGGTTCTAGACACTAGACTTCTGTTTGATGTGATTATCTATAATTGCAGCAGTTTAGATGGCCTATATCATGTTGATCCATGAAATACAATCTCTGTTTTTCAATTCTTTTTTTTTTCTGTGACTTTTTATCATTTCTGCTTTCATTCACATTCTATGTTTCTAGAGCTGGATTTTTGTACTAAAGTTTTTAACTACTACTTTAAATTTAAAGTAGCAAATTTAAGGTTTAAAACTAACTATGGTAGCTGTAGTTTTTGTCTACTCTTCTTGTATGTTTGGTTCCCTTATCCTGTCATCTAGGTCATTCAGCATTCCTGTATTGATTGGAACACTTAAAAAGGGAGACAGTTGAAGTTCATAAATTTATCTCATCGTACCATTATAGGCAGATCATATTTCAACATAGCATAGCATTACAGAATGGACAAAACCTTGTCAAATCTCTTGTTAAAAATGCTACTGATTTTGTATTTATCTGATTTCTCTGTCCTCTAAGGAAATAGAATTTATTTTGCCATAACTAATTAGAGAACTTACCTCCTAGAGGTTACTGCTTCCTTTTTTATGTGTTCTCAAATGTATTTTAACAAACTGGTCTAAGTGCTAAAAGCAACCAGTGCAGAGCTAAATATTCTGGGTGGTTTTCAGTTGCTTCAAAGTTGTGTTTGAAATTGGGTCTCTATTTCTTTCCCCTTGTTCTCTAGGACTTGTCCCCTTCTCGGCTTCCAAGGTTATGATTTGTGTTCCATTAATTGTGTTTCATTCACAAATTCTTTTAGTGTTTCCAGATCTACAGGAAATTTGACTTCATTCAGAGCCTCTCAGTGTTCTTTAACAATATCTTCACCTTTACTGGCCTTTAATTCTTTCTAAATGATGTTTCAGGCTAAGATCTTTTCTCTGAAAGAGAAGCTTAAAGTAAAATAAGGGCTGAAGAATCGAACTTTCCTCTTGTCTTCCATTCATATTGAATCTTATTCTTTGTAACTGGTTAGCAGTGTGGAAGAAAGCTTTCTTTGGAGAAATCAGTATGATGTTTCAGAAATTTAGGCTGAAATCAGGACAGGTGGGGTCTAGTTCCAACTCTAAGGCACTACTTTAAGGACATCATGACTAATTTGGACGTTGACGTTTTTTCATTAATTAAACAGTTGGTCAGGTTGGTTTTCAATGGATTTTTTTTGCCTCCAGGAGACATTTCGGTTGTCACAACTGTGGGGAGGGGGTGTGGTCGATGCTACTGACATCTATGGGACAGAGTTGACACCAGGGTGCTGCTAAACGCACGGCAGTCCACATCCCCCACAACTACCAATTATCTGACCCCAAATGTCACCACTTCCAAGGTATAGAAGCCTTGGGTTAGACCAACCTTATAGTCCCTTTTGGCATCATTATCTCATTCCTTTTAAACTTCTTTTACAAGATCTGTAATTCAATTTCTTGGGGAAAGGAGAGGGGAGGAGGTGAGAAGAGTAAAGCCTCACTGGGTGTCTTAGAATGGTAATGTTGGCCAGTCACCTAAAAAAGTACATGTGCTATCATATATCAGGACAGGAAAGAGGGAGGGAAAGAGAAGAGAGAAGGTGTAAGAACCACCTCACCAGTCTGTTTCCCATGAGCGCTCACCTCTTAACCATTCTTAGATTTAGAATGTCCCACCAAAGGAGTGATTTGTCAGTCCTGCAGGGGATGAATCTGTATGTACACTCCACTGTGTTCTTGAGAAAGCTTCTGAGAACAAGGTGAGAGTAACCAGGGTGAGGCTGACAACGTCATTTATTCCCTCCCCATTTCACTGCAGTTTTTACAAACAGGTGTTAAGTAACTTCAGGGACATTTTAACATGGTGCACTGGAGCACGTCCCTGAAAGTTTCCGGGCAAGCCACCCCAGAGGGACAGCTGGGAGGGACTGAGAAACAGTCCACTGCAGACCTTCTGACCTTCTCCCAGGCCTTCCTCTAACTTTCTCATAAAGTCTTAGAGCAACAAGTGACATAGGGGCACATTCTAACTCTCCAGAGTCAGAGGGGGGCCCTGATGTCCATGCTCCCCATTAATGGCTGAGGCAGGAAGAGGTTCCTATTTCTTAGCTCTTTGCCAAGCTTGTGCTCTTTCTGCCACATTCCTTTATGCAAACAGGTGGTGGTAGAAAGGAGAAGGGCAAGGAGGAGAGGCTGGTAAGGAAGAGAACGGGGAGTGAGGTGGGGTGGAGCACAGGAAAGACAGTTAAGTTTCCCCTGGAAATCCCCAAGCAGAGAAACTGCTGTAGCAATAGTGTGGCTTCAGGTTTGATTGTTGGGTTGAAGTGGTGTATCTGCTTGTTGGCAGAGCTTCCAGATCATTGCTTCATTGGTTTGCCCTCGCTCCCTCCCTCCCTCCCTCCCTCCCCCTTCCCTCCTTCCCTTCCTCCTTCCCTCTCTTCCTTTCTCCCTTCCTCCTTCCCTCCCTTCCTTCCTTCCTTCCTCCCTCCCTCCCTTCCTTCCTCCCTTTCTCCCTCCCTCCCTTCCTTCTTCCCTTCCTCCCTCCCTCCCTCCCTTCCTTCCTCCCTTCCTCCCTCCCTCCCTTCCTTCCTCCCTTCCTCCCTCCCTCCCTTCCTTCCTAATAAATACCATGTTTTATAGACAAATGACTTGAATTACTTTTCTACACATTCATTCTTGGACTGAGAGGGCCATTGTTTTAAATTGTGATTAAACTGTCAGTTGATATTTATTAGATATTTGATAATTGTATGGAGCTAATTTATCAGACTACTTGTTTGAATGGTTTCCTAATACATTCAGGTGTTACAGAAACATGTGATTTATTTTCTTTGATTCACAAGTAATAAAGCAACAAACACTAAATTAAATTCATACTTCCCAGGTATGGTCAGTGGGTTAATTTCTATGGGTAGTCATTCCTATGGCATCTATCACTGGCAACGTGGATAATCAAACTCGTGTGCGCTCTTGAGAGCTGGCAGGATAATCTTTTGGATATGTATTATGAAAACCATTCATGTTTTGAAAAGTACTATTGCAGTTATTTAGCACTCAAGATGAATCCTGTTTGTACCCTTCCCTTTCATGTACCATATGTGATCTTATTGCAGTAAAGAGTAGAAGTCATAGACAACATGGTTCTGATATTTCTTTTCATCATGAGAAGTTTCTATTCACTTTTCAAGGCCAGGAACTCTCCTATTTCAGAAACAAATTTCTGAGTGTAAAGGCAGAAGGCTGACAAAACTCGTGATTCTAGGCTCTTGATTTCCAGGGAAATAATTAGGAAACATTAAGATACATGTTACTTAAAAAACTTATAGTTCTCACAATGTCATTCCCAAAGTAATTTTGCAGTTCATAGAAGTGTAGCAATTTGCAAATATTTATTACAACCTACTGAAAGATAACACTAAAGCTCAATCTGAGAACTTTTTAATGATAAATGGTTATAAAATAACGATCACACCTTAAGATTAGCTAAATAAATGACATCTTATTTTGTTAGTTTTTTAAAGAAAAAATATGTTACTATGTTTTATCAGTTAGTTAAATTAATTGAAGCAACAAGCACAGGAAAATGCTGCAGTAATTATATTAGTTAATCCAATCTTTAAAATTCAGCGTCTCTGAAAGATCAGTTAGGAAGAACTCTAGCTAATTAATGTATCAATATTCACTGTGTATTTCTGTTATACAGAATAATCTGGTTCAACCCACTTATGTGCAGGTTGAGAAAACTAAGTCATTGTAAAATGAAAGATTTTGCTCCATTACATGTTGGTCAAGCACAGCCTGACAACTAAAACATTCCCATAACACCCTGTCTGGGTGCCCTCAGGCACTACCACCTCATCAAGCTGCCTTCCCTAGGCTAAATATAATTGCACTAATGATCCTAAAGGTCAATTTATGAAAACTCTATGACAAGAATGAAAATTCCTAACTTGCAGAAAAGCAACTCCTGCCATTCAGAGAAATCAATATGACCTTAATGATGGCAAAGAATTTAGTTCAAATCATTTGCACTCATATAATGCTAACCCAAATCCTCAGAATTGAATTTTTAATTCCCCATGCTAGCCTCTAGTCAATTTGAATGTTTACCTTCGCTCACAGATACACAAATACACTATGAATACATATAAACAAGCCTACATAAAGACCTATAGCTTTCACACTGTCCTTATATAAATGCTAAAATTTAGAGCCACCACTAAGAAGAGTGAAAACCAGACTGGGGGCACACTAGGGCATATTTGATTAAGATTCTGAGTTATAAAATCAAATTCAACGAGATTCATTTCTCAGCCACTGCTTTTTAACTATGAACTTGGGCAGGCTAATTCATTAAACACTCGTTTCCTTAATTGTAGAGTAGAAATAATAATCCGCACCTCATATGATTTAATAAGGTGTCCTGAACACAAACTGGATGATAAATGTTATTGCTAATAGACTTAAGGCCAAATATTTTCTCAGATTAAACATACTTCCAATAAAATAATATTTCTACTCCCAGATTATAGCCAAATTATAGAAACATATGAAATTCTTCTGCTGTTTATGAAAGATATTATTTATTTTTAAAGCTGGATATACTCTAGTGCCAACCATGCATAAAGAGAAACACCAATATCGCACATACAAACACACACACCCATCACTGGAACCATTTTCTTTTTAAACAATAGAATTGAAAGAATAGCCATTTTGGTTCAATTCTCAAAATAAGCATTAAGATGGTCAATCTCTGTAATTTTTTTTAGCTTTTCTCATTTAGGGCTTTTGTCATAGAATTGAAATGCTTTTCCTTTCACATTATCTCTCCACAGATGGCTTGTGAAGAAATCAAGATCCAGCTTTGGAGAGTTATGTGGTTGATTTTGAAAATTAGGCTTCTGCTTTTAGTTTTGCTGGAAATAACAGTGTTATAGTTATTACAAATGCAAAATATCTCCTAATTTCTTAACATTTTACTTTGATAAAATGTCAAGAAAATACTTTAAGAAGATTACCAGAGGGTTTGGGAGTAAACTTGTATATGTTAATGAGGAGTTAGCAGGAGACACCTAAGGTTAGCTTTATCCTTGTTTTATTACTATGTACTGTAAAACATAATAAAAATAGGTGTTGGATACAGATAGCTAGGTTAGAAAGTTAAGACTTTGTCCAACTATAACTACATTATTTTGCTAAACACAACATTCATGTGGTGAAAAAATTATTCAAGCAGCTTGTCTGAAATGGTTACACAGTTAGACAAACAAATAACTTTGGTAGTGTTTAGAAGTTACAGTTTAAATCAGAGTTTTCATTGGAATGTTTCACTCAAAATGCAGATCCTTAGACCCTATCCTGACCCAGTGAACCAGAATTTTTTATTTCTCAGAGAAGTTTCTCAGAACTTACACTGTGTGGAGCTCATAGTAAAGCTTGAGAACCTCTGGCTGAAACCATACAATAATATTTGAGTGCAAAGTGGTGTCATGTGGGAAAGCAGAAAAAAACTTGGGATTAGTATTAGAAGCCTAGATATTTGTTTGGGTTCAGTCTCTTCCTGGTGGTTTGATCATTTAACCTCCCTGAGCATTTATTTTTTCATGTTTACCCAACAGGGTTGTTACAGGAAGCTGGTGAGATGGTGCATAGGAAAGTGCTTTTTAATCTGGATGCTGGGTTACAAAGGGAAGATAGCATGATTATATGGTTATAGTTAATACAAGCTCTTTAAATAAGAATCCAACTGATCTAATATAGTTGTTTCTTTTCCCAAATAATGTTAAACATTTAAAAAAAAGAACCTAGGAGTCAAAACATAAAATGCATTGAAGAATGCAATCAGGGTGGAAACCAAGCCGTCCAGTCAGGCTGGAGAGGCCAATATCTCAGGTTGGAGTTGGACCTAAATTGATCTGAGCAAATCACGGGCGGGAGGGTGGTGGTGGTGTTCTGAAGTGAAGTGGAGTCCAATAACTACAACAGTAGAGAGGTATGTGTACAGAGAAATTAAATTGCATTGAGAGCAGATGAAAAATGAATGCCTGTGCCGGGGTCTGCCTAATAAAGATCTAGAAACTGTGAAGGCAACAAGCTGAACATAAATCAGACACGGAATGCCACAGCTGGAGCAGCAGGCTGAGCCTGGAATGCACAAAAGAACATGAGTTCATCTTTTTTTTTTCCATTCTAGCCAAGGCAAGAATGGCCTCCTTCTCAATAGTACTTATTAAGAATAGAATTAGAAAACAAGCACAAATGTAGCTTCGTTTTAAAAAAGTATAACTTTTCATCAGAGGGCTAAACTGGAGAAAAAAAAATAAAGAACCTTCCTGTGAATATTTTCTAGTTACCGAAGGATGAGCCTGAGATAATGTCAGAGTGTTACATAGTCATGTGGGTCCTTAATCCGTTGCATAAGAAAGGGTTCGTTCCCACCACCCTTCATAACTTCTGAAATATCAAGAGCCCTCTGGTCATTCATTCATTCAACAGATGTTTTTGGAGTACAGTTTAATGTGCCAGACACTGTGCAAGGTCGAAACTGGAGGTACAGGAAGGAGCAAGGCAAATGTGGTTCCTGTCCTCCGGAAGCTATAGTGTGCCTATCCGAGGCTGCATGTGCCTATCGTAGATGCTTAGGAAAAGTGGCCCTCCCACATCCACACCCCTTTGCAAGGTAACGGCAGCTCCTTCCATCAAGATGTGGAGTCTGTTTTGCCAATCCTTGGATCTAGAAACTGACCACCAAGAGGACAAGCCTGTGCTAAAATGCTGGATGGTGAGGATCCATCCAGGTAGACTCGCCATTCTTGCTGAGGTCATCCTAGATCAGCTCATCCCCTCGGAGCCCAGCTAAGAC
This sequence comes from Smutsia gigantea, assembly GCA_032199065.1. Taxonomy (NCBI): domain Eukaryota; kingdom Metazoa; phylum Chordata; class Mammalia; order Pholidota; family Manidae; genus Smutsia; species Smutsia gigantea. The sequence continues at coordinate 207,699 of JAVSCE010000887.1, read as the reverse complement.
CAGAAGAACTGTCCAGCCCAACCCAGTCCAGATGACTGATCTATAGAACCACAAACCAAGTAAATGGTTGCTGGAAGCTACTACATTTGGGATAACTTGCTATGCAGCAAAAGCTGACTGAATAGCCCTTAACTATGTAAGTATGAGTCAAAGTTTACTTTGGGCACAGAATTTTCTCATATGCTTTATCACATTACCTTGATAACTGCCAACTCTTCACTCCACTTGGCACCTTGTGGACATGGTCTCAGTGTACAGTTGTCAGAATACAGACACCCTGGGAAGGTTTGATATTGGATTTCTGATCTGTAGAATATGAAGTTGACTAATGTGCTTGAAATGTCTCACACACACACACACACACACACACACAAAATATATTTCTTGGAGAAAATACGAATATATAGACATGACACCAACCTCTATAATGGTACAAACTTCAAATAAGCAGTTAAAAAGTTAATGCAAATCCAATGAGCTTTGTTGCCTAACATGATGGCTCAAAAAAAAAAAGCCTGTTTTTCCAATTGTGAATCAATACAACTAATCATCTATGTCCTATAGACCCAGCCATAAAGTCTCTGATTTTTGCTTGAAATAATTTTATTATTTTGATGTATTATTGAAACAATCGCCAAGACTTATGCATTCTTCCAAATGTCTGTCTGTGTGACTGCCTCGATTCTGACGATGACACATCAGTGATTAGTGAAAGGCATCTTGAATTTATCTTAATTTTCAAACATGTCAGAGTGTCTTTTCCTCTTTTCCTGTCAGCTGCTCTTCTCTGTCCGGCCCTCCCAGCTGGACATTTTGGGAAAGCAGCCAATTCCAGGGCTAATATGTTTCTGCTGTTACCTGACACTGAGGCTGCTTCATAGAGGCAGCCATGAAGATAAGCCCTAATTGTATGTATTTTTAAAGCAAACCTTTTAGTTACTTAGAGGTTTCCCAATTAACTTCCTTTCTCCTCTCTCTGGTTGTGCAAGAACCACACTAATGTGAAAACGCTGGATTCGGATGGGAGTCGCAGGCAGGGTCTGGGCAACCGAAGAACAATCATATGAACTCAGGAGAAGCACTGCACCAGAAGGGATAGGAGCTGCATTTACAGGCGAGTGCAGGATGCTGAGATCAGCCGTGATAAGAAGCCATGGCAGCTGCAGCGGGCCAGGGCACACTCCCAGCAGCCACACCCTGAGAGGAGAGGCGGGGACGAGCAGATGGGGAGGCTCTGAAGGAGAACCAGTGCTAAATAATGCCTCTCCTGGGCTCCCATGGAAGAGTTTTGCTCCAAGGCAAAATATTTTAACCTTAGTTTAGGACTGAGAGTTTTAAATTGTGTGCTTTAATGTATCATCCCCAGTGAAGAAAACCTATTTAAATCCCTACCGTATTTAAGTTACTCACAAGCTTTCGATGGCCACTGAGAAGGAGAGCTGCTCAGTGCAAGGAACAGGTTTAGCCATCTTGATGTGGAAACAAAGTAGAGAAAAGAGGCAGAGTAGAAAAAAAAACATTTCTCTCTGGCTTTTATTTCTGAAATGGAATTAGAAGTGAGACATAAACAGTTAATAATTTCCCTTTAGTGGGAAGTGAGTCTGCCATCATGACCTCATACTCTCTAGAGGGTGTGAGTTCCTGTGTTCATTTTAGCATTATTTACTATCAGGGGCATGAGGATTAATGCCCCCTGTGGCTGATTCATCTGGGCCACAGTACATTAGTCCTGCGGGCAATTAGAAGGGGTGGGTCTGGGCTGGGTGGTGGTAGTGGGGGAAGTGGCGATGGCGAGGTGGGGTGAGGGGACGAGAAAGCAGAGAGGAAGCTGTCGCACTCTGCCAGGGCCGGGCTCTCCCTCTTGCTCCTTGCCTACCTAGTCGTTTTCATTGGAGGCATCTGGCCCCAGCTCCCTGCTCCCTGCCCTTAGGAACTATATTTAAGGCTCTAACTCAAGGATTTACTTCCCAGGAAGTTAGAGTTCTGTGTTATACAGACTGTGATGTTTGGATGCTGGCACCGTTATTTGAAAATTTACTTGCTTAAATTAATCCCAATAATTAAGTGGTATGTTTGGTTTACTTTACAGGTCAGGTTCCCAATTATGCAAACCATGGGATTAGCAAGGTAATATAAACAGAATTTTCTCTTCCCTCTGTTTAATTTGTCTTGTGATTATAATGCTGTTTGTAAATCTGGAATCTTCCTTGCAGGCCCCCATCTGTACTCTTCTCCGCATAGGAATACATATTCCAACATATAGTCACTCCTGGTGATAGTAACCCTGACTGGTTTGATGACTTATAAAACTAATTTAGTTCTAGCATTCATCTTAGGTGACTTCAACACACCACTCACTCCAAGGGACAGATCAACCAGACAGAAAATAAGTAAAGACACAGAGGCATTGAACAACACACTAGAACAGATGGAACTAACAGACATCTACAGAACTCTACACCCAAAAGCAACAGAATACACATTCTTCTCAAGTGCACATGGAACATTTTCCAGAATAGACCACATACTAGGCCACAAAAAGAACCTCAGTAAAATTGAAAATATTGAAATTATACCAACCAACTTCTCAGATCATAAAGGTATTAAACTAGAATTAAACTTTAGAAAGAAAACAAAAAGGCTCACAAATACATAGAGACTTAACAACATTCTCCTAATTAATCAATGGGTCAATGACCAAATCAAAACAGAAATCAAAGAGTATATGGAGACAAATGACAACAACAACACAAAGCCACAAATTCTGTGGGACGCAGCAAAGGCAGTTCTAAGAGGAAAGTATATTGCAATCCAGGCCTATCTAAAGAAAGAAAAACATTCCCAAATGAATAGTCTAAAGACAAAATTACTGAAATTGGAAAAAGAACAACAAATGAGACCCAAAGTCACCAGAAGGAGGGACATAATAAAGATCAGAGAAGAAATAAATAAAATTGAGAAGAACAAAACAATAGAAAAAATAAATGAAACCAAGAGCTGGTTCTTTGAAAAAATAAAAATAGATAAACCCCTAGCTAGACTCATTAAGAGAAAAAGAGAATCTACACACATAAACAGAATCAGAAATGAGAAAGGAAAAATCACGACGGATCCCACAGAAATACAAAGAATTATAAGAGAATATTATGAGAATCTGTATGCTAACAAGCTGGAAAACCTAGAAGAAATGGACAACTTTTTAGAAAAATACAACCTTCCAAGACTGACCAAACAAGAAACAGAAAAACTAAACAGACCAAATCACCAGCAACGAAATAGAAGCAGTAATCAAAAAACTACCCAAGAACAAAACCCCCAGACCAGATGGATTCACCTCTGAGTTCTACCAGACATATAGAGAAGAAATAACACCCATTCTCCTTAAAGTTTTCCAAAAAATAGAAGAGGAGGGAATACTTCCAAACTCATTCTATGAAGCCAGCATCACTCTAATACCAAAACCGGGCAAAGACCTCACCAAAAAAGAAAATTACAGACCAATATCCCTGATGAACGTAGATGCAAAAATACTCAACAAAATATTAGCAAACCGAATTCAAAAATACATCAAGAGGATCATACACCATGATCAAGTGGGATTCATCCCAGGGATGCAAGGATGGTACAACATTCGAAAATCCATCAACATCATCCACCACATCAACAAAAAGAAGAACAAAAACCACATGATCATCTCCATAGATGCTGAAAAAGCATTTGACAAAATTCAGCATCCATTCATGATTAAAACTCTCAACAAAATGGGCATAGACGGCAAGTACCTCAACATCATAAAGGCCATTGGATATGACAAACCCACAGCTAACATCATACTTAACAGCGAGAAGCTGAAATCTTTTCATGTAAGATCGGGAACAAGACAGGGATGCCCACTCTCTCCACTGTTATTCAACATAGTCCTGGAGGTCCTAGCCACGGCAATCAGACAAAACAAAGACATACAAGGCATCCAGATTGGTAAAGAAGAAGTCAAATTGTCACTATTTGCAGATGACATGATATTGTACATAAAAAACCCTAAAGACTCCACTCCAAAACTACTAGAACTAATATCTGAATTCAGCAAAGTTGCAGGATACAAAATTAACACACAGAAATCTGTTGCTTTCCTATACACTAACGATAAACTACCAGAAAGAGAAATCAGAAAAACAATTCCATTCACAATTGCATCAAAAAGAATAAAATACCTAGGAATAAACTAAACAAAGGAAGTGAAAGACCTGTACCCTGAAAACTACACGACATTCCTAAGAGAAATTAAAGAGGACACTAACAAATGGAAATGCATCCCATGCTCTTGGCTAGGAAGAATAAATATTGTCAAAATGGCTATACTACCCAAAGCAATCTACAGATTCAACGCAATCCCTATCAAATTACCAACAGCTTTCTTCAATGAACTCGAACAAATAATTCTAAAATTCATATGGAACCACAAAAGACCCCGAATAGCCAAAACAATCCTGAGAAGGAGGAATAAAACAGGGGGAATTACGCTCCCTGACTTCAAGCTCTACTACAAAGCCACAGTAATCAAGACAACTTGGTATTGGCACAAAAACAGACCCACAGACCAGTGGAACAGAACAGAAAATCCAAACATTAACCCAAACATATACAGTCAATTAATATTTGATAAAAGTGCCTTGGATATACAATGGGGAGATGACAGCCTCTTCAGCAGCTGGTGTTGGAAAACTGGACAGCTACATGTAAGAGAATGAAACTGGACTACTGTCTACCCCATACACAAAGGTAAACTCAAGGTGGATCAAAGACCTGAATGTAAGTCATGAAACCATAAAACTCTTAGAAAAAAACATAGGCAAAAATCTCTTGGACATAAACATGAGCAACTTCTTCATGAACATATCTCCCCGGGCAAGGGAAACAAAAGCAAAAATGAACAAGTGGGACTATATCAAGCTGAAAAGCTTCTGTACAGCAAAGGACACCATCAGTAGAACAAAAAGACATCCTACAGTATGGTAGAATATATTCATAAAAAACGTATCTGATAAAGGGTTGACATCCAAAATATATAAAGAACTCATGCACCTTAACAAACAGAAAGCAAATAATCCATTTAAGAAATGGGCAGAGGACATGAATAGACACTTCTCCAAAGAAGAAATTCAGATGGCCAACAGGCACATGAAAAGATGCTCCACATCGCTAATCATCAGAGAAATGCAAATTAAAACCACAATGAGATATCACCTCACACCAGTGAGGATGGCCAACATCCAAAACACAAACAACAACAAATGTTGGCGAGGATGTGGAGAAAAGGGAACCCTCCTACACTGCTGGTGGGAATGCAAATTAGTTCAACCATTGTGGAAAGCAGTATGGAGGTTCCTCAAAAAACTCAAAATAGAAATACCATTTGACCCAGGAATTCCACTCCTAGGAATTTACCCTAAGAATGCAGCAGCCCAGTTTGAAAAGACAGATGCACCCCTATGTTTATTGCAGCACTATTTACAATAGCCAAGAAATGGAAGCAACCTAAGTGTCCATCAGTAGATGAATGGATAAAGAAGATGTGGTACATATACACAATGGAATATTATTCAGCCATAAGAAGAAAACAAATCCTACCATTTGCAACAGCATGGATGGAGCTAGAGGGTATTATGCTCAGTGAAATAAGTCAAGCTGAAAAAGACAAATACCAAATGATTTCACTCATATGTGGAGTATAAGAACTAAGGGAAAAAAAAAACTGAGGGAACAAAACAGCAGGAGACTCACAGAGCCCGAGAATGGACAAATAGTTACCAAAGGGAAAGGGACTGGGGAGGATGGGTGGGAAGGGAGGGGTAAAAGGGAAGAAGGGACATTACGATTAGCAGATGTAATGTTCGGGGGGGCACGGGGAGGGCTGTACAACCCAGAGAGGACAAGTAGTGACTCTATGGCATCTCACTAAGCTGATGGACAGTGATTGCAATGGGGTTGGGGGGGGGGAACCTGATGAACGGGGTAGTGTAATCACCATAATATTACTCATTTAATTGTAGATTAATGATATCAAAATAAACTAAAAAAAACTAATTTAGTTCTAATAATAATTAAGTACTTTATTTGATGCTTTCTCTGGAATTCAGGTATAAAAACTTACAAGCCAATGGCTTAACAAGTTAGGGTTGTCCATTTTCCCCTCTTTTCTCCTTGCTGTAACATTAATTTCCTGGGGACATCTTGCACCCATCACCTTTTGCAAAGGGCTGCAATTTTTTCCTAACTGTAGACCAAAGCAGGACTAACTTTTGAGAACTGATGGGGATATTTGAGTGATATGCATGAAACGCATAGAATTGGGAAAAATGAGAAGAATTCTAGATCGGGATTACTTCTACAATGTGCTGAAGTCACAGAGAGGCTTGAAGATAGTAATTTTTAGTCACTTTATGGATTTCTACTTGGTGTATCTCTATATCTAAGTAAATACATACAAATATATAGAACTCAGTTTATAAAATGAAATACCACTGTGTCCCTGTGATCAAATTTGCTGCCCTCCTCCCTCCGTCCTCATGGTGAACTCAATCCCCTGGTCACTGATCCACTTCTAATGGAACATCTTGGATTGGTATAACTTCTGTCATTTTTATGTAATCCCCAGTAGGTATCCCCAATTCTAGAAGCTGCATACCTGATGGTTAGTCCGATCCACTGTATTGGCCGTGGAGGGGTGGTCTCTAGCGTTCTGACGAATTCGAGTGGAGTTTTGCTGCTCAATGGTGGAGGAAGTTGGGATACAGAACTCTCTGAAGCACCTCTTGAAGTTTTCATCCAAAAATGCATACAGGACTGGGTTCAGACAGCTGTTTGTGTAACCTAGAGCAATGCAGAAGTGCCAGGAAACAGTTTGGAAAGTAGTTTCTGGGATTATAATCAAGGCTTTAATGATGACGTAAATGTGAATGGGAGTCCAGCAGACAATGAACACAGCCACAACCACCAGCACCATCCTGGTGATTCTTCGCAGGTTCCTGTCCTTTTCTTTGGAGCCAGAGAGCATTCGGACACTCTTGAGGCGTAAGATCATCAGTCCATAACACACCGTAATGATGAGGACAGGCATGATGAAGGCAAAGATGAAAACACAGATTTTCAGCAGGTTTTCCCAGTACCAGGTTGGGTGAGAGAATGTTAGTGTACAATCTATGGAACCTATAAGAAAAGTATTATAAGGAAAAATTAGCAGCAACATTTAATTATGTGATTGGGTATTAATATTTCCATCTTGCTTAATGTATAACCTTGACCAGAGTGAACGTATAGTCATTACCACATGAGCCAGTAAGGGAAAATTTAAAGAAATTGTGGGAGAAACACAGATCCCCATTGATTTTTGAGGGCTAATATTTTTAGGTTTTTTTTTGGCTTCTGAATATCTCATTTTGTTGCCACTTTGATCACATTAAGCTTTCATTCAGCCTCAAAATCATGGACCTCTCACCATGAGCTAGATCATCTATGGGGGTCTCTGTGGGTATAAAAATTAAAATCACCATCCAAAATGTATAGGAGGTTCCAGCTAATGGGTGTTTTCACTTTTTGATGTGTAGTTCATCATTCCTATATGAGGTCTAGAAAGATAAATTTGTTATGTAGGAGATTTTAAGACAAATCTCCACTTAATGGTTTTTGGGGTTAAACTTTATTTACTCTTGGAAGAGCTATATTAAGATTTTCCCATCATTTTGATGAAGAAAAGGCAGAGAAATCAGGAACCAGTAGATTATATTCTGTTTAAAATATCTAGTGGACTTTACATTTAGGGAAAAATTCTTATTTCGAAATATTCAAAGTCATTTTTCCAGAAAGAATCTTAAAATTACAGTTGGACTAAGATACTGGGCCACTCTATAAATACTACTTGGCTCATCTCTTCACCAAAATATCGACCTATGAACTCTCTATCGTTCAGGCCTGCAGCGTTACTCACCATGCCTGTATTTGGTGGTTGCCATGAACATTACGGGCAGACCAATGGCTGAAGAGAGAATCCAGTTGCAAACATTGATAATTTTGGCATTGCGTGGAGTACGGAAATCCAGGGCCTTGACGGGATGGCAGACGGCTATGTAGCGATCAACGCTCATGGTACAGAGGGTGAATATGCTGGTGAACATATTATAGTAATCTATGGAGATCACAATCTTGCAGAGGATGGTTCCAAACGGCCATGTTCCCATTAGGTAGTTGACACTCTGGAAGGGCAGGGTACTGGTGGCCAAGGCATCTGCCAGAGCAAGGTTAAAAATATAGATGTTGGTGGCAGTCTTCATTTTGGTGTATCTAGGAAATGAAGAGAGGGACAGTCACAAAAGGACACCAGTGTGAAATACAGATGAACATCTAGAAAAACTGCAACTGTTAGCGGAAAGCATTTGAGATGAGGTATTGGAAGAACTCTTTTCTAGAACTGGACTGGCTGTTTGTAACCATGGGCCTTTAGCTTAAATGCATAATTTCTCTGCCTGTCAGTTTTCTTCTCTGTAAAATGGTTAAAATAATAGCTGCCATGTTAATTTGTGAGTTCTTTTGTTTGTTTGTTTGTTTAACATGCCAGTCACTGTGATAGATGTAATAGACACAGGGGGCTCTCAGTCAAGTATCCAGACATGAGGCAATAATTAATTTAAATTCTAAATATGTAAGAGAAAAAAATTCAGATATATAAATTTAAAATTATGGAACAATGTAATAGTGCAAGATAAAATAGTGTAAGACTGTACATATTTATGTGCCTACACACACACACACACACACACCCCATACACAGTTTATTATGGCAGCATAGAGTTGAGGCAAAGGGAATAGATGGGGTAAGATATGGGAATAAGGAAGTCATCCTGGAATTGTAAATGTACAAGTTTAACTCCATAGTTGGTAGGAGTAGGTCATTCCAGGTAGAGAGAGAACCCAAAGAAAGGCATAAAGTAGAAATGGCATGTGTGTGTTTTGGCACTGCTAAAACATAAAATCCTACCATGGAATGGCAGTGAATCTGATAGGGAGGAATACAGAGGCTAGTTCATGGAGGGACTTTGGTGCTACTAGGCTTTATCCAATCTATGAAGCTAGGCTTGGTTGTTTTGTTTTTATTTGTTAATAGCTTTGTTGAGGTATAACTGACAAACAATGTGGCATATAATTAAAGTTTACAGTTGATAAGTTTTGATATGTGGCATTTGTGAAACCATCGCCATAATCAAGATCAGGTACTGACAAACCATAGCCTGCGGACTCAACTGGGCTGCTCCCTGTTTTCATGGTTTTATGAGAACACCCTCACATTCACTTAACTACTTCTTACCTATCGTTGTTTTGATGATGCAATGGCAGAGTTGAGTAGGTGTGATAGAGACCATGTAGCCCACAAAGCCTAAGATATTTACTATCTTGTCCTTTTAGCAAAAATTGACAACTCCTGATCAAGATAATGAACATATCAACCACCCCCCCCCCAATTTTTTTTGTATAGCTCCTTACCCCTCCCTGCTTCAGTCCCCATCCACTCTGTTCCCTAGGCAATCACTGACCTTGATCTGCTTTCTGCCATTATAGATTAATGTTCATTTCCTAGAATTTTATGTAAATGGAATCAGTCAGTAGGCAGTATGTACTCTTTTTCATCTAACTTCTTTTACTCAGCATAATTATTTTGAAATCCATCCACTTTTTGTTGCATGTATCAATAATTCATCCTATTTTATTGCCAAGTAGTATTCCATTGTATGGATATGCCATAACTTGTTTATCCCTTCATTTATTAATGGAAATCGAATTGCATGAAGTTTTTGGATATTGCTGATTAGCTGTTATGAACATTAAGTCTTCGCATGGACATATGTTTTTCTTCCTCTTGTATAAATATCTGTGAGTGCTATGTCTTCAAAGCTGCAGAAATTAGAACTACCAAGTAGAAGAGATGAGCAGGTATACTGACAACACTAATAAATCATATCTGATGGTAGAAGAATATCTTACAAATTTATTGTCAAACTGTCAAATTGACATTCCACATTTATTTACCTTAATGTTAGTACCAGTATATCAGTTTCACTCTGGGGAAATCACTCATTTCTCCCTCTCAGTCCATGTGCTCTGCATGAGTTCTATTACTAGGTCAGTGCATAAATTTGTAAAGTGACTGGGGTCATGGTCAGTGTTCAGGGATGGGCTCATGTTTCAAGGACAGCCAGTGAGATTTTTCAGGGCACTACCGGGGAAGAGTATAGTTTTTTTAAATAATTAAATCTGAGAGAATATAAGGTCTTTGGTTGGAAGAGCCTGTCTGAAAATGGATCTAATCCAGAGGATGTGGATTGGAGAGAGCAGGAAAGAAGCCCATAACCTGAAGCACTATCTAACTTGGACTTTGTTTATGTGGTACAGTAAATTCTCTTAACTGCAGCTTGTGTTTATTGTTTTTCACTCACATGAAATTAAGAGTCTAAGATAGTATTATAGAATCTATTACTTAGGGCCTGCATTCAGTGTTCCAGCTTATTATCCGGTTTCAATAAGCACAAGGAAGCTTCAGTTATAAAGGAAGATTTCATGAACCACACCAAGTCCACTCAGATTGCTTCTTGAACTTTAAAATTCTAATGTCCCATCTAGTCTACTATAATTGCAGAAGTTGTATTACTACTGCCAGAAAGGTTCCCCATTTTCATATCTGGCATCTTTTGACTTGCTCTGGAAGTTTCACGTCCTTAAAAGATTTTAAAGGGAAAAGGTAATGACAACCATTTAAGTTAAGAAGAAAAATCAGTTGGATTTTAGTGAGGACTCTGATTGTGGCAAACATAAAATGATAATCTACACAAGATCCTCCAAAGTACAAAAACAAATAAAAACAAAATCAAGACAGTGATTTTTTAAGATTTTAGAATAACTGACCTGCGGGCTCAAGAAATTAAACATTTTTTTGATGTTGATTACAAGAAGAAATTTCTCCCCCAAAGCAGGAAAAAACCCCAACTTGCTAGCTACACCACTGATTATAGACCTACATGGCCGAAAGGCACGCTGGACTGCATTAATCACCTTCCCACCCAGCAGGCCTTATATTTCACATCTGATCTTTAAGAGTGTTTTATGTTAGATAATCAGGTTCTTTACTGTCGGTTTTATGACTCATCACACTTCTAACCTGTTCTTCGGGCTCATCGCAGCACTAGGTACTTACTGATGTTTATTTCAGTTCAAAGAAATTCACTTCTTCCCCCAGAATGTTTGTGAAACAAAATTAGGTTAGGGTCCAACACCCCAAACAGGAAGTGAATCTTTATCTATAAAGGTTACTTCCATTGGCATTTTGCAGGAACAATACTCTTTGATTTTTCTCAATTTATCCAAAGAGCCTCCCTCTAAAGATAGCCAGTATTCTTAGCCCAGTTACTCACACTTTGAATCACAGCAACCTATAAAAGCAGGTTCAGAAATTTCCGAGATATGTGAAAGAGAATTACACAAGACTAAAGGTTTGGAAATTCCAAGTGCCTTCAGCATATCTCCAAAGGCTTTAATCTGAAGGGATGGTCTGATCAGAAAAGGGGTTTTGCAGGCCAGTACCCACAAGCTTTTCATTCTGTATTGTTTCAAACTGGTAGGATGAATGTTGCCCCAAAGAAGTTACACAATGACTGGAGTCACACTACAAGTTATAGGAGTTATACAACCAGAGTTAGCAAACATGTCAAGGAGGTGAGCTGGAGGAAGGACGATCTCTGCTGTTCAGTTTACCTGAGTGGGCCTGAGCGTCATCTCTTAATATTCATTATTAGTTGGATAAATCCTGTGAAATGTAAGACATTTGACCTACATTCCAGATTATTATTTAGATGAAGAAAGCAGTCGTATGAGTACCTGCCTGAATGTATCCTTTATTATCTATTCTGTTTTGATATTCCAGGCAAGCGCCTTTGTGTGTGTGTGTGTGAGAGAGAGAGAGAGAGAGAGAGAGAGAGTTCTAAAACAACAAAAAACAAAGCCAGTGGTGATACAATCATTAGGTATTAATAAAGACTATACATTAGTTTGTTATTTTCTGATACCTTCTCTACCAGCTTAGTAAAGGAGGGAACGGGATTTCTCACTCTGCTATAAAATATTATGTAACATTTCACTCACATTTATTTCTAAGTGGTTTATGTGGTGTCTGCCCAAACTCTCAATGAACTAATGCTACCAGAAAGAGAAAGCTTTAAAGTAACCTCAGACCTCTGAATCCCGCAGGCAGGAGAGTGCTGCTTGTTAGTTTGTCTCAAAAGAGAAGACAGAGAGAGGCTTCCAGGAAATGAAACCAAGTAACACCTCCTTCCAGAGGTCGATTGGCTCTTTCTGTTTGCATGTCATCTTTCTGTTTGCATGTCATCTTTCTGTTTGCATGTCATCTTTCTGTTTGCATGTCATCACTGTGCTGATCACCAGAGTCTTTCTGGTTGAGTGTTTTTCTCTGTTTATCCATACCCGCTTCATTTTTTGTTCTCTATATTCTTACAGTCTTCCTCCTTCATGTCCCATTAATGACAAGGCATGAGAAAATTATCTTTCAGACAGAGCAAGTGAAAAATCTGCTTTCTTGAAGCAATAGATGACATTTACAAATGGAAAATGTGAAGTGAATTAACTGATCATAATTTTATCTTGCAGTTGGGGCTAGGAAAACTCAGAGTAAAAATTGTGTTTCCCCTTAATTGTGTAGAATTCTAAGAACATTAGGAGCTAACACATTCCTAGTTTACTAACTTTTCCTGCTGACTTCATCATTTCATTCTCTTTTGGTTTTGTTTGCCCATTTTCTTCTTCATTTCTCTTATTTTATTGCATGCATTTCTGTAAGGCTCTTCAAATCCTCTTTGGAATTAGAAACTGAGGTGGAGGATGGAGGAGAACATGACCACATGTTAATGCACCACTCCGTAGGGCAGAGGAAAAGAAATGAGAGGAGAGACTTTTTCACTGTGGCAAGAGACTTTGCCTGTTTTTGGATTATGTTTTTTGGGCCTGTTTATTTCCTGCTTCATTTGATTTCTGAAATGTATATTTCAGAACATGAATAGCATTTACCCCATCAGAAGTTCATATGAAAAAAATCACACCTTACCTTCTTGCATCCTATATTCTGTGATAAATAATATTTATGTATTATAGAAAAATATTACCATCCTAAATCCTCTCATGTATTTAACCATTATAATTGGATAGAATAGTCTTATCTGTGACTTTAGATTTTTGTTGGCAGGAAATTCATCTCTTTAGACCAAATGACTTTAAAAAACAGCATGAGAACATCTACCTCAGCCAGAGATTTTGGGTTCATAGGTAATAGTGTTTTCCTTTTATTCTAAAAGGCCTGGTTTTTAGAACTTAAAAATATCTCAGCTCTTAAATATGGGAGTTCTAAGAGAAAAGGAAATTTCTTCTATTTTAGAATTTTGTACATAAAAATCATCAAATGTACATTATGATTAACTTAAAATAATGATATATTCCTAGATATTTATTAATACTGAAAGAATAAAATATAAGACAACTTCAAAGTATGATAAAAAAATTCTACCATCAATATTAAAAAAATGTTTTTTGAAGAAAATCAAGCATATGCTATAGATTGTAAATTTTTAAAGGGCATAGTTTGTCAGCAAAATGATTATCCATTGCACATACTACAACAAATGTAAGAATTCATTTATGCTTTTGGTGTTGGCTTTTGTGCATATGTGCATATAATCAATTAATATAAGTGAAATATGAAAGATGACATGAATGGAAAAGTTGAAAGAAATAGAAATAGAAGAAAATTATCCATTCAACACAGAACCCAGCACAAGATGGCACTAGTGAATGCTTGTTGAATGTAATTGATTATAAGAAGAAGGGTTTGGATTATTTAATTTTATTATGGTAAGATAAACCAAACATTTTTTAGGGAACCAGCAGCTTTGGAAGTAAAAGTGAAGAATGGATATTCCTTTTTTTCCTACCTATTTATTGTCAAATTAAAAAGAACGTTGGTCGTAGAAGATCATGGGATGAGAAGTAGGATCTGAAAGGGGCTTTCAAAACCGTATTGTCCAGTCACCTTGTTTTGTGGTAAAGAACCTGGGGCAAAAGGAGATGTACAAATGTTTGAGATTCTTCCCCCCGCCCCTCCAATATCACCACTTTTCTCTTGGTTTCATCTAAAGCTAAACTGTGCCTTCTATACTGTATTGTGGGCCATGTGTATTTCTGGGAGTGCATCATTGATAAAAACATTGTGAAGTCATTTGTCCTGGCAATACTTGGTTCACTATCTAGCTAAAACAAGGAAGTCATGCAAAAAAATTTATTTTTTCAAAGATGGACATGCTGGGAGCATCTTGGAAATTTTGAGACCTTTTCTTATTATACTGAATGGGCTAACAGATTCATATTTTTTAAAGCGGAGTTCGTATGCTTTGTTTTACTTTCACAATCCATTGTTTAAACCTATCCATTCTATGTAGTTGACTCCCAACCAACTTCTCAAGTTCTGACCACCTCTCTGTTGGACATCTGCCCTTGTTATTCCTTTGCAGTGTGCTACTTCCCCAAATGTCTTTCCTGTTTCTCAGCCCTTTACCACCACCCGCACCCCCACCATCCCCCCAATTAGTAATAATAAAACCACCATTTAAGACTACATAACAGATGCTGAGCTGAGCTACAGGGAGAAGGACCACCAAGACTTAATGACCTTTTAGAAACAGAAAGTAAAGGAGGAAAGGTGTCATATTGGTCCCAAATGTGCCCATGGAAGGATGGACAGATGGTAATATCATTATCTAACAGAGAAGGAAAAGGGGAAAAAAAGGTTTGGTATTGATAGAGAGTTCAGTTTTGAGTGTATTACGTTGTGGGACAAAGGAAATGTCCTGGAAGCAGTGGGATATATATTTGCCTTTCAGCTGGAGCGATTCATTTCTACGTTATCAGCCTCGGCATGGTAATTCTGAGGATGCCGGAGGATGAGAGTGTCTTGAGGTATGATGTAAACTGTGAAGAATGTTGAAGGCAGAGAAGGACGGCATTTCAGAAAAGGACAGGGAAAAAGCGAGGGAGAAAAGAGAGGAGAGAGAGGGGATCTGAATGCGACACACAGGCTATAGCAGAATGTGAGTGGGAGGGAGATGAGGTTTGAAATGTCAGAGCCAGAAACCAGTCTGCAGAAAAGTCTTCTAATGACCAGACACACATTTTTGCAAGTGGGGGATTTTTAAAAATCAATATCCAATCAAAATAGTTTTTTTCTATCATGACTATATTTGATTAAACAGTGTAAAATGCAATTATTCATGGGCTGTCATTCTTTTGATTACAATTGAAATAGAATTTGTCAGAATTCTTGCTTTGAAAGAATAAGGTTGTAGCAGTACTATAGCCATTAGTATATTTTTATGTGGAATCACATATTTTATAGATCCTAACATTGGATCACATCTTACTTATAGGATATATGTTTTCCTGATAAATCTTACAGCTCATATAGGAATTTCATAGGTGGTTCCCCAAATTTGACAAATTTAAAATTTTACATGAGATTCCGGTATCAATTTATAAAACAGAGAGAAATTTTTCTAATGTATCAATTAAAACAAATTTTGACTTACTATTTTAGAGGAAAAATTACACTTACTTTCTCACAGAAAATGATAATGCAAAATTGATATCAAATGATGCAGTATTAAAAAAGCATCTAGTCTAAAATTTAGGAAATATTATAGAGGTGAGGCAGAGAGTTAACTAATAAAAATACTATTTTTCTCAGTTTTGTGATGTTAGTGGTATTTATCAGCTTTAAAAATTTTGTTTTTTAATGATTTTTCCAACCTAATTATTTGCTTTAATTTCTAACTTTTACTTGTAATTTTATATCATTTTCTTAAAGAAAACTCTGAAGTGTATGAGGTTTGAGCCTCGCCCCATGTATTCTGAACCCAGGCCTGCCTTCATCTCAGGTCCCACTCCAGAGCTCTTCCAGAGGTTCAGCCCTGAGGTGTCTCTGGTTTTTGCCTTGGGCTTTCTGCTACACAGTTCACTAGAGAGCTCACTTAGGGCCTCAGGATGTCATAGTTATTCTCAACTTCAATAATTTCCTATACCCCAATTTTGGGTCTCCTCATATTGTAAGACCATGTTAGTTCCTTTCTGCTTAGCTCTGTCTTACTGCCATTTCTGCTCCACTGTAACCATACAGTGGTACTATGGGATTCCCTGTATGTCTCATTCTTGAATTCCAGCCAGGCATGAGGTCAAATCTCTTCTTGTTTTGGATTCACAGTAAAATTTGTGACTTATACCCCCATAAAGAGTTTGCCCGTGGAGTGGGTGAGTAAGATCGGCAAATTCCCACATGAAGAGTTGGATTCTGAGTCTCTTTTTCCTGTTCTTGCAAAGGGCCTTCCTTCTGCCAGAAGTTCTCTCTCTGCTCTGCATGGCAAGAAAATCACTGTTTCATTGGCTTTTCTTTTTTAACCTATGATTTACAATAAAAGCTATCTCTTAACCTTTTAGTCTGGGCTTTTTAGAATTCACTCAAAATGTTTTCCTTTTTCATTTACCAAGTCTTGCATCTTATACCTAAGACTTTCAAAACCTTATAATGGAACTTATAATCAAGAACTTATTTTTTTTTTATCCTCTGTGGGTTATTTCATAGCCTCCTCTTCCTTGGGACAATAAAGCTTAGTCGTGTAATCTTGTTTTAAAGATGAAAGTGCTGTAGGATAAAAAGGATTTATTGAAAAGGGATACGTGCATTGGATAATATTTTAATTTATTGTTTTGCTAAATGCCTATTTGGTATCTGATAAAGAAATTAAATAGGAAGCTGGAGTATGGAGTCCAGAAGACAGGTCTGGAATAGTTAATATGTGGGTAGTGTATAAAGTATGGGCAGGAAAGAACACTTAAGGAGAAAGTCTGTGTTGGGAAGATGAAAGGGCCTGGGTTGAAGTCCTGAAAAAGGTGGAAGGCTAAGGAACAGCCAGAGAATTGAAGAAACACAGGGCTGGGGATAAGGATACCAAGAAAAGAAAGAGTATCATGAAGTCTGCAGTGGCGAAATTCAGTGAATGTTGTGGAGAGATTGAGTGAAACGAGGACTGAGATATGTTTATCGGCTTTTGCAAAATACACGTGGTCTTCATTATATATTATATTAGTGGTTCTGGCATATGCCATCAAGTAGGGGAGAGGGTTGGAGGATAAGCAGATAAAAGTTAAAAAGAAAATGGGGAGTGAGGGAGGAGATGATATAGAAAACACTTTTGAGATATTACATTAGGTAACGAACAGAGAGAATGTGAGTTCAAGAAAGAATTTTTTGAAAACTTGATCTGATGTACAGATATTACCTACCCCAAGTATTGGATGTTCATGTTATGTCACTTTTCTTTTACAAAAGATCTACATTAGAACCTGTTTTTGCTAACCAAAAGAGATCTGAAGAGGACTTTTGCTTTTATGAAAAATGGTGGAAGGTGAAAATAGCATTGAGGCTGATTTTGCAGTGAGCCCTTGCAGAGGCAATTGCCCACCCTGGGCTGCAGAGTGGTCCCACCAAGCTCCTTTCCTGGAACTACATTCAGGTTCCCACCACCAGGCTGTCTTGGCTTTGACCTGTGTCTGTGAGCATCTGTCCTTTATCATGATTTATTATGTACATTACTAGCAAGATGTGTCTTAAGGTAACAGAAAAGCCTAAAGAGGTTAATTTTTAGGTTTAGGAATCCTCAAAAAGTTTATGTATAGCTACTTATTGATTTGTTATTTTATCTTGTTCTTTAAAGAATAATTTGCAGTAGGTGTTGGAGAGTTTGAGGGCTTGGAGTGCACTGTCATGCTTGTTTTCAATCTGAAAATGAAACACTGTGTCCTATTTACTTTAAACAAGTTTTTAGTTAAAGTATTTAATAAAGGTAAAATCTTGTGCTATTAATGAACTTGAGAATAAATTTCAACCTTTTGCACGCTTGAACATGAAATCTTAGTGCTGTGTAACATATGTGATAATTGTATTAGTATTATCTGTTTTGCCTTTTAGTATGAAAGTTTCTGGAGTGTAGGTTACCATGATCAATCTGTACTCTACTGCCTGCTTGCTTGAGCAACATAATGGACTCTCCGAACCCTAATGCCCACATCTACAGATCTCTTTAATTCTTTAAATATGATATTCATATTCATCATAAGATGATGAGACTTCTTATGGGATTCTCTGCACCCCCAACAGGAACAAGCCATATCTTCCCATCCCATGCCACTTTACCACTCTGACATTGGTCCCCATTTTTGAATGGCATGTAATGGTGAGGCTGAGTCATAGTGAGAAAGAAAAAAGCCCCTGACAACTTTCAGGGAGCCAGCCTAGTTGCTTCCTGCCAGGCTGTGGTATTACTTTGCGGAGCATAATGCTATATACTGGCAACATCATATGAGAACTCTTCGTGACTGTTGATACAACAAGACAAAAATGGGTTGACTCCATCAGCCTGAACAGAGATGAGACCCAAGCCCCCTGCAAGCCCCAGAACTCCAAACATCTCCCTCACCTGGTTAACATTAAGTGGCCACTCCTTCTTATGCAATAACAGCTCTCACCATCCTCTGTTTATACTGTCTCTTAGATAAAAAAATCACTCACTCCCAGGCATCCAATTACTCTTGTTTTGAGACAGCACCCTATTTAAACGTCTGCTTCCTTGAATCCTCTCCTGGTCACTAAACAGAAGCTAAAATCCCCATGGTTTTCTGTCTCTTTTGCTGCAGCCAGCTTAATAAATTTAATTTTGTTTGGCTTCAGGTGTATTTCTGGAGGCTTTCGGCTGGTGGGCATTGATAGTGGAGTGTACTTGTCTCAGGAAGTTTTACCAGCACCAGCAGGCCAACGGCAATCAACAATTGGAGGGAAGCCCTAGAAATTTTCCATCGATGTCCACAGATGGGTACAGACCAGTTATGTAGCTACATCAGCCGCCTGCACCCCTGGAATCTTGGCAAATGCATTCATTCAGTGTCTATCTGGAGCAGGCAGAACCCATTCCAGGTGCATCTGGGGGGCCATGAAGGCTCAGAATGGATACCATCTCACCTTTTTTTAGGGCTGTTCCCCTCTTTCAGAGCCCATGACCATGCACTGCCCGTTGAGCTGGATACTCCTTGTGTCCTGGATTAATCTTCTTCATTTATTATGCATTCAAGTCCTTCAAGTACTAGTTGAATGTTGTCTTTAGGTTCAGAAGTCATCAAAGCAAAAAAAGACCTGTTTGCTCAGTTGTTGTCAACGGTGTTTTCTTTTTACTGATTTTCAGATCTTCTAGAGATACTTTGCATTTGAAAATGATCTGACATTCCTTTAATTAAAATCGTTCAGGAGATTAAGGAACAAAAATCCTACCTTTTAAGGTAGGAACATTCCTTGCAATTCTCAAGTTATACATACCAACTGTTTACTTAATCTTAAGATCAAGGCCAGTCCCATTAGAGTGCTATGAACCCACTGAGTGGTGAGTTGCTAAAACTATCTTGATTTTGTTAATTATCCCCAATTTGGCTTCTTAAGCTAGAAGTCAAACACTCCTACCTTGTCTAATAAGATACATATTGAGTTTGGAATTAGGATACATAGGTCTGAGTGTGTATCTTGTAATATTGGCCAAGTGACTGAGTTTCAATTTTCACAACTTTAAAGGGGTGATTATATTACCACTAAAAATCACCATTAGAACAAATCAAATGATGTTGGTGATAGGTGCTAGTATTTGAGTGTTATATCCATGGCCAACATTTATCGAATGCTTTCTTTATGCCAGGCACTACTATGTAGTAGTTCCCCCTCATCCAAGGGGGATATGTTGCAGGACATCTAGTAGATGCCTGAATCATAGATAGTACCAAACCCTATATACATATGTATTATACATACACACCTATGATAAAGTTAATTTATTAATTAGGTACAGTAAGAGACTAACAACAATAGCTAATAATAAAATAGAATAATTATACCAATACACTGTAATAAAGTTATGTGAATGTGGTCTCTCTTTCACCCTATCAAAATATCTTATGGTACTACACTCACTTTTCTTGTGATGCTGTGAGATGATAAAATGCCTATGTGATGAGATGAAGTGAGGTGAATGATGTAGGTGTAGTGACATAGCATTAGGTACTTATAATCGACCTTCTGACAATACATCAGAAGAAAGATCTCCAACTTTTGGACCAGTAGCTGAAACTGCAGGAAGAGAAACCTCAGGTAAGGAAAGACTGTTGTAAGCAGTTCACTTGGGTCTTCTGGCTTACTCTTCGTAACAGACTTAGGAGTTACATGTTATCACTTCTTATGTAGATGAATAAACTAAGTTTCATAGGGTTTAAATAACTTGCTCAAGAATATATGTTGTAGTTTATGCTCTGCACTATTATATCACACTCCTACAATATACACTATGTAATATAAGCTATCAATATGGTAAATAATAAATTTAATTAAATGCAGTAAAATTTACAAATACTTCATACATTTGTATAAACTGATATTCATAAAAATCCTATTAGTAGCTAAAACAACTGTGGTTATTGTCCTTATTTTAAAGAGAACTGATGTTTAGAAAAGGTTGCCAAGGACAAACATGTTTGACATTGTACAATTGAAATACTTAGGTATTTGTTGCCATCCAAGCAAAATACCTGGATAATTTAGATATTTTTTTCGTGTGATCTTGTGGTGTGTGTGTGTGTGTGCGTGTGTGTGTGTGTGTGTGTGTGTGTCCCATAGACATAACCAGTAGCATTGTTTAATAAAAGCACAGCACGTTGGATAGAATTACATATCAGGATACTGTATAGGGAGTGAAATAATGTTCTCATTGCTCCTGAGTTTTGCAACAGAGATTTAATTATGATCCATGAAGACTTAATTTCAAATTCCATTTGTTAAAACAGTTGATGAGCATTCCCTGTCTGTCCCTTTCAACGTGTCATAGCACCTGCTGATATTTAAATATTTTACTGCTCAATTTATTCCTGCAACAGTGGCTGTCCAACAATTTTAGGACCAATTGAAGAAAATAAAGGTAATGCAGTTAGTTCCTGTAGATTTTGGCTTATATAAAATCATATATTTATCATGATTATTTTTCATCCAAGAATTATACAATCTTTTATAACTGAACTATCATGCTGACCTGGTATTTTTCTAGGAAACAGAAAACAGCTTATTAAGATTTTCTTTTCTTAAGTATTTTCAAGCAGAGAGATTTTTTTGGAAGGTATTTTCCTTCCCCTGTGGAGAATTCAATAGCACTTGTTAGGAGAAAATATGATTCATGAATAAAGCAGTAATTTGGCAAAGCAAATAAGTCCCATTAGTTTTTAAAATGTGAAATTTTAGTCTTATGGTGCCATAAGGGTTATTAAATCAATATATGATTGTCTTCAAACTTGGAATAGATTCATTTGGCATGAACAATATTTTCACTCACAAATTAATGTAGGTAACTGTATTTAACAGGAAAACTCCAAACATGACCTTGCTATATATTTTAGTGAAAAAAAATCCTCTAATGCAATATTTTATTGCTTTTCAGGATTGCCTGTCACTTTTGATTTTTTCCACTTTTATTTTCATATTTTTAACTGTACTTTTCTTCAGTATACCATTACACATCCATTTAAAAACATCTGAAGAATACAAAAAGTAAAATTCGAATCATTATAAGCTTAACTTGTAGAGACAAACTCTGGTAACATTTTGTTATGTTTAATACTCCATGTGATCAAATTTATACATTTCACATTTCTCTCAGCTTAAGATAAAAATTATATTTGACTTTATGTATGAAACAGAATAGAATAATAACTTCAGGCTGTTTTTAATTTTCATAGAATACATTTATATTTTCATACTACTTTTTTTCACCATAAAATCCTCTGTCAGCGCTGAGTCAAGCATATGTTCAGTTAACTCCTTTCTATTTTTACTTTTGCCAGATACTGCAGCAGATGCTGACTCTCCACTGAGACATGACCCGCCTGCTTTGGAGAGACCCTCAGTCTGGTAAGAGATCAGAACCAAGTGAGTTCAAAATATTATGTAATATATTATGGTAAGGTGGGGCTTGATAGGGCAACATTGAGAGGTGTACCTAAACTGCATTTAGGTGGCAGGAAATTTGCAATTCTTCAAACTTATTTTACCACATAGAAAAGTACCCATGAAAATACCAAATTTGATTTTTGGGGTCCTATGCCTGGAACATGCTGCTGGTTTTGTCTCTGAAGGTGGAAGGAAGGGATTAAGTGGGAGAAGGAAAAAGCAGAGACTTCATGGATTCAGGTTCTCTTTTCAACTTGAATGTGGAAAATAACCCTGGAAAATATCTTTGTTCTCAAATTAAATAATAGCTACCACTTTCATAAGAGTTCTACTTTGGGAATGCCAAATTTCTTTCAACCATTAACTCTCAGAGGAACAATGATATAGATGCTATTATTTTTACAAATCAGAAATGGGACACCTTTTTCCAAAAATGTAGAAAGAGGTCATTGATGTAGATGGAAATATGAAAATAGCATGGTGTGTGGCTGAATAACAGATCCCGAAAGCCTAGTTTGATCTATAGCTCTCAGTACTGAGTCTGGCATACTGACAGTCTCCTGACCAATGTGTTGATATGAATTTTTAGCATCCACTGGTCGCAGCACAAAATTATGCTGTTGGGGACAGAGTATGAGAGCAACTTTAGATGACAACTGAGATTTTGTAATAAGAAGTTTCACAAAATTAATGTATTCTATTTTTCCAGTCTGAAAGGTAGAACCAATTAGAGACCTAGAGGATCTAGATCCAGAGACAAGCTCAGTTCGAAATGTCACCATCTAATATTAAGGAAAAACTCCAGATTTAGACCTGTAAAGAGACAAATTTCCTATTTCTTTCATGTCCATTTCGATGGGAGGTCAGTCTATTAATAACGGAAAAGTCATGAATGAGTTGTCAGGGAACATTCCAGGAAATGTGATGTAGAAGCTAAGGTAATAAGCCCATCAGTCATCCCGATGAAGCCTCAGTAACTGTCTTGAAAAATCTTGACTTGATGCAATTCAATGTAACAGTTTTGAAGGACCTTAAATTTTAGGATCACATAGATTTTGATTCAAATCTAGTTCTATGATTTATTAGCTGGACAAACTTAGACTGATTACTTAAATTTTCTGAGTTGTATTTTCCTCTCCTGGAAAGCTTAGAAAATATTAGTACCTCCCTTAGGTTGATGTAAGGATGAAAAGTCTTAAAACAGTATATTTAAGGATTATTAGTATGGAGTCTAATATGTAGTAATTTTCAATAAATGTTAGCTGAAATGATGATGATGGTATGCTTCTCATGGATTTCAAATTTAATGAGTCAGACACCATTATCAGATGAGGCACAGGTAAAATGGTTTTATTTATAAAATGTTCCTTTTGTTTTGCCTACACTAACATATTTCTAGCATGTTTCTCATATGTATGTAAAGATGATTGCTATATCCTGACCTATGATTGTTCTGAAAACACAACTACTTTCTTTGACCAATTATCTCTTCCCAAAATGTTTTGGTTTGATAGTTCCACATCTTTATCTACTTTAACTAGAATGCTGACCAATATAATATGTTTTGAATACTAACTAACTTCAAACAACTGTGTGAACAAACCATCTGAGCTACACCAAAACATAGTTTCTATCACTGTACTAGAGTTAGAGTAAAATTTTTGATAGGGTGTTTCTTCTACTTCTATCTCTGAATTATATAAAATATATTTAAAAGGTAATTAAAGCAAGGGCACACAGATGGGTAGGTTAATTCAGTTGTTCATATGTTTTTTTTTATGTTTCCAAATTGTTGAGAAAATAATACTCTTGTGGTTTATCATTGGCATGGTTTATGTGTTTTAATATATGCTGTGTGGCACTGACTCATGTAGCCATGTCTTTTGTGGAAATGTGATACATTTGTTCATATGCAGGAAATATCTCCTTTGTTCTGAGCAATAATCCTTTTTCAAAAGATGGCATCAATATCTCCTTTGATACTTATATCCTAAATTCCATGAAAAAGATAGCAATTTTAAAGAACCAAAGTTTCCGTTCTGACTTCCAGCTTATGCTTTCTGTTGCCTTGTTCATGTGATAGGGTATTCAGAAAGAGAATAGCCAATGTTACAGTACAGTGACACGCTAATGAGTCTCCTAAAAGCAATGATTCTTGAGATTGTTTCCTTCCTCTCAATCCTATTCATTAAGGACTCTACTGTTCCACTGCAATATCCTTACTATTTGTAAAATGTTGACAATGTCTGCTTTGAGAAATACTTGTAAATTATGGTAGATAGGATTTTCTTTCATTGTTTTATGAAAATTTATCCAGACCCTATCCATTCACCTTTCTCTGTCGTGTCTCTGAGACATAGATAATATCTTTAACAAAATTTGGACAGTTGAATAAAGACAAATCAGAAGTTATCCCATTTCTGGGCTTGGTAATGGAGAGCGATAAACTACAGTAAATGGTTATAATAAACCTTGGAAATAGTGTTTGTCTGGTAGTGTGGCTGAAAAA
The DNA here is from genome assembly GCA_032199065.1 of Smutsia gigantea. NCBI lineage: Eukaryota > Metazoa > Chordata > Mammalia > Pholidota > Manidae > Smutsia > Smutsia gigantea. The sequence goes on along the minus strand of JAVSCE010000887.1, from coordinate 183,010 downwards.
CAAAGGTTAGTTGTTATTGTCTCATCCTTGGCACTTATCATCTGGTGAAATGGCATTTTTTTTCAGTTTGTGTTCAACTATTTATAGCAGATAAATAAATGAGCTTTAGTTTCATCTTAATATTAGTTTGATTAATAACTTTTTCCTGTCTATACTCACAAAAATTTTATGAGATGTGAATTAGTCAATATAATGGAAAAATAAAATCTTATAAAATTTTAAGGCACTATATTTATTCTTTACGTATATGTTTTCTTTATTTTACAAAGAAGTTGACTATGCTTCCTTTTTCCATCAGAAAGAGCCTTTTGTTTGAAGGATCTCAACACTGTCTGATTTTAATAGTACCTCTTATTTTATTGGTCTTGGATCACCATTGCTGTGAAAAGCATGCTTATATTTAATTTCATTCAACCCATGCCATTCCCTTTTCGGAGCTGATGGGGCCTGAGTAGGTATGAAATTAGAATGTCAATAATAATTTCCCCTGTTCTCCTTGGCAGGCACAATCAAGTTCTGATGTTCAAGTTATACAGCCAGCCGCATTTTCTCATTACCATTTAATACTCTCCCACAAAATGCTAAACCTCTCACTGGCATTGAACCCTGTATTTCAGTGAAAAAATGCACAGAAGGAAAGAAGGTCTTCTCTTTCATTGATCTTATTCTACACAGCTTCTGCACTTGTATTGTCAGTTCACAGGGACACTGTAAGCCTGATGGATGTTATTTTCTACCCTGCGCTTGTTTTATTTATAAAGTTGACTACCCTGATTAAAGAAGTTGGCAGACATTGCTTTATGAGTTTTGGAAAAATCGTTATGAAGGTGCTAGTAATGGACACACACAAAGATTCATTGTATCATCATTAATGCATCCTCCATGAAGAACTCCATCCTTTTGGCCAATTTTACTATGATTAGTGAGTCAGACTCACAAAAGAAGCCAGGATTCTCTATTCAGATGCCTAAATTTCCAAAGCTAGTGTTCAGAGGACATAATTGCTATAAGTTCTTTCTTTTAATTCAAATAAACAGCTCTACTGGATGAAAAGGAGTTTCATCACATACAGTTAGCATTTAGACTTAGATTCTGCTTTAGACATTTTGGCTGTAACACCAACTTAAATAGGAAACATTACATTTAAGTAACAAAAATAGCTATTCCCCCCCCCCCCCCAAATAATTGGTGTGCATCTTTTCTACCTACTGAATTTATTGGGCAATATAAAAAGACTCATCATTAAGGAGCCAAGTAAGTTATAGTTATCTGTCCTTAGAATTCTCTTCATGTCCTCAGAGTTGCCAACGAGATGACTTTGGAGTGATCCAGGGCCTTGGGAAGTAGTTGACTGGAATGAAGGGGAGGACAGCAGTGCTACCCATGCAATGCCTTGGTTCACCTTTGCAGAAATTGTGATTCCAAAAGGATAGACTGTATTCCAAAATATTATGATGGGCAATATATTTGATCTATGGGAAGGCAAAAGTCCTGGGTGAGTACTGAGATCCCACATGCTGTTGGTGTGAGCCCAGTGGGAGGGACGATGAATTCCCAGTGGGAGGAAGCAAATAACCAAACTTACTTTTTATATGACACTTCTAGTGTTTACCACACATTTCAACACTTTTAATCTAATTTGGACCTAAAAGCCATCTGGAATATGGAGGTGGAATATGGTTATTATTCCTTTAGTAAAGACTAACCAGTGAGATTCAAGGAGGTTATGTGACTATGATAACTAGCAAGAGGCTAAGATTCAAATATGACTCTTCTCATTCTAGGCTTAGTACTCTTATCTACTCCACTATGACTACTATAAAGACAGATGATTGGTCAATTTTTTTTGAAAAGTTTTAAAATATCCTGAACCTTAGGTTGGTCTGGGAGGTAATTTAATTAACTACTTATTCTATTAACAGCTTCTTAAAATTCAGAGAAGAAATACACGTGGACAAGCTTCTTGAATCTCCTTGACAAGTAAGACTCAGTTTTCTCATCCATAAAACGGGTAGGTTGGACCAGATCTATTCTTCTCAATTTTGGCTGCACATTAGAATCACCTGGGAGGATTTTAGCTCTACCTATGCCCAAGAACTACTTCCAGAGATTTTGATTAAATTTGCCTTAGATGGAGGTGGATTTCCATTTTCAAAAATTGTGATTGTAATGGGCAACCAAGATTGAGAACCGCTGGACTGGAAGATCAGGGAGAATTTCTTCCATGTGTTTAAGCATGTTGCAAGGATTTATGTGATAGCTCTGGTGTTGCATGAGTTAATTGGAAGGAAACCAATTTTATTATTCATATTCCTTGTCTGAGTTCCTTGCTAGAATTTAGTTCCAATTCTCACGTGATTATGATAACTGTAGAATTATTCAGCTGGACTTTGTATCATCCAGCTAAAATTCTCAAATTTGCTCTCTTTGCAAATTTATACCCAGTGGCCATGTGGCTAATCTTAAAGAATTCTTGTACATGCCCGAAAGTTTTCTCTGAGCACAACTGATCAAAGAAGCAGTCATTTGGAAACAGATGGGGACTAAATTAAAGATGGAGTCAGGCAGGAAGGAGATTTCTGTGAGTCTTTAGAAAAATCATTGAGCAAAACCATAGACAAGAAGCCAGGGGATTACAAGCACCATAGACCATTCTGGCCTACTGTAGCGCTTCTTTTCATACAGCTAGCCAGTCTGAGTTCTAAAACACAGGAATAACATTTAAAGCAACCTTCGAGAACTGCAGAACACAAACGTTTTAAAAATGAGCAAGTTACATAAGTCAGAAAGAAGAGAAAAAAATTCAAGCAGTGAGCTTTTGTGCTTGAAAGAGATAATAAGAGGTTGAGGGAAACGAAGCTGCCAGTCACCACCTGGGTGCATGGGGGTGGGTGCAGAGTGGCTGGTATGCAGGCACAGGTGTCTTTGAGGACAGATTTTATATTTGTTAGGAAGTTAATATGAATTTGCTGGTGACAGTTTCAATTTTTCCTGAAAGCTTCAAATGATTGAAGATGAAAATACTGAGAGAAGCCTAGAAAATTGCACTGATTTAAGATAACCACAAAGCATATCCAATCGAGGGAAAATTTTCAGAAATGTTATTTTCTAAGCACTTACTCCCTAATCACTGGCTAACAGAAGTAATGAATATTGTGGATTGTCTGGGTCAGATGAAAAGTTGTAGGGAGGAGGGTTCAGAATGTTATAGAAGGATCCTGAACTCACCTTCTCCCACAAATACAACAAATCTATAGCTACATATGGAACAGTTCCCTCTGGAAAGGATCTGGAAGCTAGGGGAACAGCCCCTCCACAACAGAGAGTAAAAGGGCCACGTTTAGATTGGTAGGAAAGGCAGACACACAGTCTTGCAAAAAACTGCACCCCAGGTACAGTAATCCACAGCTGGGAGGGGTCTCATAATATGGAGCTTGTCCCTGAGGAGCAAGGGGTTTATACCCCACATCAGATACCCCACCCCTTACAAACTATGCCAGAGGGATGAGCCTCCAAAGCTCTAGCTTTAAAACCACCAGGGCTTACTTCCAGGAGAACCGTGGGGCCATAGGGAATGGAAAACCCAGTCTTAAAGGGATTACCAGACCCACTTGCCCTGGGAGGCACATAGAGTTTATGAGAAGTAGGTTCATTTATTAATCTTAAAGCATCTATGGAAAGTCAGGAACCTGTTGAGACTGTCTCAAGGGACAAAAGTGTTATAAGGTGCAATTTTTGTGTTCCCCTTCTTCCCTGTTGGTACTGGCCCTGGTGGGCACCATTTTTGCACTCCCCTCTAACCTCCTAGGTCCAGTGGGAGCTCCCTAATTCCATGTTCTCCATTCTCAGTGCACCCCACTACATGTGAATTGTCTAACTGCCCTGCCCCTGTGGGCCACAGCTGTGGCCCATTCTGCTATAGCAAGGTTCCAGTGGCCAGGGGTCCCTGCATTTTTGGCCCCTTGGGCCTGAAACAATTGAAGAGACAATCCTTGGCAGGATTACACAAACAGCACAAACTCCAGAGCATGGCAAAAGCAGCAGAGTGAAACACACTTCTGGTCTTTATGTGAAAATGGCCTCTTCTCCTGGAGCTTTAGCCTGAAGGGCAGGCTTCAGAATGCCACACATCCAAAGATTACAGAGGCACCCCCCCAGGGAACAAGGGCAGGAGACACCGTATTAGTGCCTTCCCCTGGTCTCACCACAGCCCCCTGGTACCTCCCAGAAAGGAGCTTATTCACCCATCTAAAGCCACGTTCTGTTTTAGCTTTCATCCAGTTCTGGTATGAAAGCCAGCAGGATTTATGACTGTGGATCCAGGAGACAGGATATGTTTTTGTATCTTAAAAGCTGCTGTCTGAGAATCTGGCTTGCCATTAGCCAGAAATTAGGTATTGTCTGAGATCCCTCCTTCAGAATACTGAGAGGTCTTGGCCCACTCTCAACAACTTGGACCTATCAAGAACAAATAATTCTACTTAGACAATCACAAAGGTCTGTGGTAAAAACAATATCTAGGTTTGAGCAATAAGGTTTATCTTCTACACTTGGCCATGTCTTCAAGACACAGAGATACCCTTTTTACCTAATACACAGAAACAAACACAGAGAGTAAGACAAAATGAGGAAACAGGAGAAAATGTTCCAAATGAAAGAAGACAAAACTTCAGAAAAAGACCTTGATGCAGAGATAAGTAATCTATCTGATAAAGAATTCAAATTATGGGCCATAAAGATGCTCACCAAACTCTGGAAAAGGATGGATGAATACGGTGAGAATTTCAAAACTTGTTTGAAGAAATAATGGCTGAAAACTTCCCTAAACTGGGGAAGAAAACAGACATCCAGCCCCAGGAAGCACAGAGTGTTTCAATAAGATGAACCCCAAGAGATCTGCAACAAAATACAGTATATTAAAATGTCAAATGTTAAAGAGAATAACCAATAAGTCAATGAAGAGATGAAAGGAGAAATTAAAAAAAATACCTTGAGACAAATGAAAATGGAAATATAATAGTTAAAAACCTATGGGATGAAAAAAGATTTAAGAAGGGAGTTCATAAAGATACAGGCCCACCTCAAGAAACAAGAATAATCTCAAACAACCTAAATCTATACCTAGGGAACTAGAAAAAGAACATATGAAGCCCAAATTTAGTAGAAGGAAATAATAAAGATTAGAGTGTGAGTAAATGTAATAGAGATTAAAAAGATCAATGAAACTAAGAACTGGTTCTTTGAAAAGATAAAAACAATTAACAGACTTTTAGCTAGACTCATCAAGAAAAAAAGCAGGAGAACTCAAAGAAAATCAGAAATGAAAGAAATGTTACAACTGACACCACAGGGATACAAAGGATCCAAGACTACTACAAATAATTATATGCCAACAAATTGGACAACCTAGAAGAAACATGTTTCCTGCAAAAGGCTCGCAGATTGAAGGATAGACACAGACTGCAAGTGAGGGAATGGAAAAAGACATTCCATGCAGTGGAAATGAAAAGACAGCTGGTGCAGCTATACTTATATCAGACAAAATAGCATTTAAAACAAAGACTGTCATAAGAGACATGCAAGGACATTATATAATGATAAAGGGTCAATCCAACAAGAAGATATAACATTTGTAAATATTTTTGCATCCAACATAAGAGCCTCTATGTAAAAAGGAAATATTAACAGACCTAAAGCACACTGATTTGTGTCTTTGATTATGGTATCAGAGTAATTCTTGACTTGTAAAATGAGTTTGGAAACATTCTCTGATCTTCAATTTTTTGGAAGAGTTTGAGAAGGATAGGTATTAAATCTTTGACTATTTGGTAGAATTTACCAGTGAAGGCTCCTGGTTCTGGACTTTTGTTTGTTGGGAGGTTTTTGATAACTGATTCACTCTATACTTACTAGTAATTGGTCTATTAGATTTTCTTTTTCTTCATGATTCAGTCTGGGAAGGTTGTACATTCATGGAATAATTTGCATTATATAATCCATAAGCCAAATGGAAATTGAAATTTTTTTACTGAATGAAAAACTTTTATTTTTGTAGAATAAGTTAACAAAAGAAACTATAGCATGATTATTTTTTGATAATTAAATGTATGTTTTCATAAAAATCAACCAAAAGATTAGACAATATTATAAGAAATACTAGTTAGATTATTTGATTATGATAATTAATGAGAAATATTTCAGGAGCTGAGTTTTTACATGTCTGTCTTTTACATCTTCACAGAGATCTTAGAAGAATAAAAACAAAGCAAAAATAAGTTCCTAGATTATTTTACATTTTTAAATAGTTAAAAAAACAAAGGAAAAATAATATTTTGAGTAATTTGAAAATTACATGGAAATTCAGTTGTGTTGTTAGAATATGTCCCTGAAGAACACTATATATGCAGTCAACCCTCATTATTCATGGATTCTGTATTTGCAAGTAAGCTTACTTACTAAAATTTATTTCAAACCCTAAAATCTAACTTGTAGACTTTTATGGTCATTTGCAAACCTCTTCAGAGCAACAAAAAATTTGAGTTGCTCGGATAGGCAAGTTCCTTGTTGTGGTCAAACAAAGCAATACTACCTTCCCATTTCAACTCTCTGGAAATGTCTCTTTTTGGAAGTCTATTTAATGTCACATTTTTGTGGGGTTTTTTTGTTGTTGTTGGTGGTGATTTCACTGTTTAAAATGCTTCCAATCATAGTGCTGAAGTGCTGTCTAGCATTTCTAAGAACAAGATGGCTATCATATGCTTAATGGAGAAAATAGTATTTTAGGCAACCTCTGTGTAGACATTAGTTATAATGCTGTTGGCTGTATGTTCTGTGTTAATAAATCAATAACATATATCAAGTAAGATGTCTATAAACAGAAACACATATAATAGAAAGTTATGTATTGATTAGTTGATGAAAATGTGTACCTAACCCTGTATTTCTCCTAGAAGCAAAGCTTCAGTCTTTTCTAATGCAGTAGTCACAGTGACTTTCTAGAACATAACTACCATGAATGATGAGCACTGGAATTATTAGCTTATTTTTTAAAAAAGCACTGAATTAGCCTTTTATTTTTTCACTCTTTAAAATTTTACTTTCTTTATTTCAATTATAAGAGCAACAATCTATTCCCTGTCCAGTTGGTGGACTTATAAGAGTATGTATATATAGATATATATGTGTGTGTGTTTGAATTTATGATTTTTTTATGTTAATGCAGTGGTACGGATCCGCTTTCATGACTCATAAAAGCTAAATACCAATGAACAAAGTGGTGAATTGAGGGAAGTTGTCTGAATTGGAATTTACATCTGAATAGTCTGAGGTATTGAAGTGTTGAGAACTTTGAGTTACACAATATTTCAAAGATGTATGGTTTGGTTCTGTTGTTCAACTTTGAAATGTTTAATTTTAATTTCTTAACTATAACAGAGAGAGTTATAGATGAAATTCTCAAAGATTATCAAGTGACATTTTGTGAAGCCATGAGAAAATGCAGTTTTCACTATCATATCATATATTATGCGTTATACTGCAGGGAACTTAGTTGTGGGAGTACTTTGAGGAGGCTGCAGAGAGGACTGGATTTAGGTTGGGACTTGAAGAATAAGGACTTGGATAGAAAGAGTAGAGAAATGATAGGAGGAAAATAGAAAAATGAAAGAAAAAGCTGTAGAAGAAATTAATATGCAGCATATTTGAAGACAGTGAGTGGATCAGATTGGCTTAATTTATTCAAAGATTAATTTAAATTACACTAGTACTTCTTAGTAAATCTGAATGATTACTATTTGAATCACTTTAGGACATCTACCTGTATGCAGCTGATAAGAAAACACATGACTGAATTAAAAAAAAAACGAACAGTAGTTGATAATATTTTTGCTCGGGCAGGAACTTATACCCAAAAGAAAATGATCTCTTTCTCATTTGAACCCATCACATTTTCCATCATGTATGAGAACCCTGCCTGCCCTTCTCAGTGGTTTGCTGAGATTCATTTGATTAGATTTGGTGGAACCACTATCTCTCTGCCTCAGTTTTGGAATGCAACATCCAGAAAATGATTAATTTCTGCAGGCAAATATTAAAGTGATTTTTCCCAAGAATTAAAGAGAGAGAAAGAGGAGGGGAGGGATGGAAAGAGGTAGGGAGAGACAGACAGAGAGACAGAGCAGTGTGTATCAGGGTTCAAGCTGAATCTGAGAAATCTGAGTTCTGGACAAAATGCTATGTGTGATGGTTGAGGCCCAACCACAAAGGCTTTGCCTGGCAGGCCTCATGGTGGAAAGCTACCTTCTTCACAACAAGCTTGGTACACAGTCTGTAGTTGTGATCAAGGGCTTATGCCCCTCCCCAACCTTCACCAACCATGCTTTTAGGTGCGTACGCTTCCCTAGCCCAGCTGCCTCCATCTGGGTGCTTCCTTAAGGAGAAGCCCTGGGCCAGGCTCTTCCTAAGTGTCTCTGCTGAGAAGAAACTGCTCCGCTCTGACCCAGTACTTGCCCACTCCTGGCCCTTCCTCTCTCCCTCTTCCTGGCCCCAAGTCCATAAAAACATCAGGATCCTTTTATCTGAGACACCCTGTGCAGCAAGATGATGACGCATCTTTCTTCTCCCCATCTGCACTCATACGTGTGACCTGGTGCCTTTCTGGGGGGGAAATGGAATATTTTTTGTGTGACAATGAATCATTTTGGAAAGCAACTGCAGGGAGCAGAAGAGTGAAACAGGATAGGAGGAGAAGCGTGTCCTTGAAATGATCACCCTGTGGACCAGACCTTCCAATGTGCCTTTTGGTTTGCTCCTCAGAACTGAGCACCTAAGGGGTGAGGGAAGCAAAGGGGACCATTTGTCCACAGGCTCCCATTTCCACTGTCAAGTGTTCTTCCAAGAGGTGGCAACTTCCTCATATGTGAGCACCAGGCTGATTCCTGTGAAGGGTGGTGGAGTCAGGGGTGTTCCAGGGCAGAAGGTGGAGAGAAATAGATGCAGCTAAGGTGACATGTTACCAAGTTATATCTGTGTGAAACTGACCTCCATACAGTCACGGAAGGAAAAAGTGAGCTGAAAGAGAAGAGGTGGGGGTACAACAAGGGTCTGAAACAGTACATTTTCAAATATTGCCTGAGGGAGCCCTAGATATTCTGTGGAGGTTTGGGAGGCAGCAAAAGGGGATGGCAGTTGAGCGGTGCTCTTGATTAATCCTGAAAAGCTCTTCTTTGATCTGTTTTGTATGTTAGCTCCCAAGTTCTTGAAGTGTCTACTTCTAAAAGCAAGTTTGGAGTCTATTATCAAAAATTATTATTTCAGTTATGCATTAAACTTTGTGAGGGTAAAAGATAGGAAATTCTCATGTCTTAAAATTTCACACAACATTTAGTCTTGGTATTTATCATTAATATATTTTTAAATGTTAAATTGTTTTAAATTATTAAAATGAATTTTTCTTCTGCTGACCAAAACAATTTGATTTCAGTTAATACCTAAAGTGGAATACTAGAAGAAATAACATTTTGAACTTTACATGTTAAGGTGTCCTCTTTAACACATAAATATGATCAAAATCGCAAAGTATATATTGTGAGCATTTATCACTTGAATGACATTTTGAAGTAGTCAGAAGTTAATTATTTTTATTTCTTCCTTAGAGAAATTATGCCTGGATTACATTCATGAACAGATTTGCCTGTTGCAACAATTGCTGAATTTTTTTCTTGAATATTGCAGATAAGCATTAATGAAAGTATTAGTTTTGGAAACCATTTGCAAAGAAATCTTTTCAATAGTTTTTAACAGATTTAGAGATAAGCTTAAAGTATTCAGGAGAAGTAATGGCTAGAAGTTTTGTTTTATGATGTTCTGTTTGACTTCTTGTTTCTATTATTGGTCTGCTGGAATTAGAACTCTGAACAAATAGTTAAATTATATGTGTTAACATTGATGTAAAATATAAATATTTAATATATAAGGTTTAAAAGATTATATTTGGTTTGTGGAAACACATGGGAAATAAAAGTTTAAAAATATGCATGTGAATAATCAATACCAAATTTACAATACTGATAATCTCTGAGGAGGGAATATAATGGGAGGTGAGAGGAGGCTTCTTGTATATATATGTATTATATATATTTCATACATTATATATAATAGTGTATTATGTTACTTTCTGTACTAAGTATATTTATATTATATATGTAAATAATTTATATTATTACATATAATATACATACTAGAAGTATATATATAATAATTACATATATAATTTTTAAAGGTAAAAAATCTTTTTTTTTAAGAATCTTATATTATTTGCTATACATGCTTTTATTTTGGAAATATTTCATAAAATATAAGATAGCTCATTCTTTCAAGAAAGAAAGGAGAGAAGGAAAAGAAACTCAATAATAACTGTATTCAGGTGACAGAGACTTAGAGGAAATGGAAATCAGCTTAGTATTTTCAGGACACACTGAGGAAGAGGTATTCCTGGCTGAATTAGTGTAATAGATGGTACTAGAAGTTCTCCATTGCAGTAAAAAGCATACAATTTTTTATGTTTTGATATAAACCATTATGTTAAGGACAGATTTTTATTTAGTAGTTTTTTTCCCCTTAAATCCATCCTATAATTAGGATATTTTATAGTTTTGAAAAAGAAATTAAGCTTTATTAGTGTCTGAGCTTTCTTAATAAAATTACATTTTTTATTCTACAAACATTACTAGTGACCATATTCAGTGACATATGTATTCAAATTAATTCACATGCATATATGTATTTATGTATTTATTTGTATATATATTATATACATATATGTACAAACATATCCTTAAATTACATAAAACATTATCATTCCTTATTTTTTCAACTGTTATATCTGAATTAAGTAGAAATGCTTGTGCTTCTTCTGTTCTAATTAAGCAGAAATGATCATTTTGTAATTTTAACCTGAATCAAAGATTTAGCATACACAGCAAATATATGATCATAGGACTTTGGTACTAAAACATCTACTTCAGTCCTTTCATTTGTACCATACCTCCCCGACAAAAACATCCAGAATCCTAGGGCTTGTTTTAAAATCAGAAATTATTTTCAGCCATATTGAGAATTTATCTAGTAAAATTAATTTATCTAGTGAAATGAAGAAATAATCTTTAAAATAAAGGCAATATCATTTGTCACTCTTCTTGAAAACTTTACTGGGAAGGATGGTCTATATAACCCACAGAGATATGACAGTTTCTAACACTCTGCTTTTTTCGACACTGTCTGCATAGACCATGTTCGTGACTACAAGGACAAATCACAAAAATAAATACATCTGGGACTATCTCAGTGTTTACAGTTTTGGTTAATTCTATACGTTCATTGAATATTTTCAATAAGTGAAACATTCCTGGTGACTCTACCTTTGTGTATTATTTAGATTTTTTTCTTTAAAACATCCTTAACAATAATATACTATCATCCAAATTTAAATGACTGCTACATTTGGTAATATTCCTTATCACCATATTTTCCAAAATCTTTGTGGTAATTTTCACAGTATTATTATCCTGCATATTTTTTTTCTTTGAAACCAAAAAAGCTTTCAGGTAATGTATAGATATAACATTTCTATCATTTAAACCTTTAGATCATATGACAGTAACTCTTTTCCTTTCTTATGTTCCTTAGGACAGCACTGTGTAAGAGTCTTACTCAAGTTGTACTACTTATAACATTGTTGGTGAAAGTATGATGATGATGGAGTTGAGACACAGAACAGAAAAGCATTAATCGTGGCAATGTGAACTACCAGTTATTTTTGTTTTTTTGTTTTCATAGTTATCTGAGCTTTATGAGTCACTCAATGTATTAAGACATTCTAATAAATATTACCTTAATCTGGTTAGAAAACTGTTACTACTTGACCATTCAAAAATATTTGTTGAATTTTAAATAATAGCAGGAAGTGAGCATTTCACCTCAATTCTACAATAAATGCAGTAGTATACTCATCTTTTTAACAGGGGCATAATATCCCTGAACTGGTCATCTTGTAGTGAAAACACTATAGCCTGGAGACAATCCAGTTAAATACTCTCAGCTATATAGACATACTTTCTTCTATCCCCAGATGTTTTCTTCATCACTTCATCAGTCACTAAGCTATTTTTTATATTTTGCAGTCATATTCTCAGAGGATCACCTACCCTTGGCATTAAACACCCATCTTGCCACAGGTGGATGTTTGGGGTGATCTTTCAAATGGTATGCATTTTGTTAGAACTTTCAGTACAGAGAAGTAAAGCATAATATCATGTTCTCAGTAGGATGCAATATCACTATCCTCCTTCAAGTCACCAACAAGTCAGAGGTAATGCCTTTAAAACAAACATCCAACCCACAATCTTCTAAACACTGGAGTAAGACCAATCTGCTTATTTCACAGCCAGTTGCTGCTCTACATTCTGTTTATAGAAAAGCATAAACTAGATGGGAGAAAAATGAGGAAGGAAAATACCAAGAGGAACAAAAAAGAGAATAAAAGAGTTTCAGATGGTAGGATATCTAGACACTTTGATAGTTTCTCTTCATCCTTTATTCTCCAGGATTCTAGACATAAACTTGAGGTGATTTATTATTTCTTTTATTACTGCTAACTAAACTTACTCTGTTAGTCTTTTAGTTGAATTAACTCAAATCGTAATTTGACATATTCATAAACAGAAAATTATATTAGCTAATAGAGAGTTACCTATCCTTGGAGAAATTTATGTTTTTTTGTGCTTCAGCTCACTCAGAACAGATCATCTCTATCCTAGATTCTCTATCCCTTCTAGCCCTTTTTATTCTATGTATTTTCTTAGGAAAAACAAGAAACATATTTTTCCTTTACAAGGCAAGCCTTTAATTCTGACTTTTATTTATTATCATAACTACAAAACGAGACTTGTTTTTATCTTTGATAGGAATCTTTGTATCGGATTATACAAAGTAAATGTTTTTAAAAATAAATTCTTCCATTGACTCCCTTCCTGCATTTTCCTTTCTGTTGTTAGACTTCTTCTCAATAGATGGTGCTCTTTTCTCAGAGACATTACTTACCTTACTCCTCATCAAAATATTGGGGAAATTAGCTTTACTCTTTAAGTCTTTAATTAAGGAAATCAGACATATAAGTAGAAAGAATCAATTATGAGCAATTTGCAGTTATCTTCGTCATGAAAATAATTGTTAAATGATTAAGGAGCTCCATTGAAACTTGATATACTTGCTAAATAGATGAAGCAAATATTGTAACTAAATATGAAAATGCTATGTTCACTACATACATACAATTCCTAGGAGTAGGAAAACTCCAAATCAGGAGCCATTTTAAAGTGTTAAAATATTTATCTACTTTAACAAAAGCAAAATATAATATTCCTATATTAATATGTAAGATTTGAATAGACATCTACACTAACATAATCTACATCAATCTTAGCTGATACTGAAAGCTTGCACACTCTGCCAAATAAACCTCAAGCATCTGGGTAAACAGAAAGAGGACCACAGATTCTTCTGAAGTAATTTCACTTGGTAAAGACACTTTTTTTAAAGAGCAACCATAACAACTTCCTACATAATAGTTTATAATCCAGAATTACGCTGCTTTTGGTACTTCTAACTGTTCCCACTTTTGGAGGCATTGAAAACAGCCATGTCCTTCAGTTCTGAACCATCCTACCCATTCCTGATTCAGTTTGTGATTCCCCTGTATCTGCAGCTGCCCACTGCAAACAGATCTAAGCAACACAGCTGTAATGTTTGTTTCAAGAAAAGCAACACTACACTGTGCAGACACACCAGGGAAACCTCCCCACTGGATGTCGTCTCAGAATGGAAGGAAGAGTGGTGTCAAGGAAAGAGGGGGGTTGGGACAGCAGGGCAGCAAAGGACACTAAAATCATCAACAATAGGGAAGTTGCCAAGATTCATCTCTGAGAAGAACTGAGAAGGAGACAGAGTCCTCCAGTTAGGGAAACTAACTAGAATTCCTTTTCCATTATTTACAGATTACTCTTTCCACAGCTCCTGCTGAAGGGACTGTGGGACTCTGTCTAAGAGCCCTCTCAGCTCGGTATGTAAGCAAGCTTGAAGATAGAGCACTTTTTCTTTCTTTCTTTTTTTTTTTTTTGTGCCAGAGCTTCATAGCTTTTACCAAAGCAACTTCTCTTTTCTTGAGATTTTGGATTCTTTATCAATGGAGGGAAAAATATAAAAATAGGTTTTTGTACTCAAACAGCAACGACTGCATCCGCTGTCGCCCCCACTTTCTCCCCTCTTCGCCTCCTTTCTCTCATCCCTTCCCGTGGGTAGCAGGGCAGCAAAGGACACCCCTATTAGTCGCTGAAATCTCCGCTCAGAGCCCAGGCGCGCTCCTTACCTGACAATCACATACATGACCAGGAAGTTTCCGAAGAGACCCACCACGCACACGATGGAGTAGAGGGCCATGATGGTGACGGCCGTGATCATGGAAGGACTGCCGGTCGAAGGACACAGGCTGTCGCTGCCGCCCAGCTCGGTGCGGTTCGGACCGCATGGGTCGGACAGGTTGCCATCGAAGTGGGAGAAGTTGACCCAGGACCCGTGACTATGTGCCTGGGAGCAGCTGGAAGAGTGTGTGAAGGTATCGGTGCAATTGCTGGCGTTCGCGGGGACGGTGCCGCTGTCCATGGTGCTGACGGCCGGCTGGGACGCCGTGGTGAGGTAACCGCGAGCACCCAGACTTTTCAGGTTCCAAGCGCCTCCGCCGCTTCCTCCCCCTGCGGCCACAGCTCCTGCTGTCTTACAGAGACCAGCCCTGGCCAAGCGAGAGAGAGCGTCAGGCAGAAGGGGAGAGCTGAACATCTAACATTATCCTCTGCTTGTAGCCCCCTCCCAGCTTGCTAGTACCGACACAGTCCCCATCCCCACTCCAATGGGGGCAGGGGAGGGAGGGCTGTGCGGGATCCGGACGCTGGAGGGAGGGAGCACAGAGAACGCGTGGATTTTGCGCAAAGCGAGCCAGCGAGTTGGTCTTCCCGCTTGACAGTCGTCTGTGCAAACACCTCTAAGGAGAGGCAGATGGGGAAGGGAGGAAAAGGGGAGGCAGTGGGGAGGAGGGCAGACAGACTTTGGCAACAGTGAAGTATAAGGAAGGGGACCGACACCACCACTCTTTTCCAGCGTCGTTTTTCTCAGTACCATACGCCAGGAAAGACACTGGCCTGGTGTCACCCTCCTGCCTATCGCAATCTTTTAGGGAAGGGGACACAAACTCCTCTTCAGCCCTCCTGGACTCGGTCCCTCCTACCCGCAGAAAGGTAGCCGGGTTTTTTATATCGCTCAGTGAGAACTCCCAACCCTGCAAATGTGCCTGAAACAAGAGTACTCCTTTCTTCGAAAAAGAAATGAGAAACAAACTTGTGGAAGAAACCTATTCCCGTGACTCCTAGTCTCCCCGATTTCTCCTACAATAGAAGTTCTAATTGCCTCTGATTTCTGTGCGGGTGGGGAAGAGGTACAAGGACTGATTACAGAAATCAAGGGGTGCGGCATGCAGGAGAGTCAATGAAAGATAATGGTGATCTGTGTATCTTAAATCTCACAGATCCATGTGGAATTATTAATTATCCGTTTTATCTCCAGACTTCTACACGGACATGTGCTTCTCAGTAGAAGGTTGTCAAAGCCAAATATTTGTATTATTTCTGTTTTCCAGTGTACAGATTCCAAGAGGAACTACAGAGACAGCTGGAACTGAAGTGGTTAAGGAATATTGATATATTTAAAATTTTGATACCGTGCTTCTTCCACAAATGCTTCTATTTTAGAAACAAATTTGTACATTAGCTAGGGGTAAGTGTTTTTTTGGGGGGGGGGAATTAACACTAATTCTGAAGTAATCCTTATTTTAGTACATGTATATATCTTTTAACAATAGCATTAAATATCCCCACTTGGTTGTAGAAGTGACACTCTTGGGGAGCAGGGAGAGAGATGGGTTAGGGAGCTTGGAAGGAACATTTAATTCCAATATTTTTATCATTTTCTTGAAAACAGGTAACTAATAGGTAAACTCTTCAATCATAGGTTATTTTACGAATGTTCAGTATTATTTTTATCCTTTTACATTAAAGAGTATAATTTCAGCAATAAAAGGTCACAGAGATTTCCTAGAGACTAATGAAAATCTTACCAGATACTTCCCTATGAACTAATATATTGATTTACTCCTATTGAGCTGAAATCTGTCTGTAATTATTTAGTCTCTTGAGGACACACAGAGCCAGTCTAAGCCTATTTCATGTGAAAGACAAATAGACACGGTGTAATAAGCCCTGGTCTTTGAGCCAAGTCATTTTGTGAATCTTAGATTTGTAACTTTTTAGCTATATGAGTTTGGATATGTTACTTTACCTCACTGAGGAACAGTTTTCTTATCAGTAAAAAAAAGATATTAATAATACCTCATATGTCTGTTAGCAGGATTAAATGAGATACATGATGCAATGTTAGGGCTTAATAAATGATATTATTATACTTCATATATTTGAAAATAACTGAGTATCCCTTGTACTTAGTTAAATATTAGTTTTCTTCAGCTGTCCCTTTTTAAAATTTTTTAATTGAAAAATTGTTGATATACAATCTTACATTGGTTTCAGGTATACAACACAGTGGCACAACAGTTACCCTTATTATTAAATCCTCACCCCTGTTGGTGCGGTTACTATCTGTCAGCACAGGAAGATTTTACAAACCATTGGCTGTATTCTCCATGCCATACTACCATCCCTGTGATGAACTTGTATTGTGATTGTGAGTTTTTGTGCCCCTTTTCATATTCCCCACTCACCCACCCCAACCCATCCCTGATGGTAAGTACCAGTCACTTCTCAGTGTCTATGAGTTTACTGCTGTTTTGTTCATTTTGTTTTGTTTTTATATTCCACAAATACATGAAATCATATGGTATTTGTCTTTCTCCACATGGCTTAATTCACTCATAATACTTTCTTGTACCATCCATGTTGTTGCAAATGGAAGGATTTCTTTGTTCATTGGAGATATATCTGTTCAGGTCCTCTGCCCATTTTTTAATCAGGTTATTTGGGTCTTTTTTGGTGTTGAGGTGTATGAGTTCTTTATATATTTTGGGTGTTAACCTCTTATTGGATAAGTCATTTACAGAAATATTCCCTCATACTATACATTGTCTTTTTGTTCTGCTTTTATGATGTCCTTTGCTATACAGAAGCTCTTTAGTTTGATGTAGTCCCATTTGTTCATTTTTTTCTTTTTTTTATTTCCCTTGCCTGAGGAGATGTGCCCAGGAAAAAACTGGTCATACTTAGGTTAAAGAGATTTTTTGCCTGTTTTCTTCTAATAGTTTTATTGTTTCATGTCTCACATTTAGGTCTTTGATCCATTTGAGTTTACTTTTGTGTATGTAGTTAGGCAGTAATCCAGTTTCATTCTCTTGCATGTAGATGTCCAGTTTTCTCAAAATCAGTTATTGAAGAGGCTGTCTTTTCCCAGTTATATATTTATGGTTCCTTTATCATATATGAATTGACCATATATGTGTGGGTTTATATCTGGGATCCCTATTCTGTTCCATTGACCTGTGGGTCTGTTCTTGTGTCAGTACCAAATTGTTTTGGTTACTGTGGCTTTGTAGTAGAGCTGGAAGTCAGGGAGCATAACCCCCCAACTTTGTTCTTTCTCAGGATTGCTTTGTCTATCTGGGGTCTTCTGTGGTTCCATATGAATTTTAGAACTATTCTAGTTAATTGAAAAATGCTATTGGTGTTTTGAAAAGGATTGCATTGAATCTGAAAATTGCTTTGGGAAGAATGGCCATTTTGACAATATTAATTCTTCCTATCCATGAGCATGGGATGTATTCCAATTATTGGTGGCTTGTTTAATTTCTCTCATGAGTGTCTTATAGTTTTCAGAGTACAGGTCTTCCACCTCCTTGGTGAAGTTTATTCCTAGGTATTTTATTATTTTTGATGCAATTATAAATGGAATTGTTTTCCTGATTTCTCTTTCTGCTAATTTGTTGTCAGTAAATAGGAACACAACAGATTTCTGTGTATTAATTTTGTGGCCTGCAGCTTTGCTGAAACCATTTATTAGTTCTAATAGATTTTTTTAGTGAAGTTTTTAGGGTGTTTTACATACAATATCATGGCATGGGCAAATAGTGACAGTTTAACTTCTTCCTTACCAATTTGGATGCCTTTTATCTTTTCATCTTGTCTGATTGCCATGGCTAGGACTTCCAGTACTACATTGAATAAAAGTGGTGAGAGTGGACATCCTTGTCTTGTTCCTGATCTTAGAGGAAAAGCTTTCAGCTTTTTGCCATTGAGTATGATGTTAGCTGTGGGTTTTCATAAATGGTCTTTAATGTTTTGAGGTATGTACCCTCTATACCATTTTATTGAGAGTTTTTATCATGAATGAATGTTGAATTTTGTCAAATGCCTTTTCAGCATCTATAGAGAGGACCATGTGGTTTTTATCTGTCTTTTTGTTAATGTGGTGTATGACATTGATTGATATATGAATATTGTACTATATTTGCTTCCCTAGATTAAGTACCACTTGGTCATGATGGATGATCCTTTTGATGTATTTTTGAATTCGATTTGCTAATGTTTGGTTGAGGATTTTTGTATCTATGTTCATCAGGAATTTTGGTCTAAAATTGTGTTTATTTTTATAATGTCTTTGTCTAGTTTTGGTATTAAAGTAATAATGGCCTCACAGAATGAGTTTGGAAATATTCCCTCCTCTTCTACCTTTTGGAATACTGTAGGAAGGATGGGTAGTAGCTCTTTAAATGTTTGGTAGAATTCATCTGTGAAGCCATCTGGTTTGGACTTCCATTTGTTGGGAGTTTTTTGGATTACCAATTCAGTTTCACTGCTGGCAATTGGTCTGTTCATATTTTCTGTTTTTTTTCCTGGGTTAATCTTGGTAGGTTGTATTTTTCTAGGAATTTGTCCATTTCTTCTAGGTTGTCCAATTGACTGGCATATAAGTTTTTATAGAATTCTCTAATAATTCTTTGTATTTCTGTGGTATCCATTGTGTCTATTCCTTTTTGTTTCTGATTTTATTTGTGTGTTCTCACTTTTTTTCTTGATAAGCCTGGTTAGGGATTTGTCAATTTTGTTTATTTTCTCAAAAAAGCAGCTCTTGGTTTCATTGATTTTTTCTATTGTATTATTCTCTGTTTCTGCTCTGATCTTTATTACGTCTTCCTTCCATTAACTTTGAGTTTCATTTGCTTTTCTTTTTCCAATTTCTTAATTGTGGGTTTAGACAGTTTGGGATTGTTCTTGTTTCTTGAGGTAGGCCTGTATTGCTATGTACTTTCCTCTTAGAATGACCTTTGCAGCATCTCACATGTATTGAACTGTTGTATTTTTGTTTTCATTTTTCTCCATGTATTGCTTGATTTCTGTTTTAATTTGGTCATTGATCTATTGATTATTTAGAAGCATGTTGTTTAGCCTCCATGTGTCTGTAGGCTTTTTTGTTTTCTTTGGGTAACTTATTTCTAGTGGTCTGAGAAGTTACTTGATACAATTTCAATCTTTTTAAATTTATCGAAACTCTGTTTGTGACCTAGTATGTGATCTATTCTAGAGAATGTTCCATGTACAGTTGAGAAAATTTTGTATCCTGCTGCTTTTGGGGGTAATGTTCTGTAGACGTCTGCTAAGTCCATATGTTCTAATGTATTGCTCAGTGCCTCTGTTTTCTTGTTTTCTGTCTAGTTGATCTATTCATGTGAGGGGTGTGTTAAAGTCTCCTAAAATGAAGGTGTTGTAATCTAGTTCCCCCTTTAATTCTGTTAGTATTTGTTTTACATACTTAGGTGCTCCTATGTTGGGTGCATAGATGTTTATAATGGTTATATCCTCTTGTTGGACTGATCCCTTTATCATTATGTAATGTCCTTCTTTGTTTCTTGTTACTTTGCTTTGAAGTTTATTTTGTCTAAGTACTGCTACTCCTGCTTTTTTCTCCCTATCATTTGCATGAAATATCTTTTTCTATCCCTTCACTTTCAGTCTATGTATGTGTTTGGATCTGAAATGAGTCTCTTGTAGGCAGCATATATATGGGTCTTGTTTCTTTATCCATTCTGCCAGTGTCTTTTCATTGGTGCATTCAGTCCACTTACATTTAAGCTAATCATTGATAAGTATGTACTTACTGCCATTTTATTAATTGTTTTCTGGTTGTTTTTATTTCTCTGTTCCTTCTTCCTCTCTTATACTCTTCTCTTGTTGTTTGATGGGGCTTTTTTGGTGGTGTGATTAGATTTCTGTTTTTTAATTTTTTTGTATTTATTTTAGGCTTTAGTTTGTGATTACCATAAATTTCAAGGATATCTTCCTAACTATATAACAATATATTAAGTTGATGATTGCTCTATTTCAAACACAATCTAAAAGTACTTCCTTTTTCTTCTTCTCCTCCTCCACACTTTATACATTAGATATCATAATCTGCATTTTTTGTGTATCCTTTGATTTTGCATATAGTTGGTTTTACTACTTTTGTTTATTTTGTTTTAGTTTTGTACATTTTTTGGTAAATAATTTCTCTACTACCTTTACTTTGGGTTTGTTTTCACTTGTGAAAATATCTAGGTTTAAGGACATTTCTATCTATTGAAGTCCCTTTAAGATGACCTGTAATGACAGTTTGGTGGCTATAAATTCCTTCAATCTTCATTTATTTGTGAAATGTTTAATCACTCCTTCAAATGTGAATGATAACCTTGCAGAGTAGAGGATTCTTGGTTGAAGGCCCTTCTCTTTCAATACATTAAATATTTCATGCCACTTCCTTCTGGCCTGTAAAATTTCTGCTCAGAAGTCTGCTGATAGCCTGATGGGTTTTCCCTTATAGGTACTCTTTTTACTCTCTCTGGCTGTTATCAATACACTCTCCTTATCCTTAATCTTTTTCATTTTAATTATTATATGTCTAGGTGTTGTCTTCTTAGGGTTCTTTTTGGTAGGGACTCTTGGATTTCCATGACCTGAGTGTCTGTTTCCTTTCCCAGATTGGGGAAGTTTTCAGCAGTTATTTCCTCAAAGAGATTTCTATCCTGTTGTTCCTCTCTTTTCCTCTTGGTACCTCTATTATGTGAATATTGTTTCTTTTGGATTGGTCACACAGCTCTCTGATCATTCTTTTATTCCTAGAGGTTCTTTTTTTTCTCTCTGTTTCTCACCTTTGTTGCTTTCCTGTTCTCTAATTTCCATCTAATTGATTGTCCCCTCTACTTGTAGCAATCTATTATTCATTTCCTCCATTGTGTATTTCATTTCAGGTACTGTATTATTCAGCTCTGAGTGGCTCTTTTTCAGCTCTTCTATCTTTTTGTTGAAGTCCTTCCTGAGATCTTCAGTGCTTTTCCACAGATCAGTGAGCATATTTATGACTTACTTTGAAATCTTAATCAAGAAGACGAGTGATCTGTTTCATTTAGCCCTCTTTCTGGTGTCTTATCCTGTACTTTTGTTTGGAACGTAATCCTCTGCCTCCTCATTTTGTCAGGGTTTCTGTGTCTCTTCCTTTGTATTAGATGGATCTGTATGCATCCCGGTCTGGAGAGTAATGGCTTTATGAAGAAGGCATCCTGTGGTGCCCAGAAGCTCCAGACTGTTATTCTCTAGTGCCTGATTCTCCTTTGCAGTGGAGCCCCACTTGCTGTTGATGGGCTGTGGGTGGGACCGCCTTTCTGTCTGTCTGCCAACAGTGGTCTATCTCAGTCCCCTGCAGCTGGCAGTGTGCCTTAGCCTGCCCTTTGTGATCAGAACAGCAGTGCTCCTGCTGGGATTGTGGGTGGGGCTGCCCTCTACCTGCCCTGCAGCAATGGCAGAACTGCTAGGTTAACATGGTGGGTGGTTGCATGAGGCTTCAGGATGGGCATGCTGCAGTGACAGCCAGGTGCATGGCACTGGGCTGGGCTGCCACAGATAAGAAAGGAGTGCTCAGACCTGGCTCCTGCAGGCACCTCCCCAGTTGGGCTGAGGCAGGGCTGAGAGAGCTGCAAAAGCCTCCCTCTGCCTGCGAGGCATCAAAGTCTGATGCTGCTGGGCCCAGTGGACAGGCAACAGTGATGCACAGGGAAGTGCTTTGGTGCTGAGCCACCAGTGAGGTGGATGGGACATTTGGGGCTCCCAAGAGTGCCCGACCTGTTGGGCCAAGGGAGAACTGGGGAAGTGTCATACATCTGCTGTTTGTCCTGCAGAAAGAGCTCTGTCCAACCCTCACCCCTCTCACACCACACCTGATTCTGGCAGATCCTTCAAACTGCTGCCTCTGTGTTGGATCTCAGTGGGAGTGGTGGAGAATGGCTGTCCTCCACAATCACTGGAGTATCAGCTTCCCAAAGTGCTCCAGTTCTCCCTAGTGTCCAGCCCTGCTGATCACCAGAACCTGTGCAATGTGGATTCATGTTCCCAGAGCAGATCTCCATGGCCAGGTATGCAGAGTTTCTGAGCACCTATCTCCTCATGCTCTCATTCTCTTTCTCCTGCCTATGGGCTAAGATGGGAGATGGGCCAGGGTCCCTCTTGATTATGGCTCTGCCACTTTGCCCTCTCTGTGTGGTCTCTTCTTTCCCAGGTGCAGTTGTCTGTTCTGCTGTCTTCAGGTCATTTTCAGGTTTAGTTGTATTTGCTGTAGTTGCTTCCTTGGTGTGTGTGTGCAAGAAAGTTTCTGCCTTGCGTTCTTTGCCATCTTTCTTCATCTCTCCAGCTATTTCTAATAAAATGTAGTTTTGAGTTCTTTCAGTAGCTTTGCCTCATTTATCTTCATATTATAGTTTATCTATCTGCTTAAGGTACAGCTCTGGAGCTCAAAATTCTGCCCTAAATGTGGCATGACCAATAGAAACCAAGCAAGATTATAATCTTCCTCTTTCTACGAATACAGGCATTGGCAAGTCCCATTCACTTTTTTTTTTTAAGTCTCATTGCTCTCTTTACTCTCCTTAGGTTTATTGTTGCCAAAATTCTGTAAACATGATCCAAGTCAGTTCAACAAATATTTATTAAAGATATACTCTAGACCAGGTGCTGGAGTAAAACAAAACAAATATAATTGTTTTAGAACACAGGAACATGTTTTTTATACTGATGTGTCATGTTTTTCCTTTTCTATAAATAGGTTAGGTGTATTAAATGCATTTTTAATATTTTCATCTTGATGATGGTTTTGTTGAGATATAACCCCACTGTAAGTCAAGAAAGATATGTCAAGAAAGATATGTATTATTATTTCACACTGTACAATAAAAACCTTATCCATATTAAAAAAAATTTACAGTTGTTTTAGAGGAATCTGAGTACACTATAGATTTTTTAATTTTTAAATTACATCTTGTTAGATCCAATTCATGTTTTAAATCTAATAAGCTCTTTTGAAATGGTGATTCTGTCATTTTTTTGTTTGCATGGTTCCTATATTATATATTTTAGTTACCCTCCAGATTTATGTACTCTGTAATAAGGTTCTGAGGGCAGGTATGCTCACTGCATAGTACTCAATACATAGTGGAGACCCTCCTTCTCACTGTATGCATCAAATATGTATAAATATAATATATTAATATTAATTAAATTTGATCTTAATATTAAATTTAATATTAATAAATATATATTTAATTTAATTGAAAAGTGATTAGCACATGTTTCATAATTGCTATAGGATTGAATGTTTGTGTCCCCCTCAAATTCATGTGTGGAAATCCTAACTCCCATGTGTTTGTATTAGGAAATGGGGTCATTGGGGAATAATTAGTTCATGAAGAAAGAGCCTTCATGAATGTGATTGTTGCCCTTATAAAAGAAACCCTACAAATTTCTCTAGCTCTCTCTGTCATGTGAGAGTACAACGAGAAGACAGTAGTCTACAACCTGGAAAAGGAACATTACCGGAACCTGACCATGCTGGTATCCTAATCTTAGACTTCCAGCCTCCAGCTATGAGACATAAATTTCTGTTGCTTATAAGCCACCCAATTTGTATAGCAACCCAAACTGACAAAGACAACACCATCATCTAAAATAATCTGGGTGATTTTTAAATGATATACTTAAAAACAAAAAACTTTTATGAATACTTTGCTGATAACATTTTGTCCTTTTTTACTTAATATGTTCTACTAATCAGCCTGGA
The DNA here is from genome assembly GCA_032199065.1 of Smutsia gigantea. Taxonomy (NCBI): domain Eukaryota; kingdom Metazoa; phylum Chordata; class Mammalia; order Pholidota; family Manidae; genus Smutsia; species Smutsia gigantea. The sequence goes on along the minus strand of JAVSCE010000887.1, from coordinate 158,764 downwards.
CTTAAATGTATAGACATAGGCACTGGCCATGTGACTTTTCTTCTAGAGTTACAGTCAAAGAGTAACCCAATTCCTAATGTATTTCCTCAGAAATATTTGTTTTTATCCTGTTTTGAAAAATATAATCATTCTATGAAGTGGGAATTTGAACTTTGTGCTTCAACTATATATTTTTAACTGAAACTTGATGTTTTCTTTTTCTAGCACTTTTTTCTCAAGTTTCACTAAGGATAATTATCATCTCTATTTTGAATGCAAGATTTTCTGGACATCGTTGCAAGTCTTCCTTTAAATTGCGTTAATATCTGTATCTCAGTGTCTCCCATCTATTCAATATACTGTTTGGAGAAAGGCAGAACAAATTTAATCTCTCTCTCACATATTTTATGACAGCTTTGAGAAATCCAAAGAAGAGCTGTTAGAGAAATAACTAATAGCACTTTATATACAGTATAAAAGGACCTGAAACTCCAGCTTTCATTATATCTTTGTTACCCTATGGGGTTGTTCTCCATATTCTCCATAATTGTACATTTCTTTCCAGCGTAGTCTTAAGTCAGCTATGAAATCTCAGGTCTCTTATGAAATAAAGTGGATTGTAAATACATCAGTCAACTTATTAAAAGTCTAATTATTTTATATAACATGGATTCTAAATTTTAATTTCCTTGGACCTTAGTATGTTATCTGTATAATAGAAATATCTGTTTTTTGTTGATATTTCTTGCTTAGCCTAGATTTTCTGTTTGAAGAAAGAACATATTTATCAGTCAGATTTAACACTGATACCAAACCCATTTTTGGGTTGATATCTACAGCAGTTTTTTCATAAAAATATTTGTTTCAAAGTGATGTATTTAATAATATCTAAGTTGGATCTTAGACAAATACTAAAATTCCCTCTTTTTCCTTAAATTTCAAAATATTTTGTCTTTAGTTATTTATATAATTTCTGTCATCCCACACTTAGTTTAATAGTTTAGCCCTGATTTTTTTGAAACAAGGTGTTAATAGAATACATGATTATTAGCTATTGATGGAAGATACAGACATGAATACTATGCATGCAACTATGACAGTGGTTTTAAGCTCAGAAAAAAGAGGACACCTAAGGTTTCATTAGAACATTTTATGTATTTGTTTATAGATATTTTCTGTTATGTAATATCTAAATGTATATAACTAATGAGAGTATAAGTGGATATGATACAATATCTCTGATCACTGTATTGTTGCATAAACATCCAGTGAAATGGAAGTGGTATCCTTATTTACATGGTAAAAATAAAAGAAAACAGAAAAAAATATTCACAACTACCTCAACCTGGTAAACCTTAGAGAGAGACATCTAGGATAGAGTGGGCCAAAGACCTGGACTTCATTTCTTAAAAATTTTTATATATTTGTTTTATTGAATTATAATTGATATGCAATATTGTATTAGTTTTAGGTGTACCACATAGTGATTTGACATTATTATATATTACAAAATGATTAGCACAATAGGTCTACTTACCATCTGTCACCATACAAAGCTATTGCAATATTATTGACTATATTCCCTATGCTGTACATTACATTCCCATGAGTTATTTATTTTATAACCTGATATTTATATTTCTTAACCTCTTTCAGCTATTTTGCCTACACATCATGCCTGCCCACTTTCCTCCCCAACAGCAAACACCCGTTTGTTCTCTGTATTTATGTCTGTTTCTATTTTGTTTTGTTTTTTAGATTCCATATATAAATGAAATTATACTTGTCTTTTTCTGTCTGTCTGACTTATTCACTTAGTAGAATGCCCTCTAGGCCCATCCATGTTGCCACAAATGTGTACACACCCCCCACCCCACATCTCCTTTATCCATTCATCTATTGATGGACATTTAGGTTACTTCCAAATTGTGAAAAACTCTGGACTTTAAATCCAAAATCAGCTCAAAATTAAGTCTCGTCTAGTTACTTCCTTGTTAATTAGCAAAATCACTCATGTGTCCTGGAACTTGGTTTCCTCTTCTGTAAAATAAACATATGAGAAGCTACTTCAAAGGAGTTTTGCATGACTTCTTGTATACAAAAAATTTATTGTTTGCTATTTGCTTTTTATATATTGTTGTATGTGGCTAGAGATTTTTATGACTTGTTGTATGTGGTTGCATGTGGCTGGAGATTCCAAGAAGAATTATTGGAAATATTACACTATATTTAGTAGCACAGATTGGCCCCAAAGGCTCTGATTCCTTTAAGGTCCTAAAGAGGTAACTATGAGTCCAGCTTAATCAACTATGTTGACTTTTAATGCTAGTATGTTTTATGTTTTGCAATCTCCTTTTGAGTCTTTTAGAATTTATTCTCATTAATGATGTAAAGAATGAATCTAATTTTTATCTTCTTTTTCCATATGGCTATTCAGTTATCATAATTCCACTTACTAAAAAGTACATTGTTTTCCCCTCAGACTTGAGTTGCCACCTTTATTTTATTCTATATTTTATATGTGTATATGTACATGTAACTGAGTTTATTTCTGAATGTTTCATTTTGTTCCATTAGTCTGGCTTTTTTATACAACAGATTCCACACTATTTGAGATATTTTAATAACTGATAGAACTAGCCACTCCCCCACTTATTTTTCAATATTTTTGCTTGCTTTTTTTTCAGATGAACTTTATAGTTAACTTCTTTAGTTCTAGAAAAAAAAGGCAAGATGGTTTTTCAGTGGTATGGTATAAATTTCTAAATTACCTTAGGGAAAATGAATCTATTTATGATTGTTGATTCTATCTAAGTACATGGTATATTTTTCATTTGTTTACATTTACTATTGCATTATTTAAGAGTGTTTTTACAGATTTCCTTACAGAGATATAGATATTTCTTGTTAAATTTTGCCTAAGTATTTTTTATTATTGCTATTATGATGTTTTACTGTTACCAATTCTTCTTATTATATCTTTGATTTGGTTATATTTTTATATATGTAGGATATTGCTTTTTTATTAACATTTTATACCTGCTACTTTATTAAATTCTCTTATTGTTGTGGCAATTTTTTTTTTTATTTCAGGAAATTTCAATTCATTTTTGCATGGGGTTGCATATTTTAAATTACAGCAACTGATAAATTACTTCACCTTCAAATGAAAAACCTCAGAAACCTTTATGGAAATGCATATACTACATAAAGTAAAAGACATCTGTTCTCAATGCGCCTAGCAGCCAAGTCCCTATAGCTTGTAACGAAGTCTGCTTAGCCAGGATATTCTCTAAATTCAGTATAAACAAGTTGTAAACCATCTTACCTTGAAGAGCCATTAAATTTCCTTTAAGGTATTATATACAGTGATCCTTATCTGGGGTTTCACTTTCCACAGGTTCTGTCACCCCAGGTCAACTGCAGTCCAGAAGCAGGTGATCCCCCTTCTGACATGGTATTGGACAGTCAACAATAACCTAGTGGTATATCTCAATGCCTACATCATTACCTCACTTCATCTCACCAGAAGGCATCTCACATCATCACAAGAAGGGTGAGTACAGTACAATATTTTGACAGAGAGAGAGACCACACTCATACCACTTTATTAGAGTTTATTGTTATAATTATTCTTCCTTACTATCGGTCAATGTTAATCTCTTACTGGCCTAATTTACAAGTTAAGCTTTGTCATAGGTACCTATGTATAGGAAAAATCATAGTATTTATTAGGGTTCAGTACATCTGCAGTTTCAGGCATTCACTGGGGGTCTTGTAACATATCCCTCATGGATAAGGGGGGCTACTGTGTGTAGTTTTGTATATATGACTCCACACGTAGAATTCACCAATTCTTCTTATTGTCTGTAAATGAATATTTCTCTATCTCTATTAATCTTTCATTTTTTATGACAACCATTAGCCTGCCCAGCATTTTGTCAGTTGTAGTAAACCCCTTAAATATCAAGTTATGTTTTGTCTTTTCTCATATTCTTTGAGTGGTTTCTCATCTTTGAGTAACATCAAAATTCTTTCAAAGGTCTGTAGGGTTCTGTAAGATCTGCACCCCAATTCATCTCCTTCCACCACTATGTCATTTTCAACCACTTTCTCCTCATTTCCTCCGTACTACTTCATGGGCGTTGCATTTGAAATATTTCTCTCAGAGATCCCAGAGGCTCACCCCTTCACCTCCTTAGGGTGTCTGATCTGTTGGATCAAAGAGATCAATAACTCCTTCCCTGACCTTTTCAGGAGCTTCTGCATTGTGGCATATGCATCCCTGGCCCCATTTTTTTCACCCTTCCCTGTGTTTATCCCCTTCACAATGAACTCCAGCTCTGTCTCCCACTGGGTGAAGTAACCTAGATTCAGTAACATGACTTCCCTTGGCCAGTAGGATGAATTAGACATGACAGTATGCCACTTCCAAGTCTAGGTCTCAATCAAGAAGCCTTGACTGTATCTATTTGTTCTCCCACACCTTTCCAAGGACTTCAGAACCTGCTCAGACTGGCCTTCTAGAGGTTGAGGAACACACGGATTAGAGCTGAGTTGCCCTAATCACCCCAGCCACGGTTAACCTTGATCACCCTATGGCTGGCCAACCCCAGCTGAGATCAGCATAGCTGACACAATTACAGTGAACTCTTATTCCTGAGTGTCATGTTTTCTTGGTAACAGTTAACTAACAGACACACCATTGCCACTAAATTTTACTCCATATCACTAGCCAAGCTGTCACATATTTTCCTTATGTGTTTATTGTTCTCCATTATTCAATATTAATTCTATAAAGGCAGGGAATTTTTCTGTCATGAAGTAGGTTTTCAGTAAATATTTGTTAGATGAATCAATTCACAAATTACTTCCATAAGTTTTGCCAACATGACTGGTTATTTCAGACACCTGAATGACCTTGCTAATAGAATTTCTCAAACTGTTTCATTCTTTTCTCATACACACTTATATTGGTGATTTAAGTTAAATGCACATAGCTGTCTCCCAGCTCTCCTTAGAACTCTATATGTTATTTTCTGGAAGTGCCCTGGCTGCAACTGGTTCATACTCTGTACATAACTTTCTTCATTGTTCTTATTTTCTCTGGATTGTTGGCTGACTTGAAAAGGCAGGAGTCAAAATATTTGTAGCTTAAGGGTAACACCCACTTGAACACTCTTCTCTCTTTTGAAGGCTTAAGTAATTAAGGATATGAAGCAGTAAATATTACTAAACAAATTCACTTATATTTCATTTAATTATAGAAAATTGCAGAGGGACTAATTTTATTTTTTAACATTGTTTAGGATGAATAAGTTTAAGGACAGTTTAACTGATTGAAATGTAATTGAAACTAGACCAATTTTGAGCAAACTTCTGTCTTTGAATGGGAGACCCCAGGTTAGGTTCACAGGTGCTGGAACAGGGCGTTATTTGCCGCTTTAACCTTGTAGAGGTATGCTACCTGAGAAAGGCTCTAGAGGTCAGATGTCATAAGTAGCACTGTTCTGGCAACCATTAATTTGTTCACTGTTAACTATGAGCTATTTTTTTTAAAGAGATTCCACATATAAGTGAGATCATAATTCTGTTTGTCTTTCTCTGACTTATTTTGCTTAACATAATGCTCTCAAGGTCCATCATGTTGTCACACATAACAGCATCTCCTTTTTTAAAAAACTGAAGTATCATTGATATACAATCTTATATTAGTTTCAAGTCTACAGCACAGTGTTTAAAAGATACCCAAGTTATTAAATCCTCACCCCCTGTAGTGCAGCTACTATCTGTCAACATAAGAAGATATTACAGAATCATTGGCTATATTCTCCCTGCTGTACTACCATCCCTGTGACCAGCCTACATTATGACTGAGAAGTTTTGTGCCTCCATATGCCCCCCTCAACCTCCTCCACTCACCCAGCCCTACCCCCTTGGTGACCACTATTCATTTCTCAGTGTCTATGAGTCTACTGTTTTTACATTTTTATTCATTCTCTTTTGTTTTGTATTTATATTATAGAAGTGAGTGAAATCATATGGCGTTTTTCTTTCTCCTTCTGACTTGTTTCACTTAGCATAATACTCTGTAGATCCATCCATGTTGCAAATGGCAGACGAAAAAAGGAAAAATTGTTTTGGATGGCTGAATATTCTATTATGTGTATATACACCACATTTTTCTTTTTAGTGGGTGTGCAAGGGTGAAAGGGGTCTAAAGTTACAAACTTCTACCTATAAAGTGTCATGGGGATATCATATATGGTATGGTGACTATAGTTAATAATTCTTATTGCATATTTGAAAGTTGCGAATAGGATAAATCTTAACTGTTTTCATCACAAGAAAAAAATTTGTAACTATGTATAATGCCAGATGTTAACTAGACTTACTGGGCGGTGATCATTTTGCAATATATACAAATACCAAATCATTATGTTGCATACTTAAAACTAAAATAATGTTATGTATCAATTTTACCTCAATAAAAAAATGACTTTGCCTTCCTCGTAAAAAATAATGTCACCGTTCTGCCAATAGTGGGAGCTTGGCAAATTTGTATTTTCAAATTTGTACCCAATACTCTTAGAAAAAGGAAAGAGATATATTCAGTGATGATCTAGACTAAAGTTTGATGATCCACCTATGGCTCCTGTCTGAGCAGCAAAATCCAACAATTTGTACGTTATGGAAAGTCTCCATTGTGACAGCAAATTAGAAGACAAATGTTTATTTCTGTTGAGTTTTACTTGCTTGAGATTATTTCACAACTTTGTCAAACCTACCTTTATAAAAACAACTTGTCACGTTTTTATTCATCAGCCCATATGAAGCCATTTGTTGAAGCAATGATGGTCAATAAGCAGATCCACTGGTTTTATTGAGTTGGTCCCATCAGATAAGTGCTAAAGATGCTAATATTTCTTTCCGTCACCTTCTTCATCTTTGAGATGGGGACTCCATGGTGTAACGACAAGAACTTGGGGGGTGGAGATTAAGCTTTTACACTTGGAAGAGGAAGTCCAAGAACTTAAATTATTTTGTTCACGGTAGAAGCAATGCTAGTGTTATATGGAAATATGCCTCATCTTGACTCTCAAAGTATCAGTCTTTGCAGTTCTGAATGAACAATTTTTTTTTGTATTTGAATTTAAATGTCACTTCTCTGCAAATACATTGCTGTAGCGTAGTTTTCATAGCACTATTTCATTAGTAGTCCATCTGTGAAATAAATAAATAAATGGGGTTATTTTGTTCTCTACTCTGATAGCTGCTAAAGACTTTTCTTTGAAAAGCAAAAAAAAATATTCTAAATGCTCTAAAACAGTCTCGTAAATGATTGAAAAGGAAAATCAAGACAGCTATAAAATTATTGTGGCCAGAATATTTTTAATTTTTTCTTGTAGTATGTAGGTAATTAAGGTATATGTATTATTTCAATTCAAACTGCTTGGCCTTAAATTCTTTGTGTATGTAACCATGTGTGCATGCACACGCAAATGTATACATGTAAGCACACAGTCATGAGGTAGTTTATATTTCTATTGAAAATAACACTTTTGTAATATTTTTCATATCTTGAAATTTTTCTATCTTCTCTTCTGCTTTTAGATGATTTTCTAAATGTTTAATTTCCACAGGCAGGAGCCCTAGATTTACTTATGTTTTCTAACCTTCTGAATCTATAATAAAATTAAGAAGTAACCACAGGAATTAAAAAGTGATTCCTATAAACCCATCCTTTGGCATAAATATGATTTATTCCACAGCCACTCTGGGAAAGCACAGACATGCACACATACATGCCTTACCACTTAATTCTTAAAATTGTTAATTACTCTTTGTGTTTGCTGTCCCTCATTTGCTCTTCTATCACGGGGACAACATAGAATGCATAAGATTCAAAAGATGAGTGTTAAATACTCCTTACGTGGCTTTTCTAGCAAATTCAGTGGAAAAAATTTCTATAACAAAACAAATCAGCCCTATCTCCCCTGGATCATGTTATTTTGGTAATGTGCCTCGCACTGCTGCCTTCTGACACAAAATTAGAGGATATCAGACTTTTATGCTCCAGGCTTCCGGGAAAGCTGGGAACTTTTTCTGATGGGCTTCCAAAGGTTAGTCCTTCTCATAGAATGACATTTATTGCCTGTAACATCCACAAGAACAAGGGGCCACAATTGTATAAAAGACAGGAGTTCGTTCCTACCCTCTGAGAACAACCCAATCCTGGGACATCTACTTGACTGAATTCTCTTGTTTGCAGGAGAAAGGGGCAATTAGTGCGGGCAAAGTCATTACTGCACACTGAATGGAGAGCCTGCCAGACCCATCTGCTCCTTGTTTGCTTTTCCTTTTCCCAGTGAGTTTTTAGAACGCAGACCTAGTGCAAGCTTACAATATTGTGACAGATCACACTTCCCCTAAGCTCTGTGGAATATTCTCCAAATGAACCTGGAAGCCTTCCCAGTTTTGCTGATGTAGATTTAGTCTCTATCCTCTTTACAGGAAGACAAACAAAGACTTATTGGCGGGGAGCAGGGAGTGTGGGGAGGGAAGCTTAGACAACAAATATCTAAGCAGTGATGGGCCAAAGACAATTATGTCAGGATTTGAAGTTAACATGCTAGCTGTCTTTATTCAGATATAAGATCAGAAGTGGTTTGGGGTGTTTTGAGTGTGAAACATTCTGTTCACTAAAGTCACCGGAACACTATTAAGAAGGTAAGCTTAACAAATAGAGAATTGTTCTTAAGAGAAGGCAAAAACACTAATGGTTGTCATTTACTGAGGTCTATAGTCACAGTACTGTTTCAACTCATTTAATTCTCATAACAATCCTGTGAAGTAATTATCATATCCCCATTTTATAGATGAGAAAATTGAGACAGCAGAAGAAATACCTTGCCCAAGTTGACAGAATTAATATGGAGTGGGCAGTCTGGATTCTAGCCTACGTTCCTACCCACTTCCCTCTACTGCTGATCATTTTTTCTGTGTCTTTGGGAGCACTGGCTTTGGAGTTGGACAAGCTGTATTTAGACCCTAGCTCTGTAAACTAGCTGTTTATCCTTGTGTAAAATGCTTAACTTCCATAAACCTTAGTTTCCTCATCTGTAAAATTAAAGTAACAAGGTCAACCTGGTTGTGTTCAGTTAGAAGGATGGAATATGCTTGGCATACTTAACATACTCAGCATACTCCTTAAACTTTGTATATTTCCATGTTAAATAATGAGTTGTTTCTTGACTACTACTTGCAACCAGATGTTCTCCTCATTCCTACATGTATGCTTATTTCCTTATTATTCATCTATCCATATCTCACCCATATGTAGAAGAAGAACTAAAATATCTCATATTTGCAGAAAATAGCCTGTGAGGTTAGCTCTTTTTGTCAGTAAAATTGCAAGGGCAGCAAATCTTGAAGTTAAATCTGAGGCTAAGCCCTGTCTCTGGTCTGATAGTTATTTTTACAGTCATAGAAAGAAAGCTTTCATAGCAACACAAGTCACATGAATTACTTCAATTTTACAAGAATCTGCATCAAAAACATTTCTTCATGTTAATTAGAAGGGTTATTTTGGTTATATCGTTTTATAAAATTGTATTGATACTAAAGGGTTTTTGCAATAGGTTGTTTGGCACAAATACTGATAAAATGGCTTTCCACATATCTTTCAGGACTATGCACTTTCATGAATTTCTTTCTTGATGATGGTAGGCAACTTTGAAGTATTTTCCTAACTTATTTATATGCTTCTAACCAGCACCATGGCAGATATTCAGGGTCTACTTAACAGAGGAAAGATGTGTATTTACACATGATATAGAATCACCAATCTTTACAAATCCCTTCCTTGTTCCCATGTCAGCTGCCCCACTTCATTGATTTCCTTCAGAATTATTTTTTTCCAAGTTATTTGACCCACATGTGTTCTATACTTCCTCACTTCCTATCTCCTTTTAACACATTCAATCTGGCTCTCACTTCCAAAGCTTCAGAAAACCATTCTTCATAAGACTGCTATTGACTTTTAGAACTAATTGACACATGCATTTTCTCAACCTATTCACATTATCTTTCTTAAAATACTTTCTTGAATTTTGTAATATCACACTGTCCTCTGCCCCCTCCCCTTATCTCTCTGTCACTCCTCTTCCTCTGCCTAAACTCTTTTTTTTTGGGGGGGGGTACAGATTTAGCAGAGAAAATTGTTAAAAACTGAAAAATAGTAGTAGTTTTCCATGTGATTTTATTTGGTTTCTTTTACTTTTTATGCCTTTATTCCCTCTATCTTAACCTTTTGTAAAGTCAAGCTTACCTACAGACTATACATACATTGGTTAACAGCATATTTTTCATACATTGCTTGGATACAGATGTTTGGAAATATAGGTGCATAATTTTTTTTTGGTATCATTAATGTACAGTTACATGAGCAACATTATGGTTACTAGACTCCCCCCATTATTAAGTCCCTACCACATACCCCATTACAGTCACTGCCCATCAGCATAGTAAGATGCTATAGAATCACTACTTGTCTTCTCTGTGTAATACTGTCTTCCCCATATGCCCCCCCATGCTACATTTTGTGTGCTAATCGTAATACCCCTTTTCCCCCTTATCCCTACCTTCCCTCCCATCCTCCCCAGTCCCTTTCCCTTTGGTAACTGTTAGTCCATTCTTGGGTTCTGTGAGTCTGCTGCTGTTTTGTTCCTTCAGTTTTTTTCTTTGTTCTTATACTCCACAAATGAGTGAAATCATTTGATACTTGTCTTTCTCCGCCTGGCTTATTTCACTGAGCATAATACCCTCTAGCTCCATCCATGTTGTTGCAAATGGTAGGATTTGTTTTCTTCTTATGGCTGAATGTTCCACTGTGTTTATGTACCACATCTTCTTTATCCATTCATCTACTGATGGACACTTAGATTGCTTCCATTTCTTGGCTATTGTAAATAGTGCTGCGATAAACATAGGGGTTCATATGTCTTTTTCAAACTGCACTGCTGCATTCTTAGGATAAATTCCTAGGAGTGGAATTCCTGGGTCAAATGGTATTTCTATTTTGAGTTTTTTGAGGAACCTTCATACTGCTTTCCACAATGGTTGAACTAATTTGCATTCCCAGCAGCAGTGTAGGAGAGTTCCCCTTTCTCCACATCCTCGCCAACATTTGTTGTTTGTCTTTTGGATGGTAGCCATCGTAACTGGTGTGAGGTGATATCTCATTGTGGTTTTAATTTGCATTTCTCTGATGATTAACTATGTGGAGCATCTTTTCACGTGCCTGTTGGCTATCTGAATTTCTTCTTTGCAGAGGTGTCTGTTCAGATCCTCTGCCCATTTTTTAATTGGATTATTTGCTTCTTTTTGTTTGTTGAGGCATGTGAGTTCTTTATATATTTTGGATGTCAACCCCTTATCAGATATGTCATTTATGAATATATTCTCCCATACTGTAGAATGTCTTTTTGTTCTACTGATGGTGTCCTTTGCTGTACAGAAGCTTTTTAATTTGATATAGGCCCATTTGTTCATTTTTGCTTTTGTTTCCCTTGCCCAGGGAGATATGTTCATGAAGAAATTGCTCGTTTATGTCCAAGAGATTTTTCCCTATGTTTTTTTCTAAGAGTTTTATGGTTTCATGACTTACATTCAGGTCTTTGATCCATTTTGAATTTACTTTTGTGTATGGGGTTAGAAAATAATCCAGTTTCATTCTCTTACATGTGGCTGTCCAGTTTTGCCAACACCAGCTGTTGAAGAGGCTGTTGTTTCCCCATTGTATATCCATGCCTCCTTTATTGTATATTAATTGACCATATATGCTTGGGTTAATATCTGGACTCTCTATTCTGTTCCACTGGTCTATGGGTCTGTTCTTGTGCCAGTACCAAATTGTCTTGATTACTGTGGCTTTGTAATAGAGCTTTAAGTTGGGAAGTGAGATCCCCCCTGCTTTATTCTTCCTTCTCAGGATTGCTTTAGCTATTCAGGGTCTCTTGTGGTTCCATATGAATTTTAGAACTATTTGTTCCATTTCATTGAAGAATGCTGTCAGTATTTTGATAAGGATTGCATTGAATCTGTAGATTGCTTTACCTCTGCCTGAACTCTTGATGTTGGGGTTCTTTGTTATATTCCTTAGGGTTCTCCAAAGAAATAGATACTATTTTTTATCTATCTATCTATCTATCTATCTATCTATCTATCTATCTATATACCTAAAAGGAATTGGTTCCAGTGGTTATGGATACTGGGAAGCCCCACAGTCTGCCATCTGCAAGCTGGAGACCCAGGAGGACCAGTGGTATAGTTCGAAGGCCTGAAAGCCAGAAAGCCAGTGGTGTAGATTCCAGACTAGTCCTTAGACCTGAGAACCAGAAGGGCTGAGGGCAGCCGATCAATGCTCCAAGCCAACAGCCAAGCTGAGAGAGGGAGAGAGGGCCAATACTCTCTTCCTCCTCCTTTTTGTTCTACTCAGGTCCTCAGTGGGTTGTATAATGCCCTCCAACGTTGAGGAGAGCCATGTGCTTTACTTGGTCTACCAAGTGAAATGCTGGCAACACACTCAAAGACATGCCTAGAAATAATGTTTAAATAGATATCTAGGCATCCCATGATCCAGTCAATTTGACACAAAAATAACTATCATGCTTGAGGATAAATCTTAGGTTCCCCTCATTATGTTCTCTTTAAATATACCTAAAGTTTAACAACTATCAAAATTACATTTCCATTTCAAAATTCCTCCCCTGAGTTATTATTCAGCAGGCTACTTAACATGTCTATTGTGATAACTCTTGGGCACTCCAGACTTACTTGGTCCAAAACAAACTCCTGATTTCACCTCCAAACCATCAAACCATTTTCTTACAGTCTTTTCCCATCTCAGTAAGTGATATCATTGTTAACATAGTTGTTCAAACTAGGAATTGGAGGCTTAAGGTTGGTTCCTCCTTCTCTCTTATCCCCACTAACCCATTTATAATCAAATTCTCCATCCAAACATGTGATCATCTACATTCTGCATGTCCACCACCAACCATTTCAGTGTATTTCACTATCATTCCCAGGTAGGCTCTTGTATTAGTCTCCTAGTTGATATCTTTGCTTCAACCCTTGTCTTCTTCCAATCTACTATACATATGGAAGTTAGAGTGATCTTTTAAGAACATAAAGATTATTCTGCTTTTTCCCATGTTTTAAACTCTTTAATGACTGTTGCACTTAGGACCCTGTGTGGTATGGCATCTGCTTATCTTCCAGTCTCATCTGGTTCTGCTCCTTCTCTGCTATACTTTAACCACAATGGCTTTGTTTCATATACCTGAACACACTAAGTGTGTCTCTCCTTTCTTAATATCGCATCAAAAATGTATCTCTCTACCAACTTTCTTTTGTGCTATGCTTGTGACTGGTTCTTTTTATTCAGTAGTTACTCTATATATTACCTCTTACATAGGACTTCCTTATATTATCAGAATTGATTGTTTTATCATTGTCTAGCATAGCCTCTTGTTAATTTCCTTCGATTTTATTTAAATTTAATTTAAATACAATTGTATTTAAATACTTATCTGTCTACTTGTGTTATCCATTTCCTTACTAAATTATATACTTCATTAGTATAGAGACAATTTTGTTGCATGAATTATAAACTTAAAGTGTCTTGCATGGTGCCTTGACATACTAGGTACTCAATAAATATTTCCTAAATGAACACATAAGTTAAACGGAGTGAAAGTTGCTTTGAGATATGGGTGTGTGTCAGCATTCCTTAGAGCAGAGCAAAATAAGGAGCAATTACAATTGTGGAATTTGGGACATGGCTTATGAGCTCCCTGGGTTTACATTTATTAAAACCTTTATGAACTCCAACCCAAGTACAATATGAAATCCATAAAGCAGCAGTAAAAGGGAAGCACAACTGAGCACTGTTCATAGTCTCTCCTTCCCCAAATGATTCCCAGAGTGATTCTCTATATTATTCTCAATGCAACAAAAGATGCCCATAACAAATGAGATCTGTGCAATCACTCCATTTGGTGAAATGTTCTTCCTTTGACACATGGTGAGAGAATTAGTAGACCATAGCAGTTGAGAAAATAAAAGTAGGGGCAAAATCGGAGGTCTTTAATGGAAGAAATCATTCTTCTTCCTTTATTGTGTATGAAGTAAAAAATATATTAAGGAAATATCAATCCTTACCCTTTTATAAATCACACATCATCCAATAATTGCATACTTGGGCAGAATCAGGGTATACTGTATCAAACTTGGATTATTTTCCTGTTTGGGATCAGTATTTTGCAAATTTCAATCCTCAATTCTGAGACTTCTGATTTCATTGGAGATGTATAAAAGGAACTAGATTAACCTCTGAAATAACTAAAAATACGTGTAAATAGTTTTCAAGATATTGGACATCAGACAACAAAGGACAGTGAAGCCTGGGAGATGGGAAACAAACAAGGTGAACTTGGACGTTGTCCCAACATCCTGCCTGGAGAATGTTCTTGGCTGCAATACAGGAAGAGAAACCCAGACAGAAACTGGTGACCTCCTTCAACTGAGAAGAGAGGGCTGGGAGTCCATGGAGGCAGACATGGCTTGAGTTGACAGGGCGGAATACCAGAGAAGAAAGTTTTGCATTATCAAGAAAACTGCAGAGCTCCCCATCAAGTCCTTAGGTGAATACTGATAAGTGCATGTTTGTGAGGGAATTATCTGAGACCAGAAAAAGATCTTGAAAGGATTAGAGAAAATAGTACTTGAACTAGCAATGATAATAGTTCCTGTTACCACCAACCAGAATGAAAACCTCTTAATTCATGGGGCCATCAAGAAAGGCATTCAAAAAGCTTTCATCTCAGGAGTGGGGAAAAGTCACCATAGCCCAAATATTGCTCTGGCCTTGCATGGTAAAATTTTAAAGCAATACCTGAAAGAAATATATTGTGCCCATGTAACTTATCTCTGTCCTAGAATAAAGGCAAATAATATTTATAGAAATAAAAAAATATCCAACATACAACAAGGTAAAATTTGTAATGTTGGCATACAATAGAAAATTGCCAGCCATGCCAAAGAAGCAGAAAAATATGATCCATAATGAGGAGTTAAACTAAAAATCAACTAAAGCAACCCCAAAATGACTCACACGACAGAATTAGTAAATAAAGGTGTTAAATCAGTTACTGTAATTGTAATCCTTGTGTTCAAGAAGCTGGGGAAAGATTGAGCATATTAAGTAGACACATGGAAAAAAAAATATCCCCATATCAAACTTCTCAAGAGGAAAACTACACTGTTTTACATGATGACAGCAATGTTTACAATGTAAAATAACATGATAGATACAACAGATAAAATTAACAATAGACTAGACATTGTATAAGAAAGGAATCAGTGAACTTGCAGATATAGCAATAGAAAATACTCAAAATGTAATAGAGTAAGGAAAAGAATTAACAAAACAAAGATAATATCAGAGAGCTGTGGAAAAACTTCACGGAGCTTAATATATGTATAGTGGAGCCCCCAAAGGAAAAGGGAATAAAAGTAGGAAAAATGTTTTAAAAATGATGGAAATAGATTAAAAGTAAAATGATAGGAAGAAATACCATGATAATTGTAATCAAAAGAAGAAATCTGAGGTGGCTATGTGAATTTCAGACAAAGTAGATTTCAGGATGATGATAAAGGGGTAATTTCATTAAGAGAATTTAACAATCCCAATTATTTATGTATTTAATATTAGAGCCTCAACATACATTAAGTAAAAACTGAAAGACTGCAAAGGAAAATAGACAAAACCCAATTACAGTTGAATATTTCACCGTGTACTCTCAGTATTAGTAGAACAAGTGGATAGAAAACCAGTAAGAATGCAGAGAACTTTAATAATACTCTCAACCAATTTGAACTAATTGACAATTATAGCAGTCCCTTGAATGAGACTAAATTGTACTATCTTCTAAAATGCTCATGGAACATTTAACAAGATAGACCAAATTCTGGAACATGAAATGAGTCTCAATAAATTTTCAAATATTCAAGTCATAGAAAGTATGTTCTTTGGGCACAGTGGAATTAAACCAGAAAGCAACAGTAAAAGGAAATATCTCCAGAATCTTGGAGATCTTTTAAGTAACCCATGAGACAAATAATTCAAAAATGAAATTAGAAAGTATTTTGAAGCGAATGAAATTGAAAACAGTATATTAAAATTTGTGTGATGCAGCTAAGGCAGTACTTAGAGGGAAATTTATAAAACTAAAGTCCTATATTAGAAAAAAAAAGTCTCAAGTCAATGACCTCAGCTTCCATCTTAATGTACCAAAAAAAAGAAGAGTAAGCTAATCCCCAAACAATCAAAAGAAAGGAAATAATACATATAGGTGAGATCTGTGACTAGGAAACAGAAAAACAATAGAGAAAATTAACGAAAACAAAGGCTGATTTTTGAGAAGGTATATAAAATTGCAAGAACATTATTTCCTTTCCAAACCCATGTATCCTTGTGGGCTTTTTGAATGTTAGATTATAAGACCTTCTGAATACTCTGCCCAATTCCCAGTAAAATCTGATGCTTTCCCATTTGGCTGGCTGGAAGGGGCATATTTTTCAGCCCTGTGTGAGTGTCAGGATAATCCTCTAATCCTTTTGGGTGGGTCTTTCCCTAGCCTTTGATACTTTTCTCACACACATGCACTGTTCAGTTTTATGTCGAATATGCAAGAGCAGTCTTCTCATTTCAGGGTCCTGTCTCTGGGCAGCCCTCTCCTCTCCAGAAGTCTTTTGGTGAACTCTAGCTGCCCTACTTTACCTGGATTCTTAGCTTCATCTGCTCACAACTCAGGTTCTCTGCCTAGGTTCCCCCTTCTCACGCAGGTGGCCTGAAAAATCTGCAAGGCAGGAAACAGGGGCAATTGTAGGGCTCACCTCTTTGGCATTCGTCAGGATCACTGTCTTTGGTTGTCATGATCCAATATCTTGAAGACTGTTGTATTATGTATTTCATGTGGTGTTTGATGGTTTCAATGGGAACATTAATTAAGTCTCTATTACTCCATTTTGACTAGTAGGAGAACCTTATATTTGTTTTCTTTTTTGATGTATTTGGATGTATGTTTGTCATATTTTCTGTTTGCTTTTCGTACTTCTTTCCTCACCCCGATTTGTTTCGCCTTTTCTTCCTTTCTTTTTTCTTTCTTAAGATCATTTCAGTTTTTAATTGTGTCATTCCATTATCTCCCATATTGAACTGGAATTTATAAATCCTACATGTTTCTCTTTCGGTGGCTGCATTACAAGCATCAGTTAAAAAGTATTTGATTGCTACAGAATACTCACAGGACCTAGAATTACCATGCTTACAAACCTATAGTTTTCTTCAGGAAAAGAGAACAATATACCTACTTGGGATTAATTTGAAGCTCCCAGACAGCAATTTGCTCGTGCTTTTGATATTCAATACTGCTTTGTAATCATAAAATACCCAAATAAGCATTGAAATCAGTCAGTGTGGTATCAAGAATATGTTTAGAGTATAAAACTCTTATTGGTCTTTTAAAAATTTCACATTTTATGTTGCTGTTGTTTAAATATTGCATATTGCGGTGACTTGATCCAGAAATCACTTAATTCAGCTGGTGATACATATAATAAATAGGAATTGCCCATGCTGTCTAGGTAAAGACCATCATAAATACCCTGGTAGTTGAACAATTTGGGTTTATTGCTTGTTTCAACAAGGGAAATGCACACCATCAAGAACTGTGAGTCATCTCAGTCACAGAGTTTCAGAAATAACTTTTTAAAATAAGATTTGGACTTGGTTTTATTGATTTTTGAAGAGCGCTAAGGAAACAGATTTTGTTCTGGATTGGATGCTATCAGAGAGGGTGATTCTATCTTAACGTGTCTTATTTAGAAACAGAGAAGACTAGTCTGAGGCTAAAACTGTAGCCGTTCCTAGTAGCCAGGATGAGGGGATGCTTAGACATTTCTACAGTTTGTATAATGTTAATATTTTGCCTGTATTTAGAGATGATTATAGTCTTGTCTTTGTCTTGATCCATCAGCGTCACGGATTGGCCTTGTCTGATGTTGATGTTTTCTGAAATTATGTTCCATAGGAGAACACCAAGGCCCAGCTGTGAGGGCCAGACTGGCTGTCAGGGGCTGCTTTTCTTTTCCCCAAGATATACCAAAATGAAGCTAAGTAAGAAAAATCAATCAAAGGGACATTAATAATAGGAAAGTCTATTAAAGTCAAAGAATGCACAGTATGCAAAATACACACCGTTATATTAGTCAAAGTTCTCCTGAGAAACAGAATAAGATTTGATCTATGTGTATGAAGATATATATATATATATATATATATATATATGTTTATTTACTTTAAGGATTGGTTGATAGTACAAAATCTGTAGGGTTGGCCAGAAGACTAGAAACCCAGGAAAGCCAATGCAGCTTCAGTCTGGAGGTTGAAGACCCAGAGAGCTGGTGCTGCAGTTTATGTCTGCAGGCCCTCTGCTGATGGATTCTCTGTTGCTCAGGGAGGTCCATCTTTTGTACTATTCAGGCCCTTCAGCTGATTGAATGAGGCCCACCCACATTTTAGGAGATAATCTGCTTTACTCAAAGTCCTCTGATTTAAATGTTAGTCTTATCCACAAACATCCTCACAGACTATCCAGAATAATCTTTGACTACGTATCTGGGCACCATAGCTCATCCTGGTTGACACAAAATTAACCATCACAACGATGAAATGTTACACATTTGCTACAGATGTCATTACTGACTGAAAACAAAATTAGTTTCAGTGGAGTGGTGAAAATTGAGAGTCTGAGATGGTGAGTTCCAGAGAGCGGGTGATGACAAAATGGAGGCAATGAGGATAAAAATGGTTTTATTTCTTTTTGCTAGTAATGGGAGGAGAGATGTATTTCAAATTGGAGGTATGTTGGGTTGCAAGAGGTTTTCTAAAAAGAAGATGTTCCATGTTTGCTATGTCATGAGACTAATCCAGGGAACAGAGACAGCTTGATAGCAGAGGAGGTGAGTAAGGAATTTCAGGAGTGAGGAGGATCCAGAACACAGGGGGAGGGATTGACTTAATCTAGGAGAAAGGCTGTCTACCTCTGGTTCAGGAAGGAAGCAGTGTCCATCAGAACAAATGCTTGATCTTAATGGATTTGGGGAAATAGGATGAGGGAGTTATCTTCTGAGTACTTCCATTTTTACAGTTCCCATTATATCTTAGGGAGGAGATGTTGGAGTTTTCAGAAGAAATAGACTATTCCGAAATAGTCATGTGACTAGAGTGAATGGACTAAGCATCTGGAAGCATACTCAAAGTTCAGAGTTCCTGTTTCCCCACAGAAGAATGTTCTGACCCTGACCTCTGTCCCGTTGCTACCTAGTCTTCTGTTTGACCCAAAAGTTGTGGCTGAAATGGTTCTGAATTAATGTTGCATAGAGCTTCTGTATGTGGTCTGAATGGATCACCCCAAATTACATATCTGTTGGGAGCAGATTCAGGGTGGGTACATGACTGTGTGAAATCTTGGTCAGGATGCCTTATTAGACTCTATATAGGCCGTCTATGGAAGTGCTTTTGCTTATCATTGTGAAAGTTTTAGCAACAACATATAGCAGAGTAATTTCAAAGGATATGGCATTCTGGAGGTAGAAAAGTGTTTGCTCTGCATCTTCTGAGTTGTTGAAGCCGTTCAGCTGTCCCCGGCATGGTTCCTTGTTGTCTGGATGACCACGAGTCATTATCAGTGTGTTACCATTCTGTCTTGTTGCTCTAGCTTATCTTGCCAACACATTTTCATCCATCAACAAGGTGTTTTTTTTTTCTGGCTTATTCCTTATTTATTAACAAAGAACCACAGAACTACAGGAATATCTTAAACTCCTGCATACCATGGGGTGGTGGTGTCCAGAAAAGCCTGTATATATGTATGTACCATATATCTCACTGATTATAAAAGCTAATCATTTAATCATTCATCAAGTGGTAAGTAAAAACACTGCTAGCAGAAAAGCCTAAGTTTTAAAAATAAATAAATTACTATATTTTTTAAAAAATAAATAGAACAATCCAACATTGTACAGGAAGTAAGTAGGGATGTCCTAGTGATGGAATCTGTGGAGAAATAAGAGGAAAATGTGATTTGTTTTCCCTTGTGCCAAAAAGAAAACTCTGAAGGCCTATTTCTGAGCCCTAACTTTAGATAAAACCAGAGCTGTGTGAAAACAAAGTTTTACTGGTCAGAACAATAAGTATTGATATGTCATGAAGCACATACTGATACAGAGAATATATTCATAAAAGATAAATTTTTTATGCCAGTTCAGAAATGCTCTAAGTGCTCTGATATTAAATAAAACCCTTTGGCCAATTTCAGAATTAAAGAACATTTTTCATTAAAGGGCCCCACTGGAAACAGTAAAAACAAATTACAACAGGAGATGACATTTGACCATTTTCTGATTAGAACTCAATAAAAATTAATTTTTCCATAAGAATTGGAGAATAAGATAATATTTATTTAAAGAATATTGGAACAACAGCAAAACAAAATCAATAGATAAAAACAGTTCATAAAGAATTACTTGGTAAAGGAAACTCAAAATTGCAAAATATCTGGAAGAGAAAAATAATGAAAAGACTATGTACATATCTGAATTTTTTGATATAGAAATATAGGAAAAAATAGGGATTGTTGTCAAAATGTTACTTCCTGAATAAAGCATCAGGCTAGATCCATGCCAAGAGAATTCTATCTTGCGTTGAATGAGATTGTCAGTGTTACTTGATCATTTCCAAGGGAAGAGAAACAGAAAAAAATTCCAATTTATTTTATGAAACAAACGTAACCTTGATATTGATTTCCCCAAAATACAGCACATAAGAGTAAGTCAACAAACTAGACTCACATACAGATACTGATGGAAATATTCTGAGTGAAGAGAATTCTAAGCAAGCAGAATTGAACAATACATTACCAACATAACAAACTGTTTTATTCCAGTAATATAACAAAGGTCAGCCCTAGGAAATCTAGTAATTAACACATAAACTAATACATTAAAATATAATAACTGTACATACACAAATATGTTGAAAATAAAGTTGATAAGTATTATTATCTGTGATTAGAAATTTTTTTTGTTAAGTAATATCTTGAAACAGGAAATTGCTTCATCCACTCAGATGGTCTATATGCAGTAACTGTAGTGGTACTCCAGGCAGTGTTCTCCTCTAAACAACTGATAAAGAAACCCTAGAAATTAAGTTAAATATTAAGAAGAAAAAATAATAAACAAAATGTGATTCCACCACACACTTATGAGAATGGCTAAAATTAAACAGACCAACAATGTAAAATCTTGGCAAAGATCTAGTGCAATTAGAGCTCTCATATACTGCTCTTTGGAGTAAATTGGGACAACCACTTTAGAAACTGGTTTTGCAATATCTACTAATGCTAATCCTAAAGATATACAAGACTCGACCCTGAAATTGTATATATACTCACATATGCATCTATATATAATAAATATATATTGAGAAATCCACTCAAAGACATATGTACAAAATATATTTGCAAAATTCTTTGCATAATATGCAGCAGCGTATTCATAATAGCCATAAATGAGAAAAACCCAAGTGTTCAAAAATAATAAAATGGGTAGACACATTATGGTATATTTTTTCAATGGAGAACCCACACAGCTACTTGCAATAACATGGATGAACCCATCATCATAATGATAGATGAACAGAACTGACAAAAAGTACATAATGTTTGATTCCATTTGTATGCAGTTTAAGAACAAACAAAACTAATGTCTTTAGAAGATTGTAGAAGAATCTGAGTGTAGGGTATGGGTGTGGGGAGTAATTCTTGAGTGGGAAAAAACCCAAAGGAACTTTCTGAAATGATAGACATTTCTGTATCTTGATCTGATTGATCATTATA
Organism: Smutsia gigantea; assembly: GCA_032199065.1. Taxonomy (NCBI): domain Eukaryota; kingdom Metazoa; phylum Chordata; class Mammalia; order Pholidota; family Manidae; genus Smutsia; species Smutsia gigantea. The sequence continues at coordinate 136,760 of JAVSCE010000887.1, read as the reverse complement.
AAAGTTTATGCACATATAAACATTCATAAATATCAAATACTACACTCAAAATTTGTACCTTTATGCATGTCTGGCCTCAAAAAAATTTAAAAATAAAATGTGCAAAAGTAATAGACATAAAGGCAAAATTTGGGGATTTTTGAATATAGCACACGTAAAGATTTCTGTTATACTAATACCATCATAGATAAAATTAATAGGTCATAGGCTTGTGGATAATCTGACACAGTATACAACTAAAAAGGACTAAAATCTTAAGTATATAAGAAATTCCTTCAATTCAGAAAAAATAAGACAAGAAATCACTAATTATCCAAGAAAAGATATAATAGATCAATTATGTTCACAGAAAGAAATATGAATACCTAAAAAATTATAAAGATTGTTCAATTTCAATAATGAGGAAACATTTCAAGTTAAAAAAAAGCAATGAATTGCCAATTTCTGACACCAAAATTAAGGTCAGATATCCATGTGGAAAATTGAGTCTTTTTGTTTCTGAATTATAAATGTTTTTTCTGCCAAGCATTTTTGTAGTGAATATGTGTATATACATATATGTGACTCATCAACTTTTCTTGAGATGTACTCTTTAGAAGAACCATTCTACACGTACATGAAGAAATTGTCCAACATTGCTATTAAAATCAGAAAGTGGGAAAAAAATCTAAATGACCATCAATAGGAACCAGATAAGTAAAAGGCAGTATTGCAAATGATAGAATACTATGTCACACTGAAAAAGGAATCTATTCTTTCCACAGAAGACAAGATAGATACTCACATACTCACAAGAGTATTTTGGATGAAAGTTGTATAACATAGATGAATAGTCCCAAGCCATTTTGTAAATTGTATTCACATAATTTATGGTGACATTATGGCTTGACATGAAGATAAGTTGATATTAGGGATGATAAAAAAGGATAAAAGGGAAGAAAATAAAAGCAGATGAAAATAAACATAAAAGGAACTCCAGGAATAAGGATTATAGTGTGCCATAAACTGTGGTTGATCGTCCCAATTCTATGCACTTGAAGTCTGAAAGAATAACTTCCCAGAAAGCACAATAAAATAAACTATTTTGTATTTCCTTTAAATTGCAATTTATGCAGCTAAAGCTGTCAAAAATGAATAAATTGGACAAGGCAAGAACCATATCAGAATAATATTATTTATAATTTAATAATAATAATATATTTATATTTTGTTGCTGGATCTCACTGAAGGTCAATCTATGTTTAGCTTATATACTATTTTCTTACATTTATTGAAATAAAAATGTCATTAAATCTGCTTCAGTTTGAAAAATAATGCCATATGGATTTTCTGATTTCTAAAATCTAGGCATCAGAAAAGTTAACCAGCTTTATTTTTAGTAATCTAAATCTGCTAGTATAGCTCCTATAATGTAATTATATACTTTATGGAAATTTACAGTAACACTCCTTTATTTATAAAATTTAAGTAATCATATTAACTGGTCAGATCTTGCATAAGACAATAAATTGAGATTATATCTGAATAATAATTCTCAGAATGGCATTACTTTAAGTAATTTGTGATTTCTTTAGTGTAGATGTGGCTTTTTTCTTACAAGACAATAGGGAAATTGATACTACAATGATGTATGTGCCTACTCAAGCTGTAATTTAAAGAATGACCAATTCTGGCAACTAAAATTCTACTTGTTTCACCCTGAAAGAAGCTATCCAACACAGTATGATTAATATAATTAACACCATGTTAAAACAGTGAAAAAGTTTATAGTATTGTACAAACTACACCTACAATCATCACAATTTTATCACAATATTCTAACATACTAACTCATAAGCAAGCTAGTTCTCAGTTGATTTTGTTAAGAACCAGTCCTGAAGAGTTGCAAAAGGTCATGATTTTCTTTTAGTGCAAATCTGTAGATGTTTGCGATCTGTACATCAACAGGTTACACTCTGGAGATAGTTAATATCAGCCTGACATAACTATTCTTTTCAAATGTGCCATTTTTGTTTCACCTTGAGAAAACCAATAAATATCTATAGAATGTGGAGTGCCAACGATGGAGCCAAATACCCTGATTTCAAATCTGAACTTCCCACTTAGCAACCTGTGCCGTTATGCGCCACACATTTGATCTTTCTGTGCCCCAATTTCCTCGTGTGTTCAATTGGATGAATGCCATTATGACCTCCTATTTGGGTCTAGTTAATTGATGCCCAGAATACTGTGAAAACAGTCAAGAGAGTACAACAACATGGAGCTTAGCCAATCTTACCACCAGTTGCCTCTGCTTTAACACAAAGCTCACCCAAGAGCTCCTAGGAGCAGAGCTGTGATACACTCAAGTTTTCTGGAGGTGATGAACAATATCTGGCACTAATGAGTTCCCTGCCACACACTGATCGGCATCAATGACCAACACAACATTTTTAGTAGCTAGCTGCAGGATATGTTGCTACCCATCAGGATCAAGTGGTCCATCTACTGCTAGGAGGAGTGGTGTTTTAGGTGCCCAAGGGTTGATGTGTGCAGTCCTAGGTATGATGTATTGAGGTAGGCAGGGGCTCTTGGTGGCTGCACCTTCCCCAATCTCTGAATTTCTCTTTTCACATGTAGCAGGATACTTTTATCCCTTTTTGTTTGATGTATATATTTTATGATACTTATGCCAGCTATAGAATATTTCTCTAACAGTGCAAGCATATTCTGCAAATTAAGCCTTCATCAGTAATTTGAAATAGTTGAGTTGAAAATATTGGACTGGATTTCAAATCCATTCCGACTTTCATAAGCAATTTCAACATTAATTTGTCAATGAAAAAAGATTTGTTGGAATCTTCAAATATAATTTCTACCATGATAATTTAATTTTTTTCACAAACTTATTGTGAGCAAAGTTTTATTAATGACCACATCAAGAACTTGAAAATATCATCAATTTAAAAAATGTGACCAGGAACTTCATCTTACCATTTCAAGCTCAAGATGTAACATTAAAAAGACATGCTTACAAAAACAGTTCAAATTTCTCATATAAATTTTTGAAAAGCTATCATTTGAATGTTTTCTAGAAATTAATCATGTAATATATGACTGACCACATTGTTTTTTCTAATAAGTAATATAAGGAAAAATAATGGATGGATTTGATGGATTTCTTTCATCAAACACCATTTAGATATCACTAGCATGACCCAGTCCCCTAGTGTTTATCCCATTTTGCTATAGAAATATTATTTTTCTTGTGCATCATGGTCTGAATAATTTTGGGAAGGGCTTAACTACTACAATATGAGCCAAAAGTGGAATGTATTGCAAACATTAGAAATAGATGTGGTAGACATTACTAGTTCTCATCAGTATTTCATTCTTTCCTCCCTGGGCTTTTGGGAGACTGCACTTCTCATCTGTCTTAAGGTTAGGTATGAGCAAGTAACTAGTACTAGATAAAGCCATGTGAGCAAAATGACATGTATCACTCCTGTTGTGAGCTTTTCCAGTTTTCTTTCTTTTCCCTGCCATTGCAATTAGCAACATTACAAATGGTGAACCATTGACCACTGTGGGCTCTTGAGGAACTGTGTGGACCAAAATGGCTGTCCCCAAATCCAATGGACCTGAAACAAATCCTAACATATATATGTGAATCTGCTGATCATTGGAGGTTATTTGTTCCCTCAACATAAATTAGCTTATCCTTACAAATTTACCAAAATATTAGAAAAGATTGAAAAAAGTAGAATGGGGCTTATATCCAGACTATTATATATATATATATATATATATATATATATATATACACAGTAATATATAGTGTTTATTAAGAACTATTAAAATAAATAAAGGATAGATGATCCGGTAAGATTATAGGCAAATATCTTGAACATAATAAAGGATACAAAATGTTCAGTAAATATATAAAAAGGGAGAAATGAACATTAAAATATGACATACCACACATATATAAGAATGACTAAATTCAACCAACTGACAATATCAAGTGTTAACAAGGATGTGAAGCAATGGAACCTCTGGCAGGAATGTAAATTGGAACAACACATTGGAAAACTATAGTATTATCTGCTAAATTTAAATATATGTAGTCCCAATGACTCAATTATTCCACTGCTAGATATCAAAAAGAAATTAATGTAAAAGAGCAAAAAACTAAAAACAATAGTAGAGGAGATAGTTAAATAGTGGCATATTCATATAGTGGTATAGTACTCATCAATAAAGGTAAACAAATTATGGCAAGACATATTTAGTTGGATAAATATGCAAACACAATATTGACTAAAAAAGTCATACCTAGAAGAAGACACACCATATTTTTCCTCTTCATAAATTTCAAAGACTTGCAAAATGGCCATCATGTTAGAAATCAGGATCATGTTCTATGTGGAGAGAAGAGGGGTAGTGATTGTGAGTGATTCCAGGGGCCTTTGGGGCTTACAGTATTACTATCTTTTCTCGGGTGGTGATTACCCAGATGTTCATTTTATGATAATTCCCTGAGATGAATATTTGCTCTGTACACTTTTTTGTGTGTTTGCTATACTTAAATTAAAAGAGTTATAAGGAATATTATTAAGGCAAAATCATTGGTAAATATGTGTGTAGGCAAACAGAACAGTCTGGGAGTATATATTTCAAACAAATTATACTGCAGAGTAAAATTGCAGATGATTTTATACTCTTCATCAGTGCTTTTTATTCTACATACTTTCTTATATATATTTTTTTGTGATTTGAAAGAAAATGAGACTACTAAAAATAAAAACAAATACCTCAATCTAATGGCAGGGCACAAAAGTTCCTTCATTAATTTCTTGAACTGTTGTACCTCCTTTCACTTCTTTTTCAGAAGCTATAAATTTAACATACTATTTTTAAAATGTATCTCTGCATATTTGTTTTATTTAACTACTATGGATTTCACAATTAAAAAATATTATTCCTCTTTGGTTATTTTATTTCAACTTCAACTTTGTTAAAAAAATTAGGAGGCTTGGCTGGGAGTGTAGCCACCATTTTTATTATGTTCTTATAGAAAGGACATTCTATGTTAATGACAGTATCACAAACATTAAGAATATGAAATCCCTTTGGTAATTTGAAGGCTTTGCTTTTAAGAAAGTATTTATATAGATGTCTCCCACAGTTTTTATCACAGGAAGGCAATTCTGCTAAGTGCTTATTATAAGTACACATAAATACATATTCAAAATTTTGTTTCTCTACATTACTTAGTTTGTGTGTGCCTGGTGATTTTTGTTGTCTTAGGACAAGTTTTGTCATAGAAAGTTATAACAAATGTAGTCATTTTTCAAAATGTATTTCATGGGGATTGATTCCAAGAGGTTTACACACGCACACACATGCACACGCACACACATGCACACACACACACACACACACAGTCTTGGTTTCAGATATATTTGGGAAGTTATACAGCTCCCTTTGGAGAGCTATATAATCATAAGAGACTATTCAGGATTTTAAACAGTCCTGCCGAAATGAGACATCCTCATTAACATTAGCCTATTCTTCCTTAAATTTATTTGATTATTTGAGCTACAACATTTTCCCTCTTTCCTATAGGTCTCAGCATTCTCACTTCCTGAAATCAGGTTTACCTCTAGGTCACGCTTTACAGCCCTGCATTTTCATCCATGCACAATGCCCTGCTTTGTTCTCTGACTGGAAGGCATCTGAGTAATTCCTTGTCATAAATTTGAATAAAAATGGAAATGATTCTTGTCTTTCTCCTTTTCTTCCTTCAAATGTCTTTTTTTATTATTCAATTTTAATCATAGTTGTGAAGCCAGGATGCAGTCTGGGGCAAACTACTAAATAAGTGTCTTATTTTGGCACCCACAGCCCAGCACCCACACCACCTCCTGTGACCTGCGTCTCACCTTCTGTCTCTTCCTGCTCAGCACCCACGCTCACAGCCGCCACCTTTCTCAGTGATGATAGATTATCTAGAAGGGGGCTTTCATCCTCTCCTCTACCCCATTACAACGTCCATTTTCTGGGTATAGATATTAGGAGAAAATCATTTTCACAGTTCCACACAGTCAGAGATGGCATAGCTTAATGCATTTCCCTCCCTTAGAATTTGAGCAGGGCTTTTTTTTGGTAAACAATGAGACTTCCAAGTATAGAATTGGCATTGGTAAAGTAACATTTCATCAGGAAAGAACATGGTGGGAGGGGATATTTTTCAGAATCCATATATCATATCATGTAGGAGGGACAAACTTGCAAGTTTTGTAGCGAGCTCATCTGGGCCCCAAAGGCATTGACTTGGATGACAGGACCCAATTCCAGCAGGCATATTTCCACTTAGGCTTGCATGCCCCAGTGCAAGGGTGGGAAACTATGGTCTAAATTATGGTGGGAAACTTCCTGTTTGGGGTAAGTCTGCAAGCTAAGGATGACTTTTACATTTTTCAATAGCAGAAAAATAGCAAAAGAAGAATAATATTTTGTGGCACATGGAAGTCACATGACTTTGGACTCAGTATCCATAAATAATAGTGTATTAGAACATAGTCATTGTTTACCTGTGGCTTGTGGTTGATTTCACAGAGTAGAGTTGAGTTGCGACACAGTCCATACAGAATGCCAAGCCTCAGGTATTTACAATCTGGCCTTTTGCAGTTTGTCTACCTTAACCTACAGGATAGTAAAACACCCAGTTGGAGCTGCATAACCAAATCCCACTTCCTGATCTAGAAAAACACTACATGCCTATTTTCATACTGATACATAGGTACTTCCTGGAATATCTTTTTTTTATTTGGTTTTTGAGGTCTTAGGATTTTATATTTTAAATTGCCAAAGTACTACTTCCTTTTTATAACAATCAAAAGTTAAGATTTTACTTAAAAAATCAGAGTTAAGAGATGCTTTTAGAAAAAAGTTAAAATCTTGTTGCCAAACCTGTAAAATCCCTCTACCAGAAATAAACAATGTTAACAGTTTGATGTATATATTTCACAAGTTGCTCTGTAATTAATCATATAGAAACAAGCATGTATAGAATATGGGTACTGTGTTTGTGTGTGTTTAAGAACCATACATTATACATAAATCTGCAACCTTAGAGGGCAGCCTCTGACAGATTTTTTAAATTCATTGTTTTTAGTAGTTCATAGTAGCTTGTAGTTGGGTATACCATTCTTCACACAGCTATTCACTTTTGACACACCTGCATTTTACTTTCTTCTGACTGAGAAATTGTTTATTGTGATAAACAATCTAACATCCAAATCCTTACATAATGGAGAGTTTATTTCCAAGACACACATTCCCAGATGTAAATTACCATATCAAAAAAACCCCTCCAAAATCTAGTTTTCTTTTTATTAATAAAAAGAAGATAAATGCTCTTTTAAGAATACTAAAAGACATTTAAATACATCTAATAAAATCTTTTTTTTTTTTGAAAAAGACTCAATATTGTAGAGATGCCAAATATCCCCATCTCCATTAATTTATAAATTTAGTGCCCCTCTGTGATTTAATTAACACTGCTCTGAATTCAACTTTAGCTGATATTTTTATTCCAATTTCAGTATTTTTTTATTACTTGCTTGATTTAATATTTCATCCTTTACTTGTAATCTATCTGATGTGCTTAGTTTTAGTTGTGTTACTTGTATACAAAAGATAGCTTCTGTTAGTTTATTCAGTCAGGTATGAATCTTTGTTTCAATAGGTAAATTTACCCTCCACTTAAAATTCCTGATAAAACTGATAAAACTAGTATTAACCATTTAATCTTATTTTCTCTTTAGAATGTTTCCTTTACTTTATTTGCTGGTTGGGTTTCCTTTCCTCTGTTCTGTTTTACGTGTAATAGAGTCAATGTGTGTGTTTCTGTGTGACTGTGTTTTGATGGTTCGTAGTCTATTTTGATTTCTCCTACCTGGTATCTTTATATGTATAACACTGAACCCTTTACCTTTTTGTATAACCACTGTAGGTGAATATGTTAATGTCCTATTTTGAAAGATGGGAAAATCAACATAACTCTACTACTTTTTCCCTCTTTCTTTAATAGATATTAATTCTTCTGTTAAATAAATTTATCTAATTGACTTATACCATTTATCCTTGGTGTATCCATTACAAGAAGTAACTTGAATTTCCTTCAAGAAATATGAGGAAACTACATGTATTCTTTAATCTATGTCAGTTTTTACCTCTTAAAGTGTTATTTTAGCTTCTCCCAATTTACAGCTTTTTTCTTCTGTGGCTAGATATCCCATGGTTTAGATTTATTTCTTATTATTGGAATACAGTCAGTAATCATAAGCCACCAGACTTTTGACTATGACATGTCCTCCTATTGCTTGGTCATCTGGATTCTACTGCTAGGTTCTGTTTGTAAGAGTGGTTCAAGTCATTCAGGAATGATTCTCTAGGGTTCATTCTTTTCTGGATTGTATGCCACCCTTGGCACAGTACTTCTAGAGCATACTTTCCCTCTGTACTGGATTATTCTAGCTCAGTAATTCTGAACTATGGTGCAATTTAAACCCCAGTCTCCACCATGGGAGTTGTCTTAGTCTGTTTGGGCTGCTATAAAAAAATACTACAAACTGGGTGACTTCAAAACAAAAACATATATTTTTCAGTACCAAAGGCTAAAGAGTCTGAGTGATTCAGAATCTGGTGAGGGTCTGTTTTCTGGTTCCTAGACAGCACCCTTTTGCTGTGTCTTTACCTGTGGAAGGGCACAAGGGAGATTTCTCAGGTTTCTTTGTAAGGACATTATTAATTCCAATCAAGAGGGCTCCACCTCATGACCTAATTGTTTCCCAGAGGTCCCACCTCCTAATGCCCCTTTCTTGGAAGTTTAGGATTTCAACATATGAATTTTAGGAGGACAAACATTAACATCAACGCAGAGACATAGGTATCTGGTCCTTTTTGCAGGAAGGACAGTATGCTACTGGTATCTCGTAAATAGAGGCACAGGACTGCTCCTCACAACAAATAATTATCTGATTCAGAGATCATTAGTGCTCAGGCTGAGAAATCTCTGCTTCATTGTCTCCAGAATTGAAGGCACCTCTGCAGAAATGTGAAGCCAGCTGATTTTTTTATAATCTCTTTGTAACAGTTACTTCTTTTTCCACACAGTCACCCAAAGAATTCATTTTTCAGCCTTGAGATTCATTACCTTACATAGTTACTATATTAGTATTAAATGATCTGTATCAATTATTATACAACGTAGTATTTTGCTCTCCAGCCTTACTTGCAAGGAAAGGGTTTTTTGAAGTCTCAGCTGAAGGTGAGGTGTCCAGGGCTTTCTCTCCGCTTTGGATGGTCAGCCAGGACCACAGCCTGTGCCAGTGCTGTGTGACTCCCTGAGTCTCATTCAGTCCACAATCCCTAGGGTCTGTTCTTTGCCTGCTTTGTAGTGTCACCTTTGGTGTGACCAGCTAAGTATTTGGCCAAAACTACTCATATGGATACTTCTTAACCAACACTTCTGAGAAGCATCTACCTTACTACTTCCAGTCAGTCCAGCCCCTCTAGGAAGCTGATTTCTGTTCCTTGCATGCAGTGAGCTGATTCTTCCCTTTTGGATTCCACCATGGCCATGGTTTGATAACCGCCCCCAAGTAGGGAGTCAAGATAAACACGGGAATCATTTTAAGTGCTTCCTCCCCTCTATTATCACGGCCCTCCAATATCTGCTGTTCAATGACTGAAAATGGGTGCTTTATGCATTTTGTCTTTTATGGGCCACAGGTAAGTTTGATATTGGTTCCTCCACTATGGTTGGAACTGAAGTAAGGGTTTACACTTAAAACTTTGTTCTTCAGTTATAGAAATGTATTCTCTTATATTTTATCAAAATTATTTCAGTTTTGCCATTGATGTTTTATCTTTAACCTTTATGGGTTGTATTTTCAACATGGAGTAGCAATGATCTAATTTTAATTTCATTTTTTCCATGCATTGGACTTATGTTTTCAACACCATTAAATAAATCATCTATTTCCTTTCCACTTCTTTGTGGGAAAAGCAGAATGACTAAATGGTCCAGACTGTCTGGTTTCATGTTCTGGCTCTACTGTCTCTGAGTTCTCTGGCCTTGCACAAACTATGGCATTTCTCTCTGTTTCCTAATGTGTAAAATGCAGATGAAAATACTATGTATGTCATGGATAGCTGTGACTTAACTTATGTAAAGAACTCACAATCATATCTGGTACAGTGTGAGCACTTATTATAGGTTAGGTCTTATATTTGTGGCATTTGTGAAGCCATATTTTTTATATACTCAGTTTCCATAAAGATAAGTAGCAGTGTTCCTGGACTCTCTATTTTGTGCCAATGCTACTATTTACTTGTTCTTACCTAGTTCCATATTATTCCTTTCAGTTGCTATAGTTTCTTTTGTTACACTTCAGATGAAGAAAACAATTCAACTTTGGGTGGACAGATGGTGTATTTTTTCAAGTAACATGGAAAGAATAAAGTATAGAATATTAAAACATAATAAAACAAAGTAAAGAAAATAGCAGTAGACTCATAGACCCTGAGAAGGGAGTGGTGGTTACCATGGGGGAGGATTAGGGTAGGGTGGGGAGGGTGACAGGGATCAAGGGGCACAAAAATTCTCAATCATAATATAAGTTGGTCACAGGGATGGTATTACAGCAGGGAAAATATAGCCAATGATTCTGTAACATCTTCTATCTTGACAGATAGTAACCGCACTAGCGGGGTGAGGATTTAATCATATGGGTAGCTGCTGACCCACTGTGTTGTATACTTGAAACCAATGTAAGATTGTATATCAATGATACTTCAATTAAAACAATTAGGCATTTCAATACCATTCATACAATGAGACGTATAACCTTTTCATGATTTTAAATGTTATCTATTCATAATAAAAGTGAAACTATACCCCAATTTCTCCACTGTACAAAAAAAAAAGAAAAAAGAATCGCCTGATGTACTTAGGTCAAGTGTTCGGTGCTGTGAGTCAAGTCTAAAGGACGTCAATGTTATAGCCTTGTAATATGTCTTAATATCTGTCAATCTGCAAAATTCATTGTTTCTACTTTTATTAAATTTTCATGATTATTGTACCTTTATTATACAATATATATTCAGAATCATATCATCAATTTCTCCCCAAACACTGCTGAGATTGATTATGTAATTAATTCCTCATTCATTCTACAATATTTTGGCATGAAGTATTCATAACAAAAAAGACAGTCTTTGACCTTTTGGAGCATAAGTTTCAATCACAGAAGAAATACATAAATCTCAAAAATATCTGGGCAATTTTTAAGTGGTTCACAAAACTAATCTAAAAGATATAGAGAAAATCTGCAGCCAAGAAAGATCATGTAAATTCATCTTTATCACACACAGAACAAGAAAATCAATCAAGTATTAGGTCTCAAAGGAAGCCTTAGTTTATTCTGAAGAACTCACACTATACATAAGGGTTTCTGCTACAATGCAGTAAATGTAGGAATCAATAACATCAACTTATCATAAAAAAATCCCTATTATCTAAAACCTGATGAGTTTACTTATAAATAACATCTGTTTCTGTCTGTGATTGTTGGTTTAAAAAAGAAAATATTACCTTCTGCGGTTATTATTTAAAGGTTATCTTTTGATTAAATTCATCCTTTGCATAGGTAAAACAACATCTTTTTCATTAGGTAGATACATCTTCGGTTCTATAAAAATTTATTTGTTAAAATATTTTAATAATATAAACTTTGACAAGTTTCCAGATGTCTCTACATTAGCTGTGAAATATAAAAAAGCAAATTTTCGCCTGTCCTTTCAGTTAAGTTGTGGAGCAAATGCCAGTCTGGGGAGTGTTTGGGACAGGAAACATACATCAATGCATATTTTCTAGATTGTAATTGTTTGGCATCTTTTAAAAAAATAATTAAAAATAAAAGTTATCTATTGCTTTTTAGAAACATTGGAATTGATTATTCCAGTAATTATTTATTAAAATCACTGGTTATTTTAATGTATTTCTATGTGCTATAGTAACAAGGTAATTATTCCTTGAATTATGTTTGCTACAAAATAATTGCCATTCAGTGTGTGTTGAGCTTGATCTTTGCTATGATGATGGAGATTTGGCAATTCATTTTCTCAACATGCAGTCTTTCCTAATGCATTATTATGGTACCTCATGATGTCTTTCAATACTGAGATATTTACATTTGTTTGTTTGTGGATATATTTACATATCTTAATAGTCAAATCTCTGTTTCCTGAGGTTGGTTAATGAGACTCTCATAGTAACCTCAGCTATAAAGGGGTAATGTTGAAATCCAAATAAATCTGAGTGGTGGATTTCAGGGAGTGAGTAAGGAAATAGTGAATAGTAAAACATTCGTCAAGCAATTGTCCAAAATTATTTAGTTCCAAAGTTTGGACAGCAAGATTTCCAGTTGCCAGAAATATCTGTTACTGTTTTACACAATGCTAAACAAGATCAGAGGTTTCAGTATAGTTGACAAACAGAGAATTACATTTCAGGGAAATGTCAGTGATTTATTTTATGAACCGATTTCTGCAGTAGGAAAACTCACCATTTCAGGATTTACAAGGAAATTAAGTTGACATAACATTTAAGGAGAGCCAAGGGAAGGAGGCACAGTTTTCTAGAAAACATGAAATTCTAATTCACAGCTCCTTTTAGTGTTACCAACTTCAAAATGAATAAAAATCTCTGACTGAGAAAACATCTCTGCTAGTTTTCAATCACTGCACTTACCATTTTGTGGATTAAATTAGAGCCTTAAAATAGCTTCCTCTATCTGCCTATCATCTAGCTATCTATTTATCATCTATCTACCAATTTAATCTATCACTGAGTTAGAGTTTGGAGTTTTAGATGTTGAGATCTACATTCCTGTTAGATGCTAAAGGATGGCACAAACACTTTGCTGGTCATTCTTCACTTGTGTATTATTTTTAAGGCCCTCTGGGGTTCTTCAAGTTGTGAAACTCTGGCGTAAGATTATTTTGACCCATTTGCTAACCTTTATTTGAGGAGGAGTAATTCACCACTTGTTTAGGAAAATGGCAGTCAATAAACCCTTTACATCAGCAAAATTTCAGATAAGACAGTTGTGAAATTATCTGATATAAATATAAAGCATCTCTGTACTTACAGAAGTAAATTATAGTAAAAGTTCATTGAAGGTAAGTAAAATCTGGGAATCATAGAACTCTAAATTACGTAATTATAAAAAGAAACATAATTTTTTTCTAGCTACTTACATGTAGTATCAGAACTAGTACCTAATTTGTTTCTGGTACTTAGCAGAATGATGAGTGATGACCTCTCAGAGATAAAGTTAATAGATTTTAAAAAATGATAAAAAAGTTAGAATTAATATAGAAAAAATATAATTCAATATTTGTATCTGCAAGGACCTTGCTAATGCAAGTTTAAGTGCTTGGAAAGAGTTTAACTTCTTTAGTTGGTTTGTATTCTTCCTTCCTTCTATAATCTAGTTTACTCTATATTTGACTTATTATTCATTATTTTCATGACATAATACAAAGTGCATAATAATAGATTCTAAAGGACTAAAATTAGAATTAAGACTGCTTTAGGCTTTACTGTATATATAAAGTAGCTTTGAGCAAATCCAGAATATATCATGGATGGATGGTACTGCTATATTTTCTAGTGTATCTGAGAGAAGCGATTTATATTATTATTAATATTATATCATATTGACCCAAATATTATGTTGTATGAATGTTCTTTAGACTACCCAGTAATGTGTTCAGAAAGAATGCTTTGTAAAACAATGTGGTACATCATTAGGGCCAACAGATAAAATACAGGATGCCAAATATTACACAGGATGCATGTATATGATGTATATGAAAAAACTGTTGTTCATCTGAAATTCAAGTTTTACTAGGCTTCCTGTAGTTTTATTTGCTACATCTGGCAACCCTATATATACCGTCAACACAGGAAGTAGCTTTTTCAGAGCACAAAAACTGCTAAACTGGGTCCCAGACATATAGTAAATGTTCAACACATGTGATCAAGTATTACAAATAATAACAAAAATTAAAATGATAAATTGTATTATGTTGACCAAACATGAAAAAAACTCTCTAAAGCATGCCACATGTATGAAGCAGAGAATGGCTTAAAAAAATACCCTAAACATTGTTAAGAATAAAATTGACTTTCAAGGACAAATTTCAAGCTATAGATGTATACTCTATTCCTCTGGTATTTACAAGAAGGAGTTGTTCAAGAATCAGTGGAAGGCAGTGATTTCTGTAAACTGACAAAAGTGGAAATAGCTATGGGACCTGGCCCAGCCGGTATGTACAGCCAGCTAACCAAGGTGCTTAAACTGTGTTACTTCTTCAAGAACATTAAGAGAATGTCTGAGAGTGTTTTAAGGACTTATTGCAGACAATTTTTGCTCAAATACATCTTGTAATTTTTAAAGTAATATTTAAATATTGCAAACTTGAGCTTACTATTTGTCTTTTTAGAGTGTAAATGCATGAACTTAAAAGGCTAAAATAAAAATAGTCCTCTATCAGACCGTTTTCCCCCACATAGGATGAAACCAGCTCTCATAAAAATTATAATCTTAGCAATGTCATACATCTATTTAACAGAATTGCTGGGACTCAGACCCAGGTTACCTGATCCCCAAAATTGTGCTTTTTCTGTAATAGAGTGATAAGTAAAAGACAGAAGAGATTGTAATTTCAGAAATAACTTAGTGTTCAAGAGTTTATTAAAATCATTATTTGATGTTTCAGATCTTTTATGCTATCACTGTGTACTTCTGCACATCTGAAAAGTTCAAGCAAAAGTTGTATTAAGGAATTAGCTTCAGGGAAGTTGGTGCCAATAAGTTACTCTAGGGTTTTTATTTTTGAGAGATGGGTGGAAAACAATATTTAATAGGTGTCCCAAGTCCAGGAAGAATAGGACTGTTAAATCATTTACTTGTAGCTAGGATAACACTACTTAGAAATTAAATTTCATTCAGACTTTCGTCTTTCCTTGCACATTTATTTGATGAATAACTAGTCAATTTTTAATAGTCCCTGGTTTTCAGTACACTGTTTGGATAGGCTTATTGTTCCACAATATATTGTTATTTTTTCATTCTTTATAAGGCATAACTAATTCTTAAGTCTGTTTCTGGCAGCCTGACTCTTCTGTTTGAGGCTTTCCATCAACTAAAAATTATTGTATGATTTTCCATTTGTTGACACACTGCAGCACAAAGAAAGACTTCAAAGAAAATCTTACAATATTTCTAAGTACTAACTAGTTCTTCTGAGTGGCCAACAGAGCTTGAAGGAGAAAGTTTCCTAATCTTGGAAAGATCTAATATGGGGAGAGTTGAGTCTTCTTAGAGCTTCTTAGCAAATTATGCTGCAAGACCTTTAGATTAGAATTTCAGCTTTGCAAGGAAAGCCACTTTCAGATTATCTATTTAGATTACTCATACAATGCTCATTCCTGTAGCATACACCACGTGGTCCTTCATCAGGGATGTGGGCACCTTCAGTGACAGGAAACCCGAATCTCCCTAGATGAGACTGGTCAACCACTTGTCAGCTCTGATCGATTACATTCCTGCTTTAACTTGGGCTATAACCTTACTTTCTGTGATTTTCATCCTTTCATGATGAATCATAACAATAGCTTTCATAATAATTCTTCGAATAATTGGAGACAGTGAGCCATCATGTCCTCTTGACTCTCCTCTCTAGGTTCGATACTCCAGTCTCATCCAAGAATTCTCTGTGACGTGGTTTCCAGGTCCGTCACCCATCTGCTTGCTCACTAGGCTTCTGTACCTCTTTTAAGGGTAGTCCACGAATGGAATATAATTATTCAGTGTCTTCTCATCAGTACATAGTATATATATCATCTTCCTTTCTAGAAATTATGCCTTTATTATAGGATGACAACCAATTTTTGATTACTTATACTGTTTTTGGTATATATTCATTTTGTCAGGAAAAAGTCAACTAAGTTGGTTTTATGCAAGCTACTGCTAAATCAAAACCATTCAGAACTAGAACTTACATAGTGGTTCTATCTGGATATGAATGTAGTCCTTGAAAATGATACCAATTAAATTCTATCATGTTAGATTTCTGCCAATTATTGTTGCCTAAAAACGTTCCTTTATGATATGGATTCTATTATACAAGTTATTCACACTCCCATCAAGTTCCTCTTCATCCACATAGTTGATAAATATTTTATTTCTACTTCTAAATTACTTGTAATAATGTAACTTACATAAGATTTTTGGACAAAACTCCAGAAACATATTAGTTATGTTAAAAATTTTTGTTTTCCACTCTGATTGCCTTTGTGTTATTTACTTTATTTAGAACTACCTTTTTTTTCCTCAGAGGGAAATTTTTAAAAAAGAATTAAGGATTAAAACAATAATCACACATAGTCTTTCCACTCAGGAGGAGAACCTATCTAAGAACAAAATAGAAGTTCAGGCAGTGTGTTTCAAGTAGTTTATAAAAAATACCAACACAATGCTATAGATACTTGGAGATGGGCAAAAACACTTTTGCCTGAAGTGAAAGCCATATGGAATTGGCATTTCAGCTACTCATTCATTCATCAAATATTTATTTTGCCCTTACTACATACCAAGCTTGTTTCATACAGTGGGGAATGACAGAGTGAACAAAATGATCTTGAGCTTTTAAGAACAGAGAGCTAATCTCAAGGCAAAATTTAGAGAAGGATTATGTCTGGCAAAACAAATAACAAGAACAAAAGGCCTGGAAGCAAGACACCCTGCTTTATATTTTGTGAGTGGAGATGTATGTCATTCCCCAGCAAACTAATGAGAGTGTTTTGTAACAAGACTTCTTATGGACTGCTTTTCAAGACAAATCACCAACAGAACTGTAATTCTGATATTTAACTGTATTATCATTCATAAAGATTCATTCCTGTTAACTAAGACATGAATGTGACTTTGCAAATATATGCACACACACAACCCCACCTAGCTTCCAATCATGCAAGGTTAATTTTTAAACATATGTTGTTGAGTATTTCCCATGTTGGCTAGTTTTCATTAAAGTCATAGTTAGAGTTTGTGTTGTGGTTTTAACAGAATGTTCACACTAATGTCCCTATTTTAATTTACTTAGGATTAGGACATGGTTTTGTGGTCTTGAAAGCATGAAAAGCTTTTGTTATCTTGCACATCAGGTTGAGATGCAAGTATTTAGAAACTTACCAGTAGAAGCACAGTAATATCCAGACAGGGCATTGGTTACTCTAAGAATACCTGGTCCTGGGGTAAGGCACCGTTTTGCTAAGTCAAGGCTACTCAAGGCTTCTGTGGAGGAACTTCTTTCCTATCCCTTTCTTTTCCTTTCCTTTGCTTTGCTTTCCTTCTCTTCCTTTCCCTTTCTCTTTACCAGATTTATCTTGTAATTTTCTATCTTTGTCTTTCTAGTATTTATATATTTTACCCTTTATTCCAGTTTTTCACCTCCAATAAAAGTAACTTTTAAAAGTAACTTGAAAATTTTATATGTGTTCATTATAAAATATTCGAAAACAAGCAAAATGAAGAAAAAAATCACCTGTCATTCCACCACCAGATATAATTATTGTTATTATTTTGATGTACTTTAAGAAGTACATTATGATATCATTTTTAGTCACATGTATTTTGTAAGTATATTTATAAATTGTTAAACAAACTTTTACATATGGCATTAAGGCTGAATTACATTCATTGTATTTATTTCATCATTATTTTAACCAATCCCTGTTGTACTTACATTTTGCATGAAATTCTTATGATTTAATCAGAGCAATTTCCAAGAAATAAGAAGGCACATTTTAAGAATTTATGAAACCAATTCTAAATCATCTGTATAATAATAACTTTTATATTTTTTCCTTTTAATTATGCACATAACATTTATCTTACAATTGAAAATTTGAAAAGCTTATCTCATTACTGTCATTAGTTATTGTTTCATATATGTGACATACTAACAATTACTATCGCAAAAACACTAAACTTCCTTGAAGCAGAGAACGTATATTATTCATCTCTGGACCTAAGTGCTCAGCCAAAGTCTGGAGTATGGTGGGTCTGCACTTTCATTTAATGAATGGTTGAGCATGTATGAATGACACCTTTAATTTGGGAAAATAATTTGAATTCAGGATTTCTAAATCCTGTTTTCTCTTTCTGTATTTAATGTAAAAATGAATACAGGGAAAAATTATCAGGAACATTTATTGGAAAGGAGATTTACTTGAGATAGTCCCATTTTTTTCTAATTGAATCCATAGTGAGGAATATAATCAGTATTGAAAATTATCTTCTGCTGTTTTCTTATAATGAGGACAAAGCAGAAATGCTCATGACATGAGACATCATCACAATGCCAAATGCTGGCAAAACAAGAGGTTTTTAAGTAGCTGTAGCTCTCCATTAATCTGAGGAGACATATAAGTCACTTCCTGAGCTCTTCTCTGTTAACAATCTTAAAAAGTCAAATCCATAGTTGGAAGAGGATGCTCTTTGTAATATGTACAGATAAGAAAAAAAGATTACAAATATTTCTTAACATATTGGTTCACATTTCCAACTTCTTTCCTAAAACACTTCTGTAAATGGGATAAAAAAATTGTATCTCTAAATGGGTTTTATAAAAGATAAGTTAGGTTAAGAAGGTAATTTTCAAAGTTTCTTCTCGCTTTAGATAATAGTGATGTCAGAGGCATAATACAAAAAAAAAATCGTAGCTTCATTGGGGAACAGAATAAAAGAAATAATTTTCATGAATTTAACACAATCAATATATGCTCTTTTGTCATAAATAATTGGAGCACAAGCATACATTGGTTAAGAATATTGCATTTCTTTCTCCCCCTACCCTTGGGAAGATGGACGGGCAGAGAAGCAGGAATGCTTCTCACACAGAAACAGAGCCTGCATCTGAAGAACAACAAGAAATGGAAAGTGATATTTTTGCCCTCAGAAAGCATGACGTTATATTAAAAAAATCAGTCTCATGACTATGTTCCCCAAACGAGGTTTGTTCCCAAGAGTCCACTGAAATATTACTTGTAGAGATTTCTATCTCCACTTTTCTTGAGTTTTCTGTTTCTTCCAGATAATCCAAAGTTCGTAGCCTGTTTAGCATTTGGCAGGGATTATGGGTTTAAATGAAAGGCATCTAAAGACCGTTCCACCACTTCCCCGTTTCTTCAAGAACTTCTATCAGTTACTTGGCTGAAGTTATTGAACCTGCTGAGTTTTTGAGCTCCTGGACAAGAGCATCAGAAGGGAAGATCTGTAGTGGCAATTTTAGATCCAGCAAGAGTTATCCCATGACAGTCTGTACAGCCAGAGAAGCTAGCATGACACTTCACACCAAGAATTTGAGGACTTTGGAAAGCCCAGAAACACTTCTGAAGGGTCAACTTCAACTGCTGTGTGAAATTTGAGATTGAATATAAAATGCAAATCCAGGGGGAGGATAATGCCCATATATTTTTGTAACACATTCTTGGTTCCATATTGAATTAAAAAAAAAAAAGGAAAGGAAAGAGTCAGTTTGCACTTAATTATTTTCTCTTATTAATTGCTGTTTCTGAAAAATGTGTTGGAAGAAAATGCTTCTGATGTTTATCTATTTAGCACAGTGTTAATCCCCAGGTCAAAGGAATTTCTGCAGTCCAAATTAGCTTGGGAAAATCATGAAGAGCTTGAAGGGAAAAAGTGAATCAATACTGTATGAGATTTTACATAAATGAATTTTCAATGCAGGATATTGTCACTTCAAATAATTCTGTTACAGTTAGAGATTTGGACACTGATTTACATATGGACCAGCGAAACATGGGTAGCAAAGAAGAGGAGAAATTCTAGATGGATTTGAAGAGCTCATCTATTGCTATGGAAACAGACATCCTAGCAACAGCTGCTTGGTACATAGAGGACATGCAGAGCTTAAGGCCTTAAACGAGAGGTAAATGAGTCATGAGGAATCTTTACTATACGTAGCATTTATATTTTTTAAGGTTTTTAGATGGATCATAGAAAACCCATAGGTAAATATGCCACAAGAATGGGAAGTTACAGAAATCAAACTTTATTTTATTTCCATCATAGACCCCAGAATATTACTTGGTATCTTGTCATAGCTACTGTTATTCTGATTGCAAGACAAATGCCACTTAGACAGATAACTACTTGAACATCTTTTGCTGAGTCTAGAAGACATTCTTTAATATACATTTTTTTTTCTGTTCTCAGTAATTCTTAGAGTTTTATCAGCAGAAAATGTTTCAAACACTCCCCTGTAGAAGGAGAAAATTCAGACAATGACTTAGTGTTTTTAATTAAAGCTTGAAAAATATTGTATATTTTTTAATTTTAGTGAATAGAAAGTTTTCTTTAAATTTTCTGGGTAAGTGCTTTGACCATTTTACTTGTTTAAATAAACATTTATTTATGTAATATGAAAATAACTAAATATTTGTCATGATTTCACATCACTTTGCATGTAGTATGTGTGTATGTGTATCCACAGCAAATAGTTTCCAGGGAGCAGAGAATATTTTTCTTTAACTTTGGATCAAATTAAGGTCCTTTTAAAGTGTACTGTCAATTTGCTGGATCACAAAAAGTTCCATCTGGAGTGGATCAAATCTTTATTCTAAAGAAAATTAAATTTCAAGAGGGAGTGGTGAACACTTTAGTGCAGAGCTAATGTTTTTTGCTGTTCTTTTTCTTTTCCAGTGGAAACATATTTCCTCCCTGCCTAGACATGGGACTGTACATGTGAGATTTCTTATGCCAAAATCTCTTCAGATGTAATTATAAAGCAAAAGAATCCCACTAGGATTAATTACTTGTTAAAGTCAACAAATAAAAAAAAGTGGGAGGAGGATACTCTATACATAATAAGCTATAAGAAAAAGGAAGATTTTTGAGGACTTTCCATTAAGATAGGTTTATAGCTTTTAAAACATCTTAATTAAGGGTGAAATAACTTGAAACATGAACCATTTTAGGTATTGGTCATGAATCTTGGAGGCAAATGTCTGATTTTTTTTGTGTTGTTTAATCAAAGTATATTTTCTGCTCTTTGTATTGTCTAAAACAGGGAACCAGAGAATGTGTCAAATATTTTTTTTTTTTGCAGTGTGAAAAATTCTCCATGTAATAGACACCAACCTAGAGAAAGTTGAGCTTATCATATTACACATGCCTCTCAGTAAAACTGCATATTAACTGTTCATTTAACTAACTTTAAAGATCTGGATTAACCCAGAACCATGAAGGATAAAGACCTCCAAGAGAATGTAGCTTACTTTACTCCCTGGCAGGTGGGTCACACATCTCATAGGCTTACTGTCACCTGGACTGTGGTGTGTCCAAGCCATGACACATTGGTTGTGACTACTTAATGAGAGAACTGGCTCCCTGGACTCTGAGATTCAAGGCAAATGGCCTTTGTAAATTTGAAGACTTACCCTGGTGACCAATGGCAGAGCCAAATATTGGCTTGAGCTTTAGCTTCCCTCAATTTCCATCAGCTCCTAAAACCACCACAAATAAATACCTGTTCAAATATAAACATAATACTTTATATCTAAATGTAGCTTCAGGATACATCCTATGGACTTCCCCTTCTCCTATATTTGGAGTTCATGACCCAGCAGTGGAAGCAATTACATTGCTGGATACCCTTTGGGGAACTCATGCTGCTTTACTGTTTTACCTATCTCTTTTAACTTCCAAAATCAGCATTTTAATATTTATAACATATTTTCATACTAAACTCAAAGGAATGGACCAAAAGATAGCCATTGAAAACGTGACTTTGTACAGAGAGCAACTCAGAAATTTGTAGTTTGGGGCTAAAATGTACCTTGTATTTAAATGCCAAAGACGATTGAGTGTCTATTAGTTCGAAATGTCACCTTTTTTTAACCCAGAAGAGCTTAATGTTTTTAGTATGCCTTTAATAAGCAATTGGGAAGCAAACATTCCTATCTGCACTGTCAAGATGGCAGGACTGTGGCTCAAGCCATTTTAAGGTCTATTCACCATCACACAGACAATCATTTGCACGATTCGAAGAACCATGTTCTGTGACTGGATTTTCACATTAAGTGGATATTGATGTCAGAATTACCTCTTAGCTGTGATTCATAGTTTTTGTTTCGTAATACCTGGGAATCTCATTAGCTCAAGATACATTAAGAGTCTCCAAAACCCTGAAAAGTTAATTTCATTTTATTTTAATTCAATTACATCCCCATGCATATAGGTAGCAAAACCAAATATCTGGGAGTTATCCCATACTTTTTCTTTATTTCTGATTTTTTATATCTAATCACTAAGTCCTGTCAGTTTTATCTCCATTAATTTTTTTCCCCCTGAATTACCTGTTCTGCTGCTAGACAGTCTGTCCTCATTTCAATCAGTTCTCCTCCCAGTTGCTATCTGAGCTTTCTAGATCAATTCCAGTGACATTCTCTTCCGCTTAAAAAATTTTAATGGCTCCCCATTCTCCTTAAAGTAGGGCTTTTTTCCTAGGATACAAAATCCTCCAAGATTTGACTTCTGCCCGGCATTCCGACCTATTATTCCCTCTGCTCTTCAAACTCTCAGCAACAATCATGCAAATGAATTGTTTCCTGAACTGTGCTTGCTTACCCCTCTGCACCTTTAGTCCTTGCTAGAAACTTTCCCTTAACCTCTAATTTAAGTTTTGTTTTTCCTGCAAGATTACCAGGCATATTCTTCTAATTTTTTTTAAATGGACAATTGCATATGTATATAAAAGTAGACTGAAGAGTATAATGAAATCCCATGTAACCGTTACTCAGCTTCAACTATTAATCCATGGTCAATATTTTTCATAGACCTCATCCTGTCTACATTATTTTGAAGCCATTCCATTAGTCATATCACTTCTGTAAATGCTGCAAAACACACCTCTTACAGGTAACTCTTTTTAAGCAAGACACAATACACTATCTAAAATAATTACCAGTGATTCCGTAATACTATACAACACCCAGTCAGTGCTTGATTTTTAGCTGTTTCACATGTGATATAACTTGTAAAAACTTTATTATTTTTGAATGATTTATGACTTGCTCTTTGAATCTGGACTGAATTAAGATCCAAATAGTGCAAACGACGTGCATATATGTCTATTATCTATAGGTTTTCTCTAACATTTTTCCCCTTGCAACTATTTGTGGAAGGAATTGGGCTATTTATCCAGGGGAGTTTTCAACTGTCAGGAATTTGCAGATTGCTTCAATGTTCTCCAATTCTTCTGCCCTCTCTTTTGTTTGTACTGATAGTTTGACCTAGAGACTTAATCGTATTCAGTTCATATTTTGGATAAGACTACTTTAGAGGTAGTACTGTTGTTCTTCCATCAGGAGCATATACTGTCCACCTCTGGTTTTATGGTGCAAGGAGCAATTTACACTCTTGAGTCACTAATTCATTAGGGGTTGCCAAATAGTATTACAACTTTGTCATGCCTTTGTCATTTAATAGTTAATTTACTTTGACACCTAGAAATACCTCTTTATCTACTATTTGACTATCACCGACAGAGCTTATTTCCCAGTTTTTATTTACTTAATAGTTTTCAAAACAGTAATTGACCAACTTATAAAATTTTACATGGAATGTTTATGAACTAATGACTGACACACATTTTATGCTTTTCAATCCATTTTAGTTCCCTTATTGATGTTCGAATTGTCCCATTTTAGGTCAATAGGGGGCTCCTTAAGTTGGCTCCTGAGTTCTTTTGATGGCTCTGCAAGTCTTTTCTCCTCTTTATACCTGGTAAAACAGCATATTTCCAGCTCAGATTTGCTTATTTTCTGCCCAGACCTGAAATCAGCCATTTATCCAATGACCAATTTTATTTCTTTGAATAAAAGATAAGGAATATCGTGTGTCATATTTATGCCTCCAAATCGAATTCATGACCATGGAGATTTTACTTAGTCTCTTCCACCTTGTATCTCCTGCACTGAGAATCCTGGTTCTAAAGGATAGTGACTATTAATTTACCTCATAATATAAATACAATGGTGTCAGAAATATAATATAAACACTACGACCAGCAATATGATTTCCAAAAACAACTCTATTTATTTTTCCAGTTCTTTTTGTCTTTTTGTCCTTAAAGTATATGCATTGATGATAATTTTCTAATGGGTTTTAAAGGCAGTTACTACAGTTCCTATCTGTGTGGATATATCATCACCAACTACATATAGAGTTAGGTTGATTTGTTTCATTTTCTTAAGGTTTTTAAAGATATTTTGAGAATTTAAAAAATTAAATAATTAAAAAAATATTTTCACAATTTAAAATCAAAACAGGGTTTATTGATAGAAGTCTAGAATCCACCTGTATTTCCTTGCTCCTAATTCCTTTTTCACTTAGAAAGGTCTATTTTTTAAATGTTCATTTTCTTTTATTTCTTACTATGAAGCACACATACATATAATTACATTAGGTTTCTTTTTCAAGATAAATTGTAGTATACTATGTCAACTCTTTTTCACTTTCCTTTTTTCACTGAAAATAATTTCCCTGGGATTGATTCCTAGTACTGTTAAGAGGTATTCCTCACTCTTTAAAATTACATGGTAATCCATTGTGTGGATGTATCACGTAATTCAACCAGCTCTCTACTAGTGTGCAAATAAGTTGCTCTAATATTCTTGCAATTCATAGTCTTATGCAGAAGACACTTTTTTTTCTTTCCCTTTTTTTTTTTTTCCTTTTGGCCAGTTTATCTGTGAGATAGATTCAAGCAAGTGAAATTACTGGGTCAAAAGTCAGATGCTATGGTATTTCAAGTTATTTTCCATAGTGATTGTTTCATGTTGCATTTCCTCTAAAGACATGTGAAAGTGCCTCTTTGTCCACAGTTTTGCCAGTGGAGTATGTTTTCTTCTTCTGTACCAAATCAATATGTGCAAAAAGCTATTTCGGCATAGTTTTAATTTGCATATTCTCTTACTGTGAATGAGGTTGAACTCATATTCACATGTTTAAAGCTGTCTGCACTTAATTTCTATGAATTGGTTTTTAGTTTCTATAGTCCATCTTTATAGGTCCATCGGTCCTGTTCTATTTTAGGAACACTTAATATATAAAAAAATAGTAGTTATTTATCTATGATCTAAGTTGCAAATAAGCAGTTTACCTTATAATTTTGCTTATAGTGTTTTTAATCATTCAAAGTTATTTTTTAATGTGATCAATTTCCTGTATTTTTTTTGCCTCTGGATTTGGACTCTTGGGTAAATTATTCACTTTTCAGGTTATATAGTAATTCATCCAATGTCTTCTATTACTTGTATGATTTCACTTTTTGTTTAAATCTCTGATCCATCCTAAGCTTATCCTGTTGTATGGTATGAGTAATGGATCCAGTTTTCCTCTTTATCCACATGGCTGTCCAATTATCCCCTTCTCACTAAGTAAACAAAGAAACACAAATTTAAGATGGTCCTTTTATCATATGTTATTTGTGTATGTATTTTGGAGTATTTATGTTTTTACATGGTTCTGTCTGAACCATGCAGAAATCCCACATTGTTTTAATATAGAGGCTTATAGACTAGATTCTTTTAGTAGCTGGTGGGGCTAGCCTTCCTTCTCCCTCTTTTTGACCTTTGTTAGGATTCTCTTTGTCTCTCATTAGTGAGTATTGTTAACCTAAGCAACTAGACAGGTGGTGTCAGTCATTGACCTTTTGCCAAACTCCAGAGCAATGACAATGCAGATATATCTTGAAGCTCTGAGCTTTGTTTTAAAAAAAATTACCAGAAGATTCATGTGTAAATTATGTCTTCTGTTAATATCTGATTTCATCCATTGACCACTGAAGTAGAGGTCATGCTCTCGTAAATGCCCTATTTCCTGGAAACTTAACCTTGAACTGTTAAAACTAAAATCTATAGTTACATCACAGAAGTATAACAGACCATGACAGACCACATTCCAGATAGATATGCTGGATCACCAGTCTTCTTTTGATAAGCAATATTTCTGGAAAACACTGAAAATTAGAAAAACACAACAAATTAAATTTCTCAAATTTTCAATATGTCAGTGGAAACATGTCTATCTTGATTGCTTGTATTATTTTAATTTAGAAATTACTTAATTCCTGGATAACTATTTGGAATATCTGTATATCAATTCATCTTATGTTAGCATAAATCTGACTTTGTATTTTATAGTTATAGAAAAATCAAATCCCACAGATATTGCTGACATTTTTTTTGCAGTCTGAAATAATATTATAAAAAGATAACATCCTTTGTAGCATGGGTTGAGGGACTCTACAATCTCCCCTAGTCCCAAAACATCTCCGTTTACTACCTGAAATGGGGGTAAAAACTTCCAGAAGACATTTCTTTACATGAGGCCCTGAAGGACTTAGTTAAAATTCAATTTTAAAAAAAAGTGGCAAAATACAGATATTTTTGTTATACTGAAAACATCTTAGCTTGGAAATCAAGCTACTCTACCCAGCAGGATCTTGAAGATATAGATCCCAATGTAAGCAAGTTGTAAATTAATCGGTAGAAAAAAGAGCTATAACATCCTACGTGTTATTGACTAACTGTGACATAAATCCTACTGTTCTTAACAGATATGAGGCAGAATGAGATTATTAGAAACTTGGGAAACAAGGCACTTAAATGAGAAGGATAAATACAGATCAAAAACTAGATGGTGTTGGTCTATGGCATAGCCAGGTGGTGTAGTGGGCTCTCTGAATGGTATGATTACAAAATTTACATGATGATTTTCATTTACATGATGTACTGTTCTGTTGTGCAGTAACTTATGTATATGTTCTATTCACATACATGTGTATGTTACATGTGTGTACATATTTTACACAAATGTGTACATGCATGGTACATGTGTGCATGTGTGTACAATGTATGTAGAGTAATTTATATTCATGTATGAGCTTCCATATAAACCCTTCATATGGTTGGGCTCTGTGTTATCTGCCACTGTTACCCTGTGTACAGCACACTGTCTGGAGCAAAATAAGTACTCAAAAGTGTTGTCAAAGTGTATAAATAAAGACCAAAGTCTCTGCTTGTGTCTAGGTCAGACTCTTACCCAAGAGTCCCTGTGCTTGGAAACAGACCACAAACAGATCCTACATTTCAGAATGTAAAGAATTCCCATGTGGCAGGATTTTTCCTTGTAGAAGTAATTCAATATGGAGAAAATATATTATTGCTCTCTTGCCTTTTGTATTTCCAAAATGGTCAGTTGGCTCTTCCATGGAAAGTTTTGCAATGTTGGAAAAACTACTGTAACCAGACTTCAGAGTGGAAACTTAAAGTATTGAACCTAAATGAACAGAGCCCTACAGCGAATTTTCAGGTCAGCATCAAGAGTGAATCTTGAAAAATGATGTATGTGCTCTCTGCTGGAAAGACAAAATATGAAGATGGCCTTTGTCTTTGAGTGGCATGGACTAAAATGGAGGAGTCAGATCAGAGTCATAAAAGGTAAATCAGATTCCGAGTCAACAAAACGTTTAAAGAAATATTTATGTTTTGCATGTTTCCACTATAAAGCACAGAATTTAAGGGCATTCTTTTTAGGCAACTACGTAGCAGTTGTCACTTAGTAGTTTAATATAGTCAGTCATTTTTACATTTTCAAATTCTCTCATGCTCACTTGTACTTTATTTAAACACAAAGTCATTTTTCAGTGTTGAAAATTTTGTGCTTCTTTGGCAGTCACTTTGCAGTAACTTCCAATTTGAGCAAGAGGATCACGGTCTAATACTTTGTTTCTTTATGATAATAGTCTTCAATCTTTTTTCTAGAGTATTTGGAACCATGAGGGAAATAGTCTTACAAAAAAAAACAAGTGAAATTGTTTATTATTTAAACACAAAATAGCTTAGCAAAAATATTCTGCTGAAATTGAAAGGACAACATTTTGTTCAAATATTAACTATTACTTACAAATAGTACAATATGACTAATATTTGATCTGAATGTAGCTAACATTAGTGCTTACTTTTTTAAATGTTTAGGCATGGTTGACCTAAACAAGCTTTGGTCCAAAAGGAGGCAAAAAATAAAAATAAAAAGACAGTGGAGAGAGATGAAAAAAAAGAAAGATGAGGGGAAAGTGGAGAAAAGACTGAACGTGATGTCAGACAAAATTAAAATACATAAATATAAAAAGAGTGCCTGAAACACACAAAATTAAAGAAAAATTTGAGGCAATTATTTGCATAAATACCTGCTGGAGCTCTGAGGAATGAGGATAACTGAGGATATTAAATCTCAATAATTGAGGATATTAAAAACAAACATATTTCAAGCCTTCACTCTGCAATGTATGCAGCGTCTCTTCAAGCGCATTACATTAATTGGTTCTCAACACTTTCCACTTCTTTTGAGGGGGGAGGTTGGTAGGAAAGTTGTAAATGCATTAGCTTGGCCCTTGCTACTCTAAGATTAGACAGTAGGCAGAAAGCCATTGCCAGATTCTTTAGCCTATTCAGAGATAAAAATACAGCCTAGACCATATTACATAGAGCTCTGCAGGGTTAAAGAACCACACAGGAATCTTTCTGTCTTGCAGTCCCAGCGCATGACCAGAGATGGCGCTAAGGGCACAGGGAACCTAGGGCCAACCGGACTCAGAAATTGGGAAGAAAGAAGACTAAAGTCTATGAGCATGAATCTTCATTTAACCTCAACAGCACATCTAAGGTAGTGAATCTAAAGCGAAAGAAAAGCATAAAGAACAAATAAAAAATAGATTTGCATTTGGGAAATTACATTAGGAAGGAGATAGGAATGAAAATCCTGACAGGTTAATAGAGGGAGAAAAAAAGCACAAACCCCATGAGGTATCAGGAATACAGATCAAATGCTCCAAGAATTGGGGTAGCAATGTATTTTCTGAGGCTAAATAACCAACTTATTAATATTTAATAAGCATTTATTTGGCAGAAGGACCATGGGAATTTTCGTGCATTTATGCTGTATTTTAAAGGCATATGGGCTGGCTGTGCTTTTCTCTTTATCAAATAGCAATCCCAAAGCAATTCGATGTGATCATATGGTACTACCCTCAAAGTCCAACTTAATGCATTTTAAATTTCCTTTAGATTGACAAATATTTGGTAAACAAAGCCATCCTGAGAGAGAAAGGCGTGAAATGCTTTGCATACAGCAGCAGGTGAGCTGATGTGCATAACTCTTCACCTGTATTTGAAAAGACAGAATTGGAGATTCCTTGTAAAGAGAAAAAGAAAAATTACTCAAAGTCCCTCCAATAAATATGGCATTCTTTCAAATTATTTTTTGAGTGTGTGTTGATTAACCCTCTGATTTTTTAAAAAATTAATTAAAGTAAAAACAAACATTTCCCAATTCATGCAAAAGGGTTTTAAACAGAAAACAAACGTGTCCTTTCCTGCTTGCATATATACCTCCTTCTCTGGTCAAAAAGGTACTAAGTACTTTATCCTTGCTATTCAAAGCGAGGTCTGTGAATTAGCAGCCCTCATGTCACCTGGGAGCTGGTTGGAAATGCGGAATCTCAGCCTCAGCCCAGATTTAATGGATCAGGTTCTGTATTTTAACAACATCCCAAAGTGTTATATATGCACAGGCACAGTGTGGTTTCAGAAGCTCTGCTCTAAATTCCAAAGACAGAAACATTGTGAGCATGCCCTTCTCTTCCAGCCCAGCAAGAGGCAGCAGAAATGTTCTATTTCAATATCCCCACCTTGGCCTATAGAGGGAAAGGCCTAAGGAGGGGATCATCATTAGAGACATTGAGAAGACATCTTCACAGGGAGAGACTTTCTCCTAACCAAGGAAGTGAGAGGAGCTCCAAGGGAATCAGTAATAGGTGCTGACAATAAAGAGATGCTTGAGTCTCAGTGCAAGGCTGGATATTAGTTAATTTCCAGGACCTACACAGCCACTCTGGCACTTCCGTTGGAGTATAAGGAGTATGCAAGTTCTTGGATGAGCTTGTGGTGTTTCCTCAGAGTTTAGGGACATGTGTAAACATAGAGGCTGTGCCATTTATGGTCTTGTGATTTTTTTTAGTGTGGGAAGCTTCTTGGAGTAGCCTGTGACCGCAGTGTGAGAAGGCATGGTGGTGTGCTATGGCAAGAAGATGGGGGCAACCAGTTCTCCAAACATCTTAGTTCTCCATGCTCTTGGGAGCGGTACAGAATAGGATGTGTGCAGGTCCTGGGCTCCATAAGATAGGTCACAAAGATTCGACAAGGAGGTATCAGCCCAGGTGACTGATAAGTCCAATAAGGTTTATCCCTTCCAGAGATGTAACTGTGGGCTAGCTAATGGGAGCTCTTACTGCTGTCTCTGGGGCATCAGTGACAGAAGAGGATGGGCTGAACGCTGGGTGAACACTGCCCTAAGCAAAACACCACCATATGTGGACTGCCACCACCATGGAAGACGTCAGTAGTAAGGAGACTGAGCTCAAACCAGAGTGTCTCATGTCCCCATCAGCAGTCAGGTAGCTATGTTAGAACCTCACCACTGTTCTCTCTCCTTTTGAATGACTTTCTCTAAGATCTAAACAGAGAAAAGAGAGAGAAGGAAGGCAGAGCAGAGTCCATTCTCCTTCATCACTCCAGAAAACTAAGGCTACAATGCAAAGCTATTCTTAGAAATAGACATGGAGTAGGAGAGGAAGAACTAAGACCTTTAGGATTGGTGCTTTAAATTAGACTGGACTTGAATGACACTAAAAGTGACCAGAAAGCTACAGAATCTTCCCCAGATGTAATTAAGGGATGACCAAGAAAGAGTCACTGTAGCAAGGTTGGAAGCAACAGTAGGAAACAAAACCACTGACTGTCACACATCCACTTTTTTTTTAAAGAAAGAGTTACAAATGATAAATATACATTTATATATCTTGTTAAATCATCCTTTTCTGTTTTCTCAATGGTCAGCAAGATGAGGAAAGTACAGTTTACTATGTTCTTCCTTTCTCACATTCATTTCTCTCCCTATTAAATTATTGCTGTTTTCACTTAGTGGATAACTTCATAACTACTAAAAGTGACATAATGTGTACTTATTGTTTAGGAAAAGAAAGTATATAACTGACTGCAAACAAATTGCAAATAATAGTGAATGCCTTTATCCTCTCTCCACATTTCCTCTTAGCCTCCATACATTTGGGTTAGTGACTTAGCAGATGCTCTTTATGTCCTGTCCTGGTCTCCTAAAAATTAACTCTTCAGTATCTGGAGTCAGTAGATGGAGTCCTCTGTAAACTCCCTCTTCCTCCTGTGGGGAAGCTGAAAGGGATGGGGAGACGATGCTCCCAGGACAATCCTCAGCTAATGATTGCCAAGAACTGGAGGATAAATGCCGAGCTCCCCTTTCCTTGTTTTGACGAAGGAACGAATCTGGGATATATACACCATTTCTCAGAAATTTTCAGTGAGGAATCTGTAAATTATTAAGAATAAGCTATTTTGACAGCATCTAACACATTCTTTGCTAAATGAAGATTGATAGACTAATTGTAAGTCTAAAAGGCATAATAATTAATTTGCAAATTGGAAAGAGGGCCTTTTCTCTAACTTACAAAATTGGATAAACAAAAATATAACATAATTTGGGGAAGTTCAC
This sequence comes from Smutsia gigantea, assembly GCA_032199065.1. Taxonomy (NCBI): domain Eukaryota; kingdom Metazoa; phylum Chordata; class Mammalia; order Pholidota; family Manidae; genus Smutsia; species Smutsia gigantea. Next base: position 104,964 of record JAVSCE010000887.1, on the reverse strand, counting down.
AATGATCATGAAATTGTGTTGGGAAATACCATGAGTAGAATCATTCCATGTGCAATAAATTTTTAGAGTCCATTTAGGGACTTTCATGGGATTGTTTTTACAGTTTATGTTTTTAGCATCTTTTACTTTTCCTCTTCCTTTCTGCAGCCTGCTTTTTAAAACATGTTAATACTTTTTTTAAGTTTGAAGTAAGTTAGACATGAGACCTAAAAGACAAAACTCAAAGCAGTTTGTTTTACTCTTACTAAGACAATTTTGCAGAAAAGGCAAGAAGGAAGGATTTGTAAACACTTATCTAAAATATCTCCGAGATACCCTATAAATTTTAATTTTTTAAGACAGTTGCAGTGTTTTAGGTGTGCTACTGATTGGCAGGAAGAGACCACCCACACATATACAGACACATTTCTCCATCCATTGTATGATTAGACTATGCTCATGATTTAGTTCACCCAGGCCACAAAATGTTGCCTAAGGTAATGTGACCCTATGGAAAAGGAGGGCATTGGCCTAGGGATCCAAAAGGTGTATGTGGTTGTTGGTGAAATTGCCAGAAATTTCAGTAAAAGGTCCGTTATTTGTGTATTGCATCTCTTTCATTTTCAGCCATACGTTGTACTCAGGTAGAGTTTATGCAAATAATCCGTGTGCCCCCACTTAAGGTAGGGTTTCTCAACGTCAGAGCAACTGACTTTGCATTGGATCATTCTTTGTTGTAGGGGCCGTCCTGGGCATTGCAGGCTGTTTAGCAGCATTTCTGGCCTTCACGCACCAGATGTCCTGACAACCAAAAATGCCTCCAGACACTGCCAGCTATACCTGGGGAATAAATAGCATGTGCTGAAAACCACTGAATTAAGGTAATGTTTACAGATAGGTGGCTGTCCTGGTTCTTGCTCTACACTTAGCATCATGAAGGCATCATCATCATGCTGGGTGACAATGGAGTCAGTGCCCGGGGGGTTCCTGAGCCATAGCTGCCTACAGCCCCCCATCATTCCCTGAAAGCTCTTATCTGCAATACCCTTCTTCTCACTGCCAAAAGAATCATCCTGTAGTGCTTTACATCACGAATTGTGTGATTCTAAATGTTTAAATTGTTTATAGCATTGTTTATGCCATTTACAAGTCATGCATTAGAATCCTCTTTATCACTTTTTTTACCTTCCCCTTTTGTATTCTTTTTCTTTCTTCCCATGTTTTTCTTACTTCTCACTTTTCTATTTATTGTGCATGGTGGTTTTTGTGAGGGGAAATAAGATAGTCCTGTCTCTCATATTGCTATTATAAATTTAAATTTAATCCATAGGTCAACCAGCTAATCAAATGATTAAGTGTTTACAATGTTGTTTTGCATTACACCATAAAATCTTTTGCTCTTTTATCTAAATTCAGTATATGTGTTTTAGTTACACCCACCCTGCCATAATTCCTGTTTATATTTTATCCACTTCAATTTTGTTATAGTCTCTCTTAGTAAATGTGGACAATTTTACAGAGAAATAATATTGTGCTTGCAACTAGAAAGATAAACAGATGTGACAATCATCTGAGAAATAATAACAATGTGTTTCGTATTCTCCAGTGTAACTTGCAAGTAATAGACTGATGCCATGAAAGTTTTAAATGAGAAAAATAAGCAGGGTAAAGGCAAGAGCAGAGTACCTCCTACTGAACTTGTTATTTTCCTGGACACACTTTGATATTAATAGCCCTTTACCAGTACAGTTATAGCTAGTTTGAAAAATAAATGAGAAGCCACTTCTTACCTACTAAAATAGCTATAATAAAAAAAGGCAGACAACAATAAGTGTTGTCAAGGATGTGTAGAAGCAAGAACCCTCATATTTTGTTGGTGGGATGGTAAATGTTATAATTATTTTTGAAAACAGCACATTTCTTAAAAAGCTGTATGTAAAGTTACCATAAAACCTGACAATTCCACCCCTAGATATCTACCCAATAAAAATGTAAACATATCCATAGTCACACGTCAATGCTGGGAAAGTACTATATCCATACTCATGGGAAAGGACAACAGAAGCTCTTCATGTGGTACTTTTCTTGGTCTCTCTGCCCTTCCCATGGATGATTTGCATTTATACCCTTTCCTTATAATAAAGCATAACCATGAGTATAGGCTTCCAGTGAGTTCTGTGAGTCCTTGCGGAGAACTGCTGAACATGAGGGAACTGAACATTTGGGAATCCCCCAAACTTGCAATTGCTGTCAAAAATGAGGGTGATATTATGCCCTTAGCTGTACCATTAGCTAAACTCTCTCTTTCACACACACAAAAAACCCATAATCCTTTCTCCTTTTTATTTTAAAGTATTTTGAGCTCTATTTTCCAGCACTTCAAAATGGTCAAACCTTGAGCACAGGGCCTTATTTAGTGTCCTGCTGGAAGCTGAAAACTCATAAATGACTATGAGAGCCATGGAAAATATTTTCAAAACAAGATTTCAATCCTTTCATGGAAAAGTGTTATGTGGTTTACTGCCTCTAAGTACTGGGCAGCGTTCGGGACAGGGCTAGGCAGCCAGCTGTAGTTCAATTTGTACTGAAGAGAAATCACAGAAATTTTCACCATAACTGATTTAATTTAAGAAGCTCTAAATCAGATTGTTGGCATATTGAGGGAATTTTCAGCAGGATTCTTATTCTTGAAGATTGCCCGCAAGTTATTCAGACTCAATCATTACGTACACAGAGCTAAATTATTTTAAAATTATATTTATTCATATTTATATCAGATATGTTACTTTAGGGATTTCAAAGTGCTTTCGCATACAGTATCTCATATGATGACCACAAACATCTCCTGAGGTAAGCATGGAAAGCTTAAAGATGCTAAATAACTGGCTCATATTCCCATAATCGTTGAGAGAGGTCTGATTATGTGCCACACCATGCTCCTCATATGTGAAGGTTCCTCATCCACATTCCCCGCCGGGAAGACCATGTGACCTTCCCACTAACAGATGATTGGGCAGAAAGGGAGCATCTGACCAATGGCCGGCTAGAAATCCATACCACGGACTGATGTGACAGGATGAGCAGGATCAAACAGACCTGGGGATCAAACAGCAAAATCAAACAGACTTGGGGATGTGAATTATGAAACAGACTTGAGAATGGAAAGTTGAGATGAAAGGAGGCCATGAGATAGAGCAAGTCCTCGTGGGCTCCTGAGAAGTCAAAATCATGGGGAAGACGAAGTTGTGGGTCAAACAGAATTCAAGAGGGAAAAAAAGATAATTTTGCTAGCAGATATTTGTAACAGGTCAGAAATAAGCAAATATCCAGAGGGAATTGAGCCACTGCAATGGTGGACATGGGTATGAAATTATTCACCTCTGTGCATGACGTCCCTAGATTGGCCTGAATTCTTCACAAAATATGCGTTGGCTCATGACGTCTGGATGTTGGACTAAATTTGGGTATTTCTTCTTTTGGCTCCTTACAATAATCTTGCTATATCATCACCACTATCATTAATCCAAGGTCTAACTTCTAGTTTTATTTTATAAATTGCACATCTTTTACTCTCAAATGTGCAGAGCTGAATTATTCATGATTTGAATCAGATATGGCTTATTGCTTCAATTTTTCTCAGGAAAAAAATAACAAGTCAAAACGAAATATTTTCCACTAGATGCATCTAACCTAGTAATCAACTTTGCTCTGAAATTCTTGCCTCATCAATATTTTAACATAGCTATTAGAGAGCACTCAAGTTATTTAGCTGCATGTTGCTTAGGTTTCAAAAGTTTGCTTTACTGCGTTCTGCTACAGAATCTAAATCTTAAAAACTGATACATACACGTTATCTAGGTCTCCAGAAAAGCCCACTGGAAACTTACTGTGAAAATAAGAAATGTGATCCTATGAACACACCAACATTGACATATTGATACTCAATCGCCCTTGTCTCTTAGACTGTGGAATGTCTCATCCTCACATTTTTTTGTTGCTTATTTCTGAATATAGGGGGGCAAAAGATGCTGCCCCATTTTGATGTCCTTGAAAAATGTCATTGGTGTTTACTGGTTTAGATTTCTAAAATGGCCTTTCTAGCCTGTCTAAATGTAAGGTGCTTTATTTTAATGTTCATTAAAATTCTCATGTTCACTCAGAACACTCGTTTATTTTTTTGCTTTTTAGAACCTGCAGCTGCTGTTATCTTTGGTATGAAGTTATGAATTTTGTACTTTTTAAATTTTCTCAGTTATTTCTGTAATAGAGACTGCCTTATCTTCTTTTTTTAATTTTCTCTCGCCTTTTTAGTGTATATGGAAGTGTAATTTTGGTATTGGTAGAGAAAATTTTTCTCATTTATAAGTGAGGAAATTGAGTCTTAGAGAGAAGATACTTGTCTAATAAAAAAGGTGGCAGAGTCTATACTTGAACCTATGTCTATCTGGCTACAAATTTGTCCTAATGATTTCTGTACTATTTGTTGCTAGTACTACAACCAAAACTACCAAAATAAATAACCAGCTATTAAGTACAGATCTAAAATTGGGCTGAGGTTTCCTAACTGCAATGTCTGTGTTTGCTCTCTATCAGGATGCTCAGCAGAAGTAACTCCTTATCACTTTGCCTTTGCATGGTGTTTTCATGTCCATATTTCAACGTGATGTCTGAAATGGGTAGGCCAGTACTTATTCCTCAGAGAAGTAAGCACAGGCTAAGGGATATACCAAAGGATGCAGAACTAATAAAAGCTTACTCTCAAAAATACTCAGTATTTTTAAGATGGTTTATTCATGTGTCATCATAAATTATAAAAATCAGACTAGATTTAAACTACAGAGAGATTCTTTATTCCTATTAACACATGCAAAAACTTTATTTCAAATCCTTTTTAATTAAGACATATATGGTGGTCAGCAGAAAAGCTCTGTTCTGGGGCTGGGCTTCCCCTTATTTCTCAAGTGTGAATGAAAAAGGCTTCAAAGAAACCACAAATACAATATGCACAAAGGGCAGAAATGGGCTGGGTGTTTCATTGGGCAGCATCTCCTGTGGGGTCAGTGTGTGCACAGTTTACTGGTGGATAAGGCCACGGAGCATCTATTGAAACATTCTTCATGCTGTGGTCATATTTTGGTCCCATTTTTAAAAAGTATTCACAAGTAAATGGGAATTAAATTCTCTCAAAAAAGTACGAGATCAAAAAAACCTGGCTTATAATAGTCATATTTACAATCAAATTTCATGTTATAAAGCACAGAAAAGTAATTATTGAGTGTAGATATGTTTGGGCACTGTTTACACAATTGTCTTTTGCAGTCTCCAGATCTTTTCTCACAGAGATGGCAGAATAGCTTTGCATCCTTCCAAGCACATTTCTTGCCAGCATAACAGATCTTTAATTCCAGCGGAGAATTATGTTACAAGGAAGCATAGCCATTTCTATGAGGGATTTTCTAGTTAGTCTACAATAAATTTTTCTTTCTTTCTTTTTGAAAAACTTTTACCTCATTCTGTTTTTCATATCCTATTCTATCCATTTGAAACTGTGGATAATAAATTACAAAGACTGACTTTTCCTGGGGAAAATACATCTTTTTAACATATTATCATTTCTTTAAGTGATTCACAAAAAAATGTGGGTGTGCATGTATGGTGTTTGTGTGTGTGTCTATATATAAAATGTCTGGATGTTGGACTAAACCTGGATGTTTCTTTATCTGTATCCTTACAACAACCTTGCTATATTCATATATTCTTTGTTTGAAGAGAGGTAAGTAAAGATGTAGGAGGAGTAAAAAGAGTCAAGGACCTTTACAAGTCCAAACAGCTAAACTACCATTTCGAATGAAGATGCTCTGCAGAGCACCACAAGTCCTTCTGTTGTATTAGGTTTGACAGCAGGTAGCTTCCAACATGAGTGAAGGATCAGCATATGACAGTTCCTATTACCAGAGGTTTCTGCTGACTGTTGTGAGGTGGGCTGCTTTCATGATCAGCATGCCCTTCCTTCTTGCCTGGTAGCTGTGTTCTGATTTCCTTTGGGGAAAGGAACTTCCTCTTTAATAGTGAACAGCTTTATAGTCAAGGTGCTGTGATATCCCCTGGCCAAGAGGAAGGAAGCCTGTGAACCAGCTAGGTGAATCAAGGTGTCTTTCCAGGTGGGGAGAAACCCGGAGAGTAAGTAGGTGGTGCAGAATTGTCCAGTGGTGGGTGGGGACATTCTCTCTTTCTCTGTGTTCTCACTATCCCGAGATATACTCTTGTTACTGTCTTTAAGAAGCCTTGTCTACCAGTTCTTTTGTCAATTCTGTGACCTTATCACATTTGCTTCCAGCTAATTCCTTTTGATTTTGTTGCTTAATTTGGCCATTGCTTCCCTCCCACAACCTCCAGCCCTGTTGTCTACAACCAAAGGGCCCCAAGAGACACAGACATTTTCCTGCTGTGTAGAAGACCGAGCCGGCTGTGGGCACAGAAGGAGGATGTGATTAACCCTTCATTGTGGTTTGAGAGAGTCCATAGGGCCCAAGTCCAAATATCACCTCCTTGGTCTCCCATGATTTATAATTTTCACATTAAAGTCACCAGATAATGGGAAACTCATAGTTGTTAGAAAAATAAGGGCCTTGAAAGCAAATCTATGTACTATTTTTACCCAGGTCAATACTTGAAGCAGAGGGATAGTCTACTTTTTTAAGGTCACAATACTGGTAAGTAGTAGAGATCTGTAGCCTAAGTTCATAGGTCTAGTTCTTTCTATGCTATGGCTGCCTCTTTAGGGACCTGTGAGCATTTCCTGGGTACACTCCTGTGTTGGCACAGATTAACTGCAACATCAGATCAGAAAAGATTTAGAAAATTGAGGAGGGGCTTTGGGACAAAATATGTGACCTCTACCTCCACACCCAGAACTTGTCCTGACAAGGGGAGAGGAAGAGTTATTTCTCAGTCACTGACAAGACTGAATAAAGTTAGGTAAGTGATTTGGTAAGATTTGGAAATGGCTTGTACATCAAAGCATTGATTTATGAATCTCATCTCACTGATGGGCTTTGAGAATCATTTAGGTACTCAAATTTCCAAAATGGACTTTTTAAGTCTTCTTCTACAGGTTAATTATATATAATTCTATCAACTTTTTATGTTTATGTGGGATTAGTTATAAAAGTAGCATACTAAATGGCTTACTCTGTATAACTAAATTAGGCTATTCATAAATTAAAATTAGGCTTTGGGGATCTTGTTTAAGAAATAATTCCCCAATTCTACCTCACAAAACAAGTTTCTTAAATTTTCTTTTAAGTATTTTATAACATTCCCTCTAACATTTAGATTCAATACATTCATATTTGCATAGTGTGGTAGTGTATTCATTCTTTTCTTCATATAGAGAGCCAGTTTTCTCATCATTATTAAATGTATAATCTGTTCTTTCCTCTCTCAATTGTGGTGTCCTAAACCAAGTGTCATCACATATATGTGATGAGTTAGGGACTTTGATCACATCGGTCTAGTCATCATTTCCTAGCAAGAACTGCACTGATTCAACACCAATGGCTTTCAAATGCATGTTCATATCTAGTAGGGCAGTTTCTCCTTTTATGTTATTATTTTTCAAATTTTTCTTAGCTATTTGTTGATGTTTATTCTTCCACATTAATTTGGGGATGGATTTTTCACAGTTTTTCCAAAATTCTGGCTGAGATTAAAGTTGTAATTGCATTGATAAATTAACTGGGGACAAACAGCATTTAAAAAATATTCAAAAATCCCATCAATACATGCATTACATCACTTCTTTTATGTCTTTTGTTAGGGTTTAAATTTTCTCCATGTTGGTCTCAACTCATTTTTATAAAGCTACTGTCTAAAGTACAGATCTGTTTATCATTGTAAAATGTACCTCTATATTCTATTTCATTTATTTTATCTTAAACAAAGGCAAGATGTTAGAATGTGAAGGACATATTCAGAGAAGGGTGAGTAGACCAGGTGTAGTTCTCTGACTTACCTATGGAAAGGCAGCCCACGGGAGGTCTTATTTTTCTTTGAGTAGCTCTTAGGGAGTATTAGATATTTGGTCAAAGTTTTAATTTTTTGGAGGTATATGTGGGGTAAATGGCCGAATTGCCAGAATCTCCTACCTAGCCTTAGGTCATTTATTTATGGATAGGTGTTTACCACTGCAGAGCCTCCCATCCATCCATAGCAAGGGGTGGAGAGAAAAGGCCACTCTGTCCTTCCTGCGCTCCTTGTATGTAATTGGTCTGTCGGTTTGCCAGTCACTAAGGAGTTCTCCCGGAAATGGCCCCGGGGGCGGCGGGGGCGGCGGGGGGGGAAGAAGGACGGAGCCGCAGCCAGAGAACAGAGCCCTGGCTGGAGGAGTTGGTGGTTGCTGGGCCTGGCTCGCAAGCTTGAGCGGCTGTGAGCAGTAAAAACGGTTTCGCCCAATCTGCCTTTCCCCTTGCCTTACTTCAGTTTCTCCAGATTCATAGGGGAATTTGCTCTGGGAGGGGGACCCCCTTCCTCCGAGAGCAACAGTATGATATATCCATTTCAGTGGTTAAGTATGTGCCAGTGGTTTTACAACTTGCTTCTCTTCTATCAAAGGTTTCTTTTGTTCCTTTCCTAAGCCAATTTTTATTCAACCGTCCATTCTATCTTTCAAAAATAACTCCTGCTTCAAAAATAAGATATAAAGATTATTGTTTATTCACAGATATTCTCACAGCTATGAAAAAGTTTTTTGTGTCTGTGATTCATTACTGCCCCTTAACAGAATCACATAGTTTTGGACCTTTTTGAGAGTGGTTCCATTTCTCAACTCGTCAGAAGGCTCCCTTCAGCGCCCAGTATCTGTCTTGTGGAATTTGATCACTTACTCCACCCAAGGGGAGAAAGCCTCTTTTTAAACAGATGCTCTTAGAGAATTTGAAGTATTGATTTCTATGCACAAATATTTTCTGAGGGTACAAAAGGGGATCTCATTTTTAAACACAACAAATCAACCAAGAAACAACCAGGTATGGGGTTGATTACAGAAATTTCTGATTAAGAGTTGTTTTAAATATTCAATAGGGAACTATCATCTTTTATGAAAAGATTCTAGGATTTCCTTTGTACTCACATGTTACTTGGTGACACAAATGTAAATGTCATAAAAACAGGATTTTAAAATGTTATTGATTGATTTACCTTTGATTATTGCTCAATAGATGAATTTAGGACATAGCATTTAAAGATAACCAAATATAGTTATTAAATATGCAAAATAATTTTGCAACAAATGCAAAAATAATAGCAAAAACACTTTCTTACCCATGTAGCAATTAGAATATTTAAGAAAACAAAATAGAAATTTCAAACCCTAAAATAAGTTCACAACTAAAGCGAGCGAGATGTAGAATCTTCATCATATATTTAGCACATAAAATGTAATAATTTGAGTAGTATTTATTCTCCAAAGTGAATTTGAATCTGTTGTTTTGTATCTCTATATGAGAAAAAAATGAAGGAATTTTGGGTTTGATTTCTGAAACCTGTACTTTGATTCTGATGGATTTCCTGTGTATCAATACTAGTCCCACAGATATAATGCTTGAAGAAACTAGTATAAGATAGAACAAAAAAGGAAGACTATAAAATATCAGAAATATTTCCTCAAATGCTAGTATTTTTGGAATCATGGAGATAAGAGATTCTGGAAAAAACCTGAAGTTAATTTTTAGCTTCAGTCACTAAGTAGTTGTTGAGTGCCTACCAGGTGCCAAGCGCTGTCCCAGTGACTACAGCAGTGAATAAAAATAAAATTTAATGTAAAGCTTTAGACATAACTTTATTAAGAAACTTTAGCAATAATTAGATGTTTGAGTTTTGAGTTGTTTGAATTTTATTTCCTATTTTATTAATTGAATGTCTTAATACATGGATTCTTGATATAGTGTATTGAAAACTATGTGTCTTTTTCTTGAAGAGGAAATTTTTGAAAGTCATTAGTGTTACTTAAGCAAGTGGCAAATTTGTCTCTGCTTTCATCTTTTTGTTTTTTTACTGGTTTTCAGAAAAAGGTTTTAGGACAGCAATGAAATCCGCAATGCTTTCAGCAGGATATTGCCAGTGCTTCTACTAAGGGATGACACTTTTCAAAACAATAGTCATATGATTCATTGACCTAATTCCTAATGAACAGAAAATATCTGATGGTTTCTATAGAGAAGATAAGTAAAGATCAATATTAACACATGAACTTGTATGAACAGCACAAAATACTTGAAATTACTACTTACTAGTCATGTATAAAACGTATCAGACATTTAAATGCAAATATTTTCTTTTATTGGGATAAAATTTGTATTAACCATTATATAAGCTTCAGATACATAACAATTTGATATTTGTATGCACTATGAAGTGGTCACCACTATAGTCTAGTTACAACTGACTCTTCATTTCACTCACCTCCCAACCCCCTTCACCTCTGATAACTACCAATGTGTAACCTGTATCTGTGAATATGTTTTTGCTTTGTTTTGTTTGTTTGTTTGTTCTGGTTTCTCAGTAACTCCAGATATGAGTGAAATCATACTGTATTTGTCTTTCTTTATCTGACTCATTTCACTTAGCACAAAATCTTCATGTTCCTTTCGTGCTATCACAAATGGCAAGATTTCATTCTTTTTAATGGCTGAGTACTATTCTATTGACATATGTACCACATCTTGATCCATGAATCCATTGACAGACTTTCAGGTTGTTTCCATTTCTTGGCTATTATGAACAATGCTGCTGAATGTAGGGTGCCTATATCTTTTCAAATCAGTGTTTCTGTATTCTTCAGATTCGCCACGCTGCACTACTAACCCAGCTTACATTATGATTGAGATTTTTGTGCCTCTTTATCCATACTGTTTTCCAAAGTGGCTCTACCAATTTGCATTTGCACCAATAGTTCACAGGGGTTCCCTTTCCTCTATCCTCTCCACACTTGTTATTTGTAGTCCCATTGTAACTGGTGAGAGGTGATATCGCATTGTGGTTTTCATTTGCATTTCCTTAATAATCAGTGATATTGAGCATCTTCTCACATGCCTGTTTCCCATCTGTGTGTCTTCTTTGGAAAAATGTCTATTCAGATCCCTTTTGACTACCAGAGCTCGGCACTGAAGGTCATCCTCTTCATGGGCTGCACACACCCGTATGCTATGGTAGGCCATGGCTGCAGCGTGGAGGTGGGCGGGACTGGCACCCGGCCCAGCCACAACACGTGGCCGTGCTGAAGTGCAGAGGTGGACAGAGCATTGCCTGGCTTGTCTAAGGCACATGGTTGCACTGCAGGTGTGGGTGGGGTTCTCAGCTGTGTACACCCACCCACTTTAGCAGGTTAGAGGGATACTTCCAAAATGGTGCCTCTGGCACCAACAGTGGCAAGGTAAGATCATAAGTGGGGCACATACTAGGGTTTCCATCCCTACAGAAAGTCTCAAGGGTTTCCTGTTTAACCTGCAGGATCCCCATTAGATTTCAAAGGCCTGCTTTTAGAGGGCTCATCTCTCGTGCAAATGTAAGGGGTAGAATGCCAGACATCACTCTTCAGGGTAAAGTTCTGTATTTTTGAGAGATCCCTCCCAATTATGGATCACCATGCCTGGGGTAGGGTATTTTTTTTGGCAATTTTGTGTCTTTGCTTCTCCTACCAATCTCAGTGCTGTCTTTTTTACCCTTTTTATGGAAGCTCCGTTCATCCAGTTTTACAGTCTCTTTTCAGAGGAAATTATTCCATGTGTAGTTGTTTATTTATTGTATCCATGGGAGGAATGATTCAGGATCTTCTGATACCACTCTTGAACCCAATGTCCAAATACTATTTCTAAGTTAGGTGATAAAATAAATGTTTTATTCATCTAAATAAAAAAAATGACATAGATTTATAGTGGTCCTTTTTTACTGGTAGTTTTCAATTTAGATATTATATATGTAAATATTTATATTTAGATATATCTTTAATACTTTGCCTTTAGATTTCAACTCAGTTGGCACTTTCTTGGGAAGACTTCCATAATATCAATTATTAGGCTAAGCATTCTTTTATCTGCACAATGCAACTATCATTAGTAGTTATTTTATATATATAATTTTAGCTCTCTGAATCTGTTTTCTGCATCACATTGAATAAATAAATGAATGAATAACCAGCTGCTTAGCTGAAAGCATTACTCTTTTCCCTTTCCTTATCCCTGTTTATCAAATAAAATTCTGATGATACTGAAGTGTTACTTCTCATACTTTATTCTGCTCACTTATTCATTCTATGGTTGAAAAACTTAATTCATGAGCTTTCTGAGATCAAGGCCATGTCAACAAAAATCTTAGGTGCACATCTGAAAGTGTTCTTACCTAAAAGATGGATCCATTGCAATGAATTGATTTCATGTGTTATTTCCCTAGTAGTCCCTGAACCTCTGAGCAGGGGCTGGCCACTAGCTGCATCAGTTAGCTGTTTTCATTTGCAGTAATAGAAAGCTAATGTTTAAACTCTTGGAACATGGATGGCTCTTTGTTGGATGATGTAATTATAAATATCCAGATACAAGGGCAAGCTTGAGGTTCAATCTCAACAAGCCTCTTGTTCCATTTCTCTACAGTTCTCTCATCTGTGAATTAGTCTTACCCTCATCCTAGCTTCCCTCATGTTAGTAAAAGGTCTGCAGTGGTTCTGTACTTTGCATCTGAACACCATTTGATCCCAGAAAAATAGAAAGCTTTTAAGCAAAAGCCCTGAGCTTCACTCTAATTGAGGGGGAAAAAGAGATCGAGTGCATACTTCTCAAGTGCCGTGGGTCAGGACGGTTATCATTCACTTAGTGGCTGAAGTCTCTGTTATGTTTCCTATCCTTATCCAGTAATAGTGGGATAATTTCCAGAGCTTCATCCTAGAGTTGAGAGGGTAGCCAGTCCTGCTCAAACTCAGGGCTACAGTCAATAGCAGAAGGGTGAAATGGCTGTAGAAAAGGCAACTAAAATGCTCACCATTCATTTGGAAGTAGGAGAGCTCACACACTAAATGTGTTTGAGATATCTTTCCTGATAAGCCTTCCTAACAAAATAAAGCTGTTATTAGAAAGATGAAAGGCAGGTTGAAGGTTAAAACTTGCTTATGTACATTTTTATGATTCTCATGGGTATTTGTGAATATGGGTGAAATGAACAAATTTTTTTTTCATGTTTCCTGAATAGGGTAAAAATTGAAGATTATACAATCATAGGTACTTTAAAAATTTTAGCTCCACTGCCTATTATTCTATAGCTTCAGTGGAAGTAAATACTACTTTAAGTGATTGTAGATCATAAAAAGAAATTGAGTTGAAGCTAAGCATTCCTACACAAATGTAGGCAGCAAAGTTAAAGTACATAAATACATAAAATATTTTTTAACTGTACGCTTCACTAGGTTGCAATAAATTGCTCTAAAAAATGTACATTTAGAAAATACTAATACTTTCCACATATATGTTAACTGACAAGAAGAGTGCCCATAATTACATGATCACATACACACTAATACATCACTGGCTAATTTAAGGAGAGAGAAAGGGAAATGCAACATCCAGGAATAGGTCAGCAGGAAGTAGCTTGGGGAATCAGAGGTTGGGGAAGGCATATGAGGTTCTGGTGGTGAAAAACTAGGAAGGGCAGACAGAAAATCAGTAAAGATTGGCAAAGCTGCAGCTCAGCTGCCAAAACCATTTACTTAGATGGTCAGGTTAGTGGAGTTGTACCTGGTGCAGCAGTAGCAGGACATTAGAAATAGGAAAATGATACAGACTTCTGAGGGAGACCTGTAAAAGAAGCCTAAGTTGGGAATAGAGTAATATCACACATCCAGACAGAAATACTCAAAGGATGCAGCCCCCCCAAAACTGTTGTTCTGTGTTGGCTAAGTCCCAAACTGCTCTATAATCCATGCACCTGCATCTGCCAAGTGTATGCGCTGTGTATCCTCGTGATCATTAGTAAAGTGATTTTGGTTTCAGGGACTGCACAACTGCTTTAAATATGGAGATATGTGTGGGAAAAAACTGGATGATATGTCCCTAAAACGTCAGGGTGGAACCCTCACCTCCAAGGTTAGTAGCAAAAGCAGGGAGTCAGCCTGCAAGGCGATGACTTCAGTAGGCGGAGATTTAAAAGGGAAACAAAAATTCCTTACCTCCAAATTGAATAAAATCTTAATGCAGGCCAGGGCGATTGCCACCTGTTTTAAAAGCACAGCGCTCAATGAAATGCCGAAGAGTATTAATGTTTAGTGGAGTAGATGGTGGTCAGTAGCTGCAGTGTTGGCTATGGGTAAACCCGTTTTGCGTCCAAAGCATGTGGGCAGAGTTTGCAAGCTCCCGTATGCCTCATTCTCCCCAACTGTAAATTGGGGAGAAGGATACCTCCTTATTAGGGTATTCTTGAGGTCTGACATCACATACACAGTGTACCTAACATAGGGTAAGGCCTTAAAATTTAAGGTCATTTTTGTAATAGTGTAAAAGTAGACACTTGAGAACTAATCTATTGAAGAGTTTGGAAAATATTTAATTCAGTGGATGGTGTCAATAGATTTCTATCATTTTCTGCAGGTGGCAGGGGGAAAAAAATCTTTCCTTCTTTCATTCCTTATGGTTGTATTCATTTATTCTTCCTTCCCATGATGAGATTTCATTACATGATTTAAAAAATTAGTCCTAATTTCCACACGGTAGGACCGTGTGAAAATCAGTTAGAATTTACACATTTCTTTCCTCATTTATAAACTAATGGGTCATACTAAATGATCACTAAAATCCCTTCCAGCTGAAACATTCTATAGGTCTGTTTATTTTTTTCCTTGTTTTTTTTTCTCATTTCTAAACTAGGAGAAATAACATACGGATCCGAGGCAAACACACTATTTTCTTTCTGATAAATTCCCATTAAAAGTCTGATGATGAATTGATTAAAAATAGAAATACATTCTGTTTCATTTCACATCTGCCCTCCTTCCTCATGCCTTTGGACAATTGTGTTGGAGATGATTTTCAGGGCTGACGATTGGTAATAAAGTTACCAACGGTTCCTGGAGTAAATGATTTCCATTCCAATGATTTTAAGATATGTGTCTATGTAGGAAACAGCAAACTCTGTAGTATCTGTAAATCAATGCAATGAATGAATTCTTGTGGAATTCTTAATAAAAAATTCCAGGAAGCCTGTAACTTCAAGGCACAAAATGATTTAGAGGGATAGAGTCCTGGAAAAATCCCCAGAGAGCCATCTTAGAAAATGTACTCTCTGGATAATTTTTCCTCCAAATGACGAACTTAAAAAACTGATCATTTTTACTGATGGTGCAAAATATCTAAATATACTGATGCTTGAAATTCTGGGAGAAGTAAAAAAAAAAGTGAGGCTGATTTGTTCAAGGGAAGCGCAAGGGTTATGACTAATACTGGGTGTTTAGGTTGACTGGAAGGCAATATATGGACATATGGACTTCTGAGCTGGTGGTCTACCTTGAGATAAACCATCACATATTGTCACTCTTGAAAGGGAGAAGCAGTAAGGTTATTGGTAGAAAGTGACTCTGCCACTTAAGAGCTCCATAATATTAAGAACGTTTCTCAGTATTCTGAGTCTAGGTTTTCTGAAGTGCCTTGTGGGTTCAATGCGTTCCCAGCGTGAAATGACAGGCAACATGTAGTATAGAGCCAATTTAGTGATGAGAACGGTTTGTATCTGACTTCCAGCAATCTTGTCCTCCTCCCTTGTCTGAGGTTAGGTGTCTGCTGGATCACAGAAGCCACTCTGCTCCTTCAACTCCCAGCCCTGGCTCTTCTCCTGGTTGTGTCTTATAAGCCCACTATGAGGTGAGAGTAACAAATCAAAGACCCACCCTACTTTGTCACTTTGTCCAACTTTCCAAAAATGTTTTTAAACTCTTAGATATGAAAGTGGAAGAATATTTGCTTTCACAGAAACATTCATCCTTTCCTAATGGCGATGTGGAGCTGCTCTTTACATGGGTTCTTGCTTCCCCTCTTCTCTCCCTTCTCCTATTCCCTCCCCTTTGCTCCCACTTCCTATCTCTCTCTTTCTCCAGTCTTTAATTCCCATCATATTGTAAATCAGGGGTCTTATAAGAATTATTACAGTTACTGTTTAAACCCTTTTGATTTATTCTACTCTGCATTATTTACATAATTTTCATTGACTAATCCATGAGATTTTAAAAATTCTTGAGAATGTTTTTTCTTCCTCATCACTTTTTACATTGGGTTAATAGACTTCTCATACAGGAAATAAAAGTGCATTTCTAAATATCCTACCTCTCTTTTACTCATCAGGACATGGAAAGAGGAAATCACATTTCATTACCTTAGTATCCAAATGTCACAGAAAACAGCATGCTGACGTCCATGTAGATGACTCTTCATGGAAAACGTGTGACTCTTTTTAATGTTCTCTAGGTAGGATAAGGCTTCAAATGGAAAAACTAACAAGGCAGTATTCAAGTTTTGCCATATGGCATACAGACATTTCAATATGGCATTTCCCATGTTTGCCAGGTGAAGATGCCTGTCAGACGTGATTCTGTCTCAGCAGTCTGGGAATTATAAGGATGAGACTACTTTCTGGAAACACTGTCTTTTTAATTTAAGACTATTAAGAACTTCCTTTTTGATATTTTGACTTTGAGTCCAGTCTTCAGTTCGGCAGTGCTGAGATATGCGAGGCTGAGCCACACTTACTCTCAATCTTAAGGAAACACATTGTCAGAAGTAAAAAATTATTTTGCACTGTGGCTATTGGACAAGGTTAATCAGAAACTACACTTGCCTAAAATTTATTTCACTTCATTTGGAATAATGACTTACTTTATACTTTGGATACTTTTTATATTTACTTTCTCCCCAGCAAGAACTGACACCTAAACTATTTTCATTGTATTTTTAACTAATCTTTTTATTTTTAGAATGGTTGCAAATTTGCAGAAAAGTTGCAAAGACAGTACAGAAAGTTTCCATATGCCTACACTCAATTTCCCTTATTACTAACATTTTAGGGCAGGATGCTACATTTATAACAACTAATGAACCAACGTCAGTAAGTTATTAACTGAAGTCTTTTCTTTTCAGATGTCTTTAGTTTTTTACTTAATGACTTTTTTCTGTTCCGGGATCCCACTGAGGGCGCCATACTGCATTTAGCTGTCATGTCTCCTTAGGGATCTCTGGCTGTGACAGTTTTCTTACACTTTTTCTTTTTTTTTTTTATGGCCTTGAAAGTTTTCAGAACTAGTGATCAGGTATTTTATAGAATGTCTAACAATTGGGGTGTGTCTGATATTTTTCTCATGGTTAGACGAGGCTGATGGATTTTGGGGAGGAAGTGTCCTTCTAATCACATATTTTCAAGAGTTTATATTATCAACATGACTTATTTTTATTGACGTTTACCTTGATCACCTAGTTAGGGTGGCGTTTCTTCGGTTTCTCCACTGTAAAGTCATTCTTCTAAGCCCCACCTCTTTTTTCCATACTGTGGTCCTTGGAAGGAAGTTACTGTGAAAACCCGCATTTAAGGAGCGGGAGGTGTATTCCCTCCTTGATAGTGGAGTATCTACCGAAATTATTTGGACTTTTTCTGCATGGGAAATCTGTCTAGTCTTCCTTATTTATTTATTCGATCATTTATTTATATCTGTATGGGCACATGGGTATTTATTTTATATTTAGTTTATAATCCACTATGACTTCATTTATTGTGTTTCTCAAATTGTTCTAGTTTTGGACCTCTTTCATTTAGTGACTATGTCCATTCCACAAACCCCCATTATTGTTAGCTTTTTTTTTTAAGCACTTCTTTACTTTCTGCTACTACAAGATGCTCCAGGTTTATCTCACACATTCACTCTCTCAGCTTGGATTTACCCATTTCTCTAAGGAATATTGTTCCTTTTATTGTAGAATTGTGTTAGAAACTAAGGTCTGAACACTAGTTGTGCTTGTTGCTACCAGGATGTCAATGATTTTTAGGCTACCTCAGCTGGAAAAGCAAGGAAATATGTGTGTATATTAGCCCCTGTGTATATACATATCCATAATTATTCCTATATATATATCAGTTTGTAACTATATTAAACTAAACATGAGTCTATACTGATGTATCTTAATCTAATCCACTGCTACATGGATCATTTCTACTTTCTTCCTTTGCTTATCTGTAACCTTCCAAGCCAATAATGGGAGACCTGGGTTCCACAATTTACCATCCAATTACTTAACTGTTCAATTTCTGTATCCAGCTGTTTGAACCTCCCTCTTCCCAAACACCTGTCAATCACTGATCTTTTCATTATCTCTACAGTTTTACCTTTCTGTAGTGTTATAAAATGCAATGATACTGGATAGAGCCTTTCCAGATTGGCTACTTTCACTTAACAATATGTACTAAGACACATCTATATGTTTGTATGGATTGCTAGTTTATTTCCTCTTATCACTGACTAGTGTTCCATTATGTGGATGTGCCACACAGTTTATTAATTCATCTAATGCAGGCCATCTTGGTTGCTTCCAGTTTTTATCTATTAAGAATAAAGCTGACATGAATTTTTATGAAGATTTTGTGTGAACATAAGTTTACAAATCACTTGATAAAAACTAGCTGTAAAAATAGAAGAAACACTATGTTTAGCTTTATAATAAAATCCCAAAATGTCTTCCACAGTGATTACCATTTTGCATTTCAGCCATCAAAGGTTGAGAGATCCTATTGCTCTGTATCCATTGTCAGTTTTTTTTGGACTATAGACATTCTAACAGGTGTGAAGTAAATCTTGTTTTAATTAGTATTTCACAAAGACAAATGACGTTGAATGCTTTCATGTGCTTTTTTTGTTCTCTATATATCTTCTTTGGTTAGATGTCCAAAATGTTTTGCCCGTTTTTAACTGAACTGTTTTCTTATTGTTAAATTTTAAGACTCCTTTAAGAAAGTATTTTTGGATACAAGACCTTAATCAAATATTTGTTGTCAAATATTTGCCCCTAGTCTGTGGCTTGTCTTTTCATTCTTTTAATAGTACCTTTCACAGAGCAGTGATTGCATTACTGGTTTTGTATCTAAAAACTCAATAACAAACATAAGGTAACCTAGTGTTTTACACTTCAGTCTGTGATCCATTTTGAGTTAATAGTATTTATATGGTATAAGGCCTTTATCTAGGGATATTTTCTTGCATATGAACATTCAGTTGTCCCAGCACCACTCTTAGAAAAGACTATACTTTCTCCATTGAATTATTTTGAGTCTTTGTTGAAAAGAATTGCACCCTATTTGTGCTACTCTATTTCTGGGTTGTCTATTCTGTTCCACTGATCTGTGCAGTTATTTTTTCACCAATACCACACTGTCTTGATTACTCCAGCTTTATATTAAATTTTGACATACGATAGCATGAGTCCTCCAACTTTGTCTTCTTTTCCCTACAATTTTACAATCGATTTGTTAATATCATCAAAATAGCTTGTGGGTATTTTGTTTGGGATAGTGTTGAATCTATAGATAAAGTTGAAAAGAACTGGCATCTTAGCAATATTGAGGCTTCCAACCCATGAACATGGAATATTTGCCCATTTATTTAGATTTTCAATGATTTCCTTCTACAGTGTTCCATAGTTTTCCACATACAGATCCTGTGTATATATATATATATATATATATATATATATATAATATAATACAATATATATATATAATATAATACAATATATATATTATATATATTAGATTTATAAGCACATATTTAATTTTAATTTTTTGGTGCTATTATAAGTGGTACATATATTTTTTATTTCAAATTCAAAATTTCAGTGCTAACATATCAGAAATCAACTGTTTTTTGTATATTGTTGGACTTACACTGTGACTTTGCTAAACTCACTTATTCGTTCCATGAATTTTTTTGTAGATACTTTAAAGTTTTCTACATAGTTATGTTATCTGGGAATGAACTATTTCTTCCTTTCTGATACAGCCAAATTTAGTTCTTTTTCTTGTCCTATTGAAATAGCTAGGACTTCTGTTATACTACTGAATGGGAGCAGTGAGAGGGAACATCTTGCCTTCTTCCTAATCTTAGAAAAAAGCATTCAGTCTCTCACCATTAAGTATGACACTAAGTTGTAGGTCTTCCATTTATTGTTTATTTCTTCCATTCTTCAATCATCCGTTTCATCTATCTTGAAGGCAAAGCCTAGATTACTGCCTCATATCATATACAAAAAATATATTTTCGGTGAATGGAAAAGTTCCACGTGAAAAGAAAGCATTGAAAAAAGGCACATAGCAGAATATCTTAACTACTTTGAGAATCACTTCAAACCATAAAGAAAAAGATTGATGAACATACTCACATTTAAATAAAAAGACTATAACCTTTAGGTACAGCAAAAGACACTAGGAATAAGGAGAAAACATCTCATGTAGAATGGTGGTAAATATGACAATACTGAAGTGACAAAGGGTTAGCTTTCTGGTATATAAAGAATTCCTGCAAAATTAGTTAAAAAACTGATGAACAGCCCAGGGAAATATATGGGCAATACACTAAAGGAAGAAAATGAATGGGCAATAAACATATAAAACCTTCTCAGCTACGCTAATTAGGTAAGTTAAAAATAAAATAATAGATCTTTCATACTGATCTGAATGATAAAAATTTTGTAAGTTTGATAATACCAAGTATTTGCCAGGATGTAGGGAGCTGGAAACACAAACCATTGGTAGGTTCTAAATCAATTACTCTAGGGAATGATTTTAACATCTGATAAAGTTGAACATGTTTATATCCAACAAAAGAACAATTCCATTTCTAGGCACTTCCTAGGGATAGGCTCACTTTGAGTGAACAAGGAGAGATGGAGAAAGAAAACTGCTGAATTATTTTATGGCAAAAATACTGTTTACTACTCAAGTGCCCACCAGTGGAGAACTGATAAATACATTGTGATACGTTTTCATAATGTATTTATACTTTAATTAAATAAATAGGCTGTATAACTGTTGTTTGAATTTTAATGAGCATTCGAATCATCTGGGGTTCTTGTTTAAAAATACATTCT
This sequence comes from Smutsia gigantea, assembly GCA_032199065.1. Taxonomy (NCBI): domain Eukaryota; kingdom Metazoa; phylum Chordata; class Mammalia; order Pholidota; family Manidae; genus Smutsia; species Smutsia gigantea. The sequence continues at coordinate 83,833 of JAVSCE010000887.1, read as the reverse complement.
GACCCAGAATGTCTGGGATGGAATCTGAGATTCTTCATTTTTAATAAGCTTCAAAAGATACTGCTTCCTTTGTTCTATTGTCTACACCTTAAGTAGTAAAAGGCTGGTTGGATTAATTCATTTGAACATAGATGTATCTTGAAAATACTGTTGAGTAAATAAAGTTATTTTATATAGTAAGTTAGGAAGTTATAGTAAGTTAGACTCTACTTACTTACTATACTTTATATAGTAAGTTATAGTAACTTAGACTATCTGCCTTCATTTATGTAGACCAAAAATATTCCAAAAACTATATATTTGGAATGCTGACACCACCAAATGCTTGTGAGGCTAGAGAACAACAGGAAATATCATTCATTGCTTATGGGAGTGCTAAATGGTACAGCTCCTGGATGACAGTTTGGCAGTTTCCTACAAAACTAGTTATACTCTTACCATACATCCAGCAATCAGACTCCATGATATTTACCCACTGGAGTTAAAAACTTATGTCTGCATAATAACCTGTACAAGGATATTTATAGCAGCTTTATTCCAATTGCCAAAATTATGAAGAAGCCAAGATGTTCTTCAGTAGGTGAATGGATAAACTGTGGATGGATAGACAATGAAATATTGTTTAGCAGTAAAAAGAAATGAAGCTATCAAGCAGTGAAAAGACATCAAGGGAACCTACTAAGTGAAAGAAGCCATGGAAAGGCTACATACTATATGATTCCAGCAATATGACATGGAGAAGACAAAACTGTGGAGCCAGTCAAAAACAAGTCAGTGGTTGCCAGAGGTTGGCAGCTGGGGGAAGGATGGATAAGTGGGAATACTGAGGATTTTAGGGAGTGAAAATACTCTGTATGCTACTCTAATGCTAGATACCTGTCATTAAGCATTTATCTAAACCCATAAAGTGCACAACAATAGAGAACCGTAATGTAAACGACAGACTTTGGGTAATTATGATGTATCAACATAAGTTCACCAATTGTAACAAATGTCCCACTTTGGTGGGAGATGTTGATAATGAGAGAGGCTGTGTATCTCTGGGGACAGGGAGATAAGGGAAAACTCTGTATCTTCTTTACAATGATGTGAATCTAAAACTCCCCTAAAAAAAATTAAAGGCTTAAAAATTTTTTAAGAACCAACTATCTTGTTATTTAGTACATATACTTAGAAATATTTTAAAAAATTGGAACAGATACAGACCAAACCTAGTATTCATCACTTTTGAGAAGTGAAAGAGTTAAATGGAACTAAAGAGGACACCAAAGGAGCTTCAGTTTAATTAACATGATTTACCTGCTAGAGAAATAAAAACTGTATACCAGAAGAATTACACATGAATGATCATAGAAGCTTTACTTGTAATAATACCATATTGGAAGCAATTTAATATTTATCAGTAGATGTATGGGTAAATGAGCTGTGGTATATCCATATGACAGACAGACCACTACTAGTAATAAAAGGAAAAATCTTTGACATTGTAACTTCATGGATGAATCTCAAAATCATTATGCTGAGTGAAAGAAGCCAGACTTGCCCCATTCTCCAAAATGCTTATTGGATATAATCTCATTTCTATAGACTGTAGAAAATACAAATGAATCTATATTGCTTATCTTAATTAAATTATATTAATCTATCTATAATTTAGAGAGGTCATTTGAGGATGAATTGAAAAGGAGCATGAGGAAACTTTTGGGAGTATGGAAATGTATGTTATCTTGGTTGCGATGGTTTAACAGATATATACATATGTTAAAATTGATCAAATTGTACACTTTAAAATGTGAAATTCAGTGTACGTCAATTATTTCTCAAGTAGAATTTTATAAATTGTTCTAAAACAATCATACATCATCACAAAGAACCATAATAAATAAAATAACAAAAAAGTTTGAAATACTGTGGAAAAAAGAAAATATGACAGACACATGAAGTGAGCAAATGCTTTTGGAAAAATGGTGACAATAGATTTGCTGGAAGCAAGGTTGCCACAAACCTTCGATTTGTAAAAAGTGTAATACCTGTGAAGTTCAATAAAGCAAAGCAAAGTAAAACAAGTATGCCTGTATATATTTTTATGAAGTGGTTTGATTTTGACATTGTTTCAAGTTTCTGAGAACTTGATTAAACTGTCCTTAGTGTAAGTTTATAATTTTCGAAGGGTACTTTTGATACTCAGATTAGCCTGGAAAAACCACTCAAAACATTTTTAGTAGTAGGAATCAGGACTTTCTGGGGCATTATGAAAATGTAGAAATAAAATGGTCTATTGCCTAGTAGTTGGGAGAAAACCTTTTGCTTCTTGCCAGCGCCGCACTGGAGCTGGAACTCTAAATATCTCCGGAGGCTTGTAGTAGACAGCTGATTGATTGATTGGTTGATGATTGATTTTTACTGAAGTGTCATTGATTTATGATCTTATATTGGTTTCAAATATACAACACAGTGATTTAATACTTACCCATATAATTAAATCTTCACCCCTTGTAGTGCGGTTACTTTCTGTCAACACAGAAAGATGTTAGGAATCATTGATTATATTCTCCATGCTGTACTACTCTCCCCATGACCAATTTATACTATTATTGAGAATTTTTGGGCCCCTTTATCTCCCTCACCTTTCCCACCTGCCCCAAAATAGAAATACCATTCGATTCAGTAATTCCACTTCTTGGAATTTACCTGAAGAAAACAAAATCCCTGATTCAAAAATATATATGCACCCCTAAGTTTATTGCTGCATTATTTACAATAGCCAAGATATGGAAGCAACCTAAGTAGATAGCTGATTTGTTTTGCAAAGTATCGATGTCAGCAATATGATTCCAAAGTTTGCCTTGTTTCTTTGACCATTGACTTTTCTTAAAGAATGAATCAGATGAGGAAATGCACTGTTTTTAGTTGTTCTATAATCTTTGTGCTACTGTTTTATGAAACTACTACTTTATCTTAATAAAATTATTGTCTGTGTTGCATCAAGAATTTTGAGGAAGAGGAATAAAGAAAAATGAGAAATATTGGGTATAGATTCTTTAACCTTATTTTTCAATTATAATTCATATACTGTATCCTCTGGTACCATTTTCTTGATAGGATTTATTTGTGGCTTACTAAAACTTATAAAACAGAGGTAACATGATATTAAGAATCCTTTCAGTCTAAGTCTGAATTTAATGTGAAAAAATTCTAAGTGGTCTTCAGCATAGTGGGAATAACATTAGACTTGTTTCATTCTTTCTGAACTATCAGAAAGAAATGATAAATGATGTAGATTACAACCATTTCCTGGAAACTCAGCAAAATTGGTAGCCTTTGAGCCAAGAAAGGCAATGATTTGCATTTCAGTGAACTGTTCTCTTATTATAGACTATTTAACTAGCTAAAACTAACTTTGTAGCTATACTCATAGATAATGCTTCTGTCCAAGAAAAATGTAGCTGAGACAGCACCAAATGAGGTATCATGGTGTATAAAATGCATGCACTCTGCCACCAGATCTCCTGGGGAAGATTTATACCAAGTTAGTTCTAGCTTGCAACAATTGTGCCTAAGGATACATTTCTCCAATGGGAATGTGAGAATCTATAGCAAAGAGCAAAACTTTTAGCAAACCAAATGATCTTTGTACTGTATGAAAATTCTGGTGGATTCAGGACCTAAGATGTTGAAGTGGCGAGAGCTCCAGAGCTTACCAGTGACATCCAGGCCCTTCCTTGTTAAATGACTCCTACAATCATCTGAGTAGCTTCTTTATGAGGTCTCATTTAGTTACATATCTAGCTGTCTATCTATTATCTATTTATCATCTATCTATCTACCATCTATCTATCAATCATCATCTATCATCTATTGGTGTTTATTCTGTGTTCATATGCTACTACCAAAGATTCAAAATGGTACTCTTAATTTCTTATTCTGGAAGTTTCCAGACAGAAGTGTCAGATGTAGCACATTTCAAAATGGAATGAAAGTAATTGGGATGGTTCTTCCACTTCTCCATCCAATGCCATCCCTGCTATGGTAACCTCCCTATTTCTGAGGTTCTGGTCTAGGAAGAACAGAAATTGAGAAAGAGAAAATGGGAGCATCTTTTCTGAGCTGTCTAGAAGTGTAATTAGCTGCAATATTTCTGTGAAGTCAAGTCAATGTCTCTGAAAATGGGGTAAGGATTAAAAAGCCAACTTGCAATAAAAAATCTTTGATTCTGTTTTCTGGAACCAAGTAAAATTTAGCAGAACCAATTTTAGTAAAATGACCATATAAGAGTTCTTCAGTTATTGATATTTATTTTTTATTAAAATTGTGAGAGCACATATATATTAAGAAAACAGGTGGGAGGCTAACAGATTTTTTTTTCAAACATTTTTTTGTTTTTGTTTTTGGTGTCTGAGAGCATCATGTATTCAAATACAAGCCATTATCCTGAAGGTTATTTAATTAAATAGAGAAACACTTCAGCTGTATAAGCAATGCAAAAGATTTTAAATACTGGAAATTCCATTTGATAGTAAACACCATAGAATGGCATTTATTTAAGATGCAGGCAGTTGCTGGCAACATGGATTCGTGCTTTGACTAATAATTGCTGAGTTGTCTGCTTCCAGAATACAATCATCCTCCAGGCGGCTAAGAACAGGCCAATCTGAAGAAAAAAAGTTTGGCATAAACACCTATTTATCGTGCTACTGTCAGTAAGTTCCACCTAATCAGGCCTGACCTGTTTCCCAATCTAAAATAACCCTGGGCCTCTAATGTGAATGTTCTTTGTCAGGTGTCTGTCGTCTGCACGTGGAAGTAAGAGTAACCAATAGGTCACTATGTGCTGCTAAAATGCTTTATTGTCAGTATCCTATTTACTTCTCCAGGTTGTTGATTGTTGACATTTTAAGCCAAGTTTGCTTCTGTACAAGTGTGCCTGACCACAGAGACAATTTCCTGAGCGATGCAATAAGAGCTAATGTTTGTTTAGCCCTTTATGAGTAACAAAGATTTCTCATATACATGGTCACATTTGACTTTCACTAGGACTCTTCAATATAGACATGATTATTCCTCATTTGATGTTGGCCCTGTGCTGGGAGCCTTACCTTTGGTTTAGTTTCCTATTGTTGCTGTAATGAATTACCACAAATTTAGTGTCTTAAAACAACACAAATATATTACCTGACAGTTCTGGAGTTCAGAAGTCCTAAAATCAAGGTATTAGCAGGCTGAGCTCCTTCTGGAGGCTCCAGGGGAGAATCTTCGCTTTGCCCAGGTTCTAGAGGCCACCTGGACCCCTCGGCTCCTGACCCCTTGATGTATTCAAAGTCAGACCTTGCAGCTTCCAGTCTCTTTCTGCTTCCATTATCAGATAGCTTTTTTCTCTGTCTCTGACTCTTCTGCTTTCCTCTTTGTGATTACATTAGATTCACCCCAAGAATTCAAGATAATATCCCCATCTCAGGATCTTTAACTCAGTCACATCTGCAAAGAGCCCTTTTCCAAGCAAGGTAACATTAACAGGTTCGATTGAGATGTGGATATCTGGAGGGGGCTGGAAGTTTGGCATTATTCAGTCTACCACCCCTGTATTATTTCATGTAATCTCACTCCAACACAATAGAGATGTGATGGTTTTCTCTGTGTATAATCAGATGCAGAGTCAAAAAGACTGAATAAGTTAATGCTGTTTAGTAAATAGGCAACCAAAAATCATACATTAGGTCTGTTTACAAAGCCTTTGCTACTTCCTTACACAGTAATTTCTAAATCTTGTGTTCTCCAGAATTTTCTTCCCAGAAATGATGATACTCTCTTCCCAAATGATAATTTTATGCACTTCAGGCAAAAAGGTTCTTAAGAAACAAGTTGGAAAAAAGGCTTCATGCTATAGTCCTATTAGAGGTTCATAATAGCTGGATGATTTTGTAAGCCCCAGACTGAAACAACAATAACAACAAGGCCCCTATTAACCTTGCTTAACCCAGCATTTTCCAAGTTATTTATGTAAGAACAATTGTTGCATTGTTTGGCTTTTCTTAGGTGGGGGTGGGGGTGGATAGATTCAGGGAACACACCTAAAACCACCCCCTCAAAACAGAAAGTTTAATTTTGATAAACATTAGGCAGATTCTGCCTTACATAAAAATTTTACAGTTATAAAGGTAACATTAGTTACCTGAGTTCCCTAAGCTACTAAGTTGCAGTCCAGAACTTCAGTCAGGTTTTCCGACCTTAAATAAATAAAATATCCTTTCTATTATGTTACTGTTATAAAGACCTGCAAACAAAAAAGCTATGCACATCTTAAAGATTTATTTTAATAAAGTACATATCACAAGTACTTTATCTCTGAAGCAATAGCAGAAAACTAGCTAATGACAGCTATGGCAGAAAAAATTAATATTGGGTTTAAATATATTTATCTGAAAGTAACCTTAAACAGATTCTTTGAACTCTTTGAATCCCATATCCGTAAATGGAGACATTAGAACCATGTAGAAATTAGATGTTGGCCAAATGGTTGTTGATATTTATGGAGGGAGGACTTTTCCTGTGCCAGCTTAGAACTTGGAATTTTGAGCTTGGAATGTAAAAGCCAATTTACGTAGTTTCTCTCTCCATTTGAAATAATTTTGTAATACATTGCTTTAAAATACTAAAAGCCCTTCCATGTTTATCCAATGGAAAATCATTCATTTAATTTACTAGAAAAATTCTTAACACAGGACATCACTGCTCTTTATCTGGATCATTATCAAATAAACTGGTAAAACCCCAGAGGCTTCGTGATGCTTTTCCAACTTGGTGATTTCATGAATGTAAATTTTCTTCATCTTCTAATGAGCAGGCTATGGTACGTTGGTTACTTCTGAGTTGTGAACTTGATAATAAATGATTCTTTGTCTTATTTCAATATTTTGATCAATAACTAAATCTTCATTTAGCAAAGAATTTGGCATTGCAGAGATTTCATCCGACCTGGTGGAGTTGTGAATTTGATGAGAATAATTTGTGTTCATTGTGTGATCAGTGATTCAATCTAAATAAACAGTTAGTAAAACCCTGTCCTCAAATTGTATATTAACCATGCTCATGAGAAGCTTGCTTTCATTGGTCCCAGTTTTTAAAATTCAAGTCAACTGCCTCTTTTTAGATTTTGTTTTTAATTTCACCTCTGTTTGTTTACTTAGCTTTACTCTTGTGTTTTATTTTCTATCACTTTATCAGGTTGTAATCATCTTCAAGGATCTAAAGGACTGAGAAAAAGCTGTAGACAAGGGACACAAAATTTAAATATATGGTAATCAAATATGTAAATAAAAATAAATTATTATAATAATAAAATTACTGTTATTTTATCCTCAAATATTTAAAATTATTAAAATATTGAGTACCGAATAAGGCTGAATTTTTCTATTTCACTTTCTGAAATGCCTTATTAAATATTTCAACAAAATAAAAGTACTTACAATTCCAGTATTCAACTGTTGACCTACTTGCTAGTGTAAAACAAACAAAATCATTATTTGTTTCACTCATGTTACATCTAGACACACAAATACACAACCCAAAGTATAATAGTGATATGACTGCTTAATTTTGCAGAATGTTCCTTTGCTGTCCTGTTAAAATGTTTTAGGACTTGTTCTGATTAGTTAATATCTCTGCAATTACAAATTAGCATAGAAATAGACAAGAAAATAGATACTTTGCACTAATTGGAAACAATACTTTGTAATGCAAGGATCTTTTTTAGTCACATTCTCTGAAAGAATTTGATAAGGTAATTTGCCTTTCCTCTTACCTAAATGAATCTTCTGCTCAAATCCTCCTCATCCTGTATAGCAGTGTCTGTTGGCAAAATTGGCACAATTAACCTAAAACCTTCATGATGTTTCAACAGTTACCTTTTGTTTTTTAGGTTCCATGGGAGGAGAGGTAGAGAAGAATTTCTTGGGTGGCCTGAACAGAAATATTTTTGGGGGCAGACTTTTCCACCTGTGTGTTGGGCAAACATTTATTTTTCATCTCTTTAAATGAATACTCAATAAATATTGTAACTCCGGGGAGTGGAAACTCCAGGGTAAAATAACATTAAAACCGAAATCAGTCAAAGGGAGAAATAAAGTTTAAAACCCATTTATTGCTTACAAACTGCGGTCCTGGGCCATCTTCTCCTACTCTGGCAGAAGCAAGCAAATTCCCTCCAACCCTAGCCTCTCAGGTTCAGATAAGCTCTCAGTTGCCCAGGTAATTAACCATTGGTATGGAGATGAACTACTTCTCTCCACCCCTTAGGAACTCCTGTTGATGTGGAGATGCACTAAAGCCAGGTGAGAGATTCTGGAAATATTACAATTTACCCACAAATATATAATAATTTTCCATTATATACAAGACACAGAGCTAGGTGTATGAAATTTGGAGGTTAAAAAGATAGAATCCCAAACTTTGTAACGTTTGCATTCTCATGGTAGACAAAAGACAAATGAACAGAAAATGATTAGAAGATGGGTGGTGGTTCTACAGAGGTGTTCAGCTGTGGTGATGAAGTACAACAGGAAAGGGAGAGATATGGGCTTTAATCACAAGGGTAATTAGACAGAAAATAACCTCAGGGAGGCATTCTTAAATTATAATACTAAATCTATTTTTTAAACTGTGCTCTTTGTCCTCTTTTCCTTCCAGTTTACTTATAGCAATTTTGATATTTCCTTAAACAATGAAAAATTCCAGAAAATGTATCTAGTACTTATGTTCTCAATATAAAGATTCTAATTCAGATAATTAAGTAGAAGGCTAAGCCTGAAAACATTCTTTTGCCATCCTCCTTTTTATTTTGAAATGTTTACTAAAATGAAAGCACTGATACGGATAACACTTTATTTGAGCCAATTCAATCTAGAAAGTCCTTCACTTATAAATAAACAGTAGTATATAGAGCAATTCCATACTGTTAAGATTTTAGACATATTTATAAAAAGATTGCATCACTTTTTATTACAATAATAAAAACAATGTTTGTTTGTTGTTTAGTATGCATGGGTGTCAAAGAAAAATTGCACTGGACAGATCAAACAGGTAAGGTACACTCTATTCAAGACTATTTCAAGAGGAGAGATAGATTAAACCCAAATCTGCTAGTAAACTAGTGGGAAAGTACTGGATAATAATAGTAGGGCAGGGTAATTGGTCAATGTGTTAGGCCATCTGTGTTAGCTAAATGCTGCTTATAGAAATTAGGCCCCTAACCTCCCACAGAGACTGGGAGATAGAGGTGTTATCTCTTTCCATAATCGTATTTTAAAGGAATGGCTCCCAGGTCCTTGAGAAAAATATTCCTGAGTTCTAAAACTATTAAGCTGGAAGATGATTTATTACATCTCAAAGGGGCAGAAAAAGAATTAAAACAGAAAGTTGTCTAAATGCTTTAAAAAGAGGGAAGTTGAAACGAGTCAAAAAGAAGCCTATCTAAAGTTTAGCCAAGCTGAGTGAATACCAAGGCTGTCTCAATCATTAGACATTGAGCTTGTATATATTGCCTGGCTGAATTTTCATTAAAAAAGTATGTAAGGCAGATGTTCTATTGATCTTTGCTGAAAGGTTAAGAAATTGAGGCACCATGGGATCAAATAAATTGCCTAGGATCCTAGAGCTTTTAAGTGACACAGGTGACAGAAGAACCTGGGCTGCCTGACCCAGGGCATGTGGCTTACTCACTGTGTAATATGACTTTAGAACAGCCCATTAAAGTTTACGAAGTACATTTTTCAAATTGAATCTCACAATAACTTATGTGGTCGTCACTTTTTTACATAAAGGGAACCTCACAGTCACAGAGGGTGGTGACCCAAAATTGAAGCATGACTGGTAAGGGGATGTTGTGTCTCCTTCTTGCGTCAGAGTCTTTACTGAAATATTCATTGCAGGAAATATCAGATAAGATAAGAGTAAGTGAGCTCTGCTAACAATGGCTAAAGTTGATGGCTTGCAAAAAGCATTGTGTATTTTTGGTTAGTAAGAAGATTAGAGGTAGCATTTTCTTTTATTTAAAGAAACTAAGCTTACAAAAAATCATGGAAAATAATAAAACTGAACACCCATGTGGTCACCACTCAGGCTTATCACATATTGTTAATTTGATATATTTACTTACCCCAGGGGCTAGTAACTATAATTATTTGTGGTTATTACTTCCTTGACATATATTCTTCATCAGTATACTTACTGTCTAGTATACATTGGTAAAGTTCATTTATTTTCCATGCCCTCACATACTATTGTATGAATATTCCACAGTTTATTTATTCTCCTTGTTTCCTTGTTGCCTCTCTTCGTGGGACAGTGGATTTTTTTATTTGTTTGTTTGCCCTTTCGGTGACTATGTAACTCTATCCAGAATATGATTTCAAACAGATTCTCAGGTTAAGCTGCTTACATTGCACAAACTCAAAGCTATTTTGTCATTTCTGCACTTGGTTATCAGTAGTCAGAGCTCAAGGTCTTTGGTTTAGGTCTTATCCCAGGTATGCCAACTCTTCACAGTTACCCCCAGTGCCGCAGTGAATGGCCATACAAATTGCAGTAACTGCACAACTCCACGAGGAGCCATTCATAAGCAGTGTTTACCACTCAGATTAAACTTTAGTACACATCTCTTTTTTGGTACTTGATATCCTTGTGATTTCAGCATTGCATTTTAAATACTACTGATTTTATACAGCCAGAAAGCAGTTCACAGCAAGAATTCTGAGACTGTCTCATCTTCCTTATGGCCTGAAGTGATGTTATTCCATTGTTCATTTACCTTTTCAACTCATAAATTTTATGAATATTTTTCTGTAGCATAAATCTGCTTTTACCATTTTACCTTCAGTTGTTTTTTACAAGTACATACATAGTTCAGATATACTCTATTTAATGCACACTATGTAATCACATTTATGGGATTTCCAAATTTTTCTTATAATCATAACCTTAAACATATTCATAATTACTAATTTAGGATAAATTGCCAGATTACCTTATGGAAATTTAAAAAAAATTCTACATATAAGTGAGATCATATAGTATTTTTCTTTGTCTCTCTGACTTATTTCACTTAGCATAATGCCTTCCAGGACCTTCCATGTTGCAAATGGTAGGGTTTGCTTGTTTTTGATGGCTGAATAGTATTCCATTGTACATATATATATATATATATATATTGTGTTCTTATATCCTTATCCATCAACACTTAGGTTGTTTCCAAATAATGGCTATTATAAAATAAATGCTGCTTTGGACATGGTGGGTGTATATACCTTTTTGAGTTAGTGTTTTTATTTCCTTTGGATATGTTTTCAGAAGTGAATTGTTGGACCATATGTAGTTCTATTTTTAATTTTTTTTGATGATCCTCCATACTGTTTTCCATAGTGGCTGTACCTATTTACAATCCTACCAACATTAAACAAGAATTCCCTTTTCTCCATACCCATGCCAATATTTTTTATGTCTTGTCTTTTTGATGATGGTCATTCTAACAAGCATGATGTGGTATCTTATGATGGTTGTAATTTGCATTTCCCTAATAACTAGTGAAGAACATCTTTTTGTGAACCTGTTAGCCTTTCACATATCTTCTTTGGAGAAATATGAAATATATATACAGGTCCTTTGGGTTTAAATTGGGTTGTTTGTTTTTTTGCTATTGAGTTTTGTGAGCTCTGTATATGTTTTGGATATTAATCTTTTATCAGATACATGGTTTGCAAATATGTTTTGCCAATCCAGAGGTTGTCTTTCACTTTGTTAATGGTTTCTTTTGCTTTGCAAAAGCTTTTTAGTTTGATGTACTTCCACTTGTTTTTGATATTGCTGCTTGTGCTTTAAGTGTCATTTCCAAAAAAAATCATTACCAAGACCCATGTCATAGAGCCTTACTCCTGTTTTCTTCTATGAGTTTCTTAGTTTCATGTCTTACATTTAAATCTTTAATCCATTTTGAGTTAATTTTTGTGATGGTGTAGGATTTGGGCCTGTCTTCATTCTGTTACATGTGAATATCCAATTATCCCAGCGCCATTTGTTGAAGAGACTGTCTTTTTTCCATTGACTATTCTTGGCTATCTTATCAAATATTAGCTGACCATACATGCTTGGGTTTATTTCTGGACTCTTACTTTTGTTCCATTGGTCTATTTATTTTTATGCCAGTATCATACCGTTTTGATGACTATAGCTTTCTAGTAGACCTTGAAATCAGGGAGTGTGATGCCTCCTGCTTTGTTCTTCTTTGTTATGATTTATTTGGCTATGTGGGTTCTTTCGTGGTTCCATATAAGTTTTAGGATTTTTTTTCTACTTCTGTAGAAAATATCACTAAAGTCCTGATAAAGAATGCATTGAATCTATGGATGGCTTTTGTTACTATTGACATCTTAACAATATTAATTCTTCCAGACCATGAACTTCAGATGCCTTTCCATTTATTTGAGTCTTTTTGTTTCTTTCCTCAATGTTTTGTAGTTTTCAGAGTAGAGATTTTTCACTTCCTTAGTTTAATTTGTTCCTAAGTATTTTATTGTTTGCTTAAATGAAATAGAGTAATTATTTCCCCATGCCAAGATTTTCATAGAATGTATTTACATTTTATCTCTTATTTTATGTATCATGGTTTTATAAATTCATATATTTCTAATATATTTTGATTTTTAATCCATCTCTAATATTTTAGAATAAAACATAAGATAAACACTAGAATTATTTTTCTCCATGATTCTATCACTTAATTTAGTGATATTTCTTTTTGATTATTTTTCTATCCATTTAAACACCATTATTTTAATATATTCTTGGATTTATTATTGTACTGTCTATATTACCAAATTAATTTATCAGTCTGTTCTTCCACAGCATCAAATTATTTCATTATGTAGCAACATAATAGCAATTATATCTTGTATAGCAAATAACCCTTATACTCCATTACTCACTTATTTTAGAATTATCCAAGCTGCTTATATCATATGTTTATTATTCTAGATTAACTTTAAAATCATTTCCTAAGTTAAAAAAAATCCTTGAACTTCATTGGCTTTGTGTTACACTTAGAGATCAGTTTGTGGTTAATGTATACAATTTAGTCTTTTCTACATTCTAGTCTCCATTTAGCTCCCCAGCTCCAATCTCCCTACTTCTCTCTCCTATTATGTGCCTGGGGAGGTTGACTTTTATGGACTGCATCAATTGGTGGAGTCCATTTTAAATGGGCACTACACAATGGAAGACACTGGCAGGATGTCAGGGGGCAAGGAAAGGGTGAGGTCTGGTTATCTGCCCCCTCCTCCCCTCTTAGGCTGCCATGTGTTAGTGGCTACATCCCTTATCCTTTATTGGACAGCCCTCAACTATCTGTCTTGCAGCCACTCAATTTATCTTCAGATGATTGCTTCCTCGTCTTGATCCTTCAAGCCTATGGGAAATGATGGCTTTAATCCTTGCTAAATCCAGGGTAGTTTATCTTCATAAATTATTCCTCTTTGCCCTTGGTCCTTTCAATTGCCTTTTTAAATGTGCCTTCTGATTCCTACCAGGACCCTGCCTAGTATCTCATTCAAAAACAGAATTTTTTTTCCATTTTTATTTCCTTGCTCTTTTGCATTCAATAGGTTTATAATTTTTATTATAAATATTCTGCACACTTTTTTTGTAAAATTTATTCTTAGATTTTTTTTTTAATGGGAGCCACTGCATGGACACTGGACCTTCAATATTTCCTATGTGCTTTTCAACTTTACTTCCTACTTTAAAATGTGGTCAGCTACATATTCAGAAATGTTCACATTTGGTTCTCAAAACTATGATGTTCTGATGCCTACATACATAATAGATACAGACAGACAAAGATAAAGGGAGATAAAGATATTCCAGTAATAATGGGAAGATGGAAAATCTAACATTTTTGGTTCTGTGGCTTATGACAATATTATGTTTTGTATTATTTCATCTAAGCAACTAATTGAAAGCTTCTATTTTTCTGAATATTAGAATGATAATTAAATGCCAAAATTTTCTGAATTAAAAAATGAGCTCAGATTATTAAGCTATTAAAGCAAAACATAGACCATGTTCACCATTGTAAATATCAATTCCTTTTGGAATTGATAAGACATTAAAGCTGTCCATGAAGAAAAGAAGCAGAACTAAAGTTAAATAAAACATTTATTTGGGGGTCCTAGAATTACAATTACAGCCCAAATTGTGACTCCACCAAGGGATCAAAAGTCAAAGGATTTTAAAGACAAAAGGGAATGATTGCCCATGTTGTTTACAAAGAATTTTAGTTGATCTTGGCAGCAGAAAACTAATCTTCACTGAATATAATTTGTTGCTAAGGCTATGGCAAAGCGAAATCTCCTACTGTAGCAAGTTGCAGGTGTTCGGGCTTAGTCCTGGGGATATTTGAGTCTGGCCTAGTTCAAAAGTTCATGGTTCCACCCACTGAGTATGGCCATAAGGCCCATCTCTTTAATGGCTTCCCAGCTCTGTTTTAAAACCCCTTGACATAAATGACTTCATTTCCTTGTACCTTTCACAAAGCATTCCACATTAGATCAGAAATGCTCTTTGACACAACATTCATCACATCAATCTCTGCTCAAGTAGATAGAATAATCCCGTTTTCAAATATAAGACTTCTTTTGACTATCTTCAAGAGCCCTCATTAACCTGGTCTGGCACTTAATAGGAAATGATTTTCCTTCTACAGCCCTGGCAGCTCTTGTGTCTCCTCACCTGCATGTGTCTTATCTCCTCGACATCTAATCATTGGAACGTGCCAGTGTGTCCCCATACCTCTTCCTTCTCATGGTTCCCGCACTTCCTCTCAGCCTCCCCGCAGACGGTAGCCGTAACCGTGGCAGAGTCCCATGTGTGGGCATCTGCTCACTTCCTGATGCAGCAGTCACCTCAGCTTTATTTTTTGACCTGAGGCTTCCAACCTTGGCGTGGGAACCTACTTAAGTGCTCAAGTACATTCTGGATATTTCTGTGAGTTAAACCTTCCCCCTTTTCAAGAACCTTCAGTCACTGGAGGACAGGGGTTAATGGATAAAACTTTCTTCCCATCAGTTCTCAAAATGATTTTCAAGCTCTGATTGCTGGAACCAAGCTCTGACTGCCTAAGCTAGCGATCAATTACAATAATGTATGATTGAATTAGCTTTTCTTTCTTCCCTCTTCTATTTTCCATGGTCTTTCATCCTTCTCCATGAGACAACCTCTTAAATAAACTACTTGCCTGTAAATCCTGATATAAGGCTCTTTGGGGGGGGAACCCAGACTCAGTGATTTCATCTAATGAATTAATTATCATTTAAATAGTGATTAATCCCAAATATACATTTCTACCAAAAACTTTATCCCTGAATACATATTTGTGTATCCAACTTCTTCCTGGATATTTCCATTTGGTTATCTAGTGGTTCTGGTCAGGCAATGACTACAGAGGAAGACCCTTTTGCATCTGCTCTGCCCACTATGGCAGAGTAATACAAAAAGTTCCTGAAACCACTGTGATAGGAAGAGGGCTTCTAGCATCATAGAAACCTTTGTAACATCATAAGGAATGTTTCACCTGGGATAGACTTGAGCAAAGGCTTTGCCTTTTATGAATTTTCAAGATGAGATAGAAGAATACAGATGCCTCCAAAACAAATGGCCCTGTTTCCTGATGATCAGATTTGACAGACATCAAAAAGAACCATACAATACCATGCTTCAGTTTTGCTTCTAGTCAATTTCATAGCTACATGTATGTTTTATTTTTTTTTAATTCAGTTTAATTCTTTATGTAAGATATTAACATATAAAAATAGTATTAAGTGAAAAGTCCTTCTGTCTCATCAGTTTAGTTCCCATTGTTTCAAAAGGAAAAATAAACTCCTACTCCCCCAATAACTTTACCTAACCTAAATATTTCTTGATTTTATGTATGAATTTCATGTAATTAAAGCATAGTGGCAACAGATAACTTCTAGCAGGTTCTTCTGTTCATTTACAAGCAAATCAGTTGAATAAAAATCCTAACCATGCTAGATCAAAGGTAATGTCTTTTTGTAATTTTGATACATATGGCCAAACCATGCTTCAAAAAAGTTTTTTCAATTTATTTTTCTATAAATAATGTCTAAGAATGCCTTTTTCTTCACTTTCCCCATGTTTTGTGAAACTTTATTTGGCCACTAGAACAGTATCTCAGGATAATTTTAACTTACCTTTCTCTTCTTAGGAGGGAGGATGGGTCTCTTTTCCTGTTTTATGGATCATCAGTATATCCTTTACTGCACATCAGTTAGCAAGATGCTCATTGAGATAAGTAAACTCATCATGTATAGAACATGTACTTTAGGAGCTTATTTCTAGATTTACTTGTCTACTACAGTTCTGTGGTTTTGTGTGCATGTCAGGTCCCATAGCACCTGGGTGTCAATCAGACCCTCTGAAGGTACCCATATCCGGGTCAATGAGAGGCTCAGTAGTACATTTCACAGCTGTGCCCAATTCAGTGTTGCTGTCTCTGTCATTGTGTCACCCACGGTCTTAGCTGACAGACCACAACTTTCTGATTTTCTTTTTTAGGCAGGATGGTTGCTGGCAAGCATAATTAATTTATCTTTGCTTTGTCGAATCTGTTTCAATGCCTGTGTGTCTCAGCACATATTTTCCGCTATTCATTTTCAGCTGGAGTCTAGAGTCTGAGTCCCAGGACTTTTTCCCACAGGATGCAGGCGGGCTGCGTTTTGGGATCTTCTGGAGTTACCTGGTGCTGCAGCAAGAATGGCCACATCTTGTCCTCTACGTGGAGGTCAGTCCTCAGATCCTACCAAATAAATGGGGAATGAAAGCATATCGGGTTGGTGCAGGTGACAAAGATGAGAAAAGTATGAGTAGTCCCCTATGGAGGGGCTCCAAGAGTTCCTGAAGGTTTCCTCTGTGTGTGTGTGTAACTTAAAAAAAAAATTTTTTTTTTAAGTTAGGATATAACGTGATGCTGAGTAAATACAGATGTAGTGTTCTCATTTGTGAACTGTCATGGCACTTTATTTCCTTTGGTTAACACTTTATAAATAAATGCCTTATAGTTAGTTGCATATATGTGATTCATATGTAACTCACATCTCACTCATGCTTGACAAGGAGCTTCTTGAGAGAAATGACTTTGTTTTATTCTTTACCCATCATCACTCCCGTCTCCCACCTTGCTGGAAACTTGGTGCATATCAGATTCTTAATGAGTATTTGCCCAAGTTAGTAAAACACTTAAGAGCTGACCTCGATTTTACAGTTAACCGCTGATCAATATCAACATAGATTCATAATAGTGGCTGTAATAGTATAGTTAAAGTGAGGGTTTTTTATATCTTAGTATCTAATTAAGGAATGTGACAAGAGAAGTGTTACATTACTGAAAAATAAATGGTGGCTAATTAACAACACAAGTACCAGGACTTTGGAGGGTGTCATGGAAAAGGAGGATGTTGGAGACTTAGAGGGAGAATGGGGGTGGGGAGGAGAGGGAGGAAGAAGAAAATGAGAAAGAGAAAGAAATAAATGCCTTCCAGATGCCTTCATCCCTGAAGGGAGGGAATGGCACAAAACTGGAATTTCCTAAGAAATGGAAAAGCTTGAGCTCACTGGAAAATAAATGTACTTCTTTCTCTGGTGGTCAGTCTCATTTGCTTCAATGCTCTTTAACAAGATGGAGTGTCTGTATGAATCTAGGTCCATTCTATGAGCTTCTCATTGATTCATTTAGCTCCTCATCTTCATCTAATAAATTCCCTTTTGCTTAAGCTAGAATTACATTTTTTGCTCAAAAGTAAATAATCTTGGTGTAAACACAGCTCTATAATTGAGAGTTTGTAATGCATTATATCAATTTATATGAACTGCTTATCATCTACACTGAGTTTTTATAAGGTGAACATTAATTATATGTTATTAAATATTTAAGATTATGCTGCCTGTGAATTTTACCGGATTCAAATAATTATATTAATAGCCTGGTCATCTGTTAATAGCTTTATTTAAATATAGAGGTTTCCTTTTGCACTAATACCTTGAATGAAGTTGGTCAGAGGAATGATCATGTCTGTTTTTTAAGATGTTTCAAGCAGGGGGAAAGAATGAATTGTTGGGTAGAGAACAGATATTTTGGACTTTATTTAGGTCTTGGATTTCTCCTCATTCTAGATAGTTAAACCAATTGTATTGCCAAGTTAGGAGATTTGGGACAATAGCTAATGTAGAGATGACACATTTAAATTTGGGAAGTTAATCATAATTATCACCTGTGGGGTTTTAGGTATGTAACATTTAATTTCCTTGTTTAGTAATCTAATATTCTTTTCTAAATAACAACATTCTGATATGATCTATGGAACTATCCTGAAGACTTTATTGCATGAAATAAATTTAAAATGGGAATGTAACACTTTCTCAAATTATACAGCCTGAATAGCTGTACAGTGTTAGGGCTTCAATGCAGTATAGATGTTGGTTGATATATTTCAGTGAATGTACACATGAATGGACACTGAGAAGAGACTGTTGAAAGACATTTTCCCTTCCTGATGACTCATGTCTGAAAGAAATTGTCTTGAAAGAACAAGAAATGGATCCTTAAAATGTTTGTAAATTTTGAGTAGTCTAAAATATATTTGTGCATGGTTTTCTCCAGTACCACAATTGTGCATATATGATGGAGAACTGAGAGTTTCTAGCATTAGAAGGGGTTTCCTTTGGATGTAGTTATATTACGTAGAGAGTTGTTTTTGGTTATGAAAGGGCTCTGATAATTGGTTTTAAATCTTGAATTGTTTGTATTTATTCTTAAACATTCTTCTAGCAATTCGTTTCAATACAATTCAAGTTATCCTTGAGGAGTAACTACTAATTTCTGACAATACTAGTTGATGTGTGGTAAAGTCACTCTAGTCAAATGTGTGTATGGGTTGAAGGAAAGGAGGGACTTTGAAAACAAAAATTTGTAACTCTGACTTCAGTCTGAAGTCTTTTTTAAGTCTGTTTCTTCTGTCTTGGATTCCATAAAGTTTTAAGCTTCTCAAATATAAATTTTAAAGAGATTTTTATGTCAAGGCAATGTTTACTAATGCTATAGCTTAACCTGGGAATACTTACAATGAAATTGGATGGTCATACAATTTTCTGACTACCTCTAGTATTTGCTAGCCTTTGGGCTAATCCTCTGTCTGTATAAACATACATGTTTTAAAAAGTTTAGAAAGAATATAGTATAAGATATAAATAGTCTTAAAATAGGCAATTCATTTTCTTTTCTATTAATGCCATCAAATAATCTGTGCTAGTTTACTTGGAGTTTTAGACTTATCTACTTATTCCTGGAATTCTGAAATTTTACCATATTATGGAATTTTTTTTTAGTTATATCTTGGCTATATCAATTCAGAGGTTTTGATATTAAGAGAGTTAGCTACAGCAAAGAGTTCTCTATCTTTTCTTTGATTATAATATCTTCTTAAGGTCTAAACAATGGCCTAAGATGGACCACTTCTTAGAGTTTCCAACATCAAAACATTTTACTTAGCTACTTTTCCCTATATTCTCTTTTTTATTGTTTTTAAATTTGTGGTAAAATAACATCTAATTTTTCTATAATCTCAAAGTTCTTTCTAGTATACTTTCTAAAAACATCTATCTTAAGATATTACCCACAGGACAAATAGTTCTACCATCTGCTGAGAACTCAGCTGCCCCAGCTGTCCCTAAACCATTACTTCAATGAATAACTTTTGATACTGCAAGGCTGACTCCAGGTCTTTATGCTTGTTGGACTCTGAGTTCGGATTACTTCTGAAATTACTTGAAATTTTACAAAAGTTGTAGCCTGTGATTTCCTTTAATTTTCTTCCTCTATCATTTCAATCTCATTTATCATCATGCAGGATTCCTAAAAATTTTAGGCTATGAAGAGGGGGCCATTTCTTATATTCTAAGTTGTAACACCTTTGTCTTTTAAAAATTAACTTTTCTGGGTCTGGGGATATTTTCTACCGAATCTTTGTAAGAGCAGACCCTAATAGGTTATTCTGAGCCAATCTCAATTTAATCATAAATTACCCTATAAACTCAGTGTTATTAGCCCTATTCTACAGAAAACTAGTGGCAAAGTTCAGACCTAAAACTTTTGTACGTTGCATTATAATTTTTTAATTAAGCAGTCCTTTTGATTAATTCATGATGTAGACATTACATCATGAGGGTTCTTTGCTTGCATATCACTAAATAATCTTCTTACTAAATTATATGAAAAGAGAGTTGGTGGAAGCCTATAGAGTAGCTCAAAGAATCAGAAGAAAATGATGATGAATCAGTGTCAAAAGGAAAGAGGAAAACTAAGGCACTTACGTGTAGAAGCTAAATGACAGTCTTACTAGTACATTTTAACAGGAAAGAACAGACACCTATTCTTTTCAGGTTCTGTACTATTTTGCTAAAGATTCAAATTCCATGGAGACAGCTTCTGATAGACTAAGCTGGGTTTAAGGTTACTGTCTCCCCATTTGCAGGGAAGGGTTGGGCACGTGCCAAGACTGATTCCATTTGGGAGCAAAGCAGAGCATCAAAGCTATTATCAAAAGAGGAATTGATGTTGGGTAGGCAAATGCAACTGGTGCTCACTACACATAAGCTCCCTGGAGTCCTGGGCTTACTTAACTATGTAGCATGCATTCTCAGAACTAGAAATACACTTGACGTCTTCTGTGCAAATCAGCATTCACTGAACAAGGCTGCCCTAATTTGTAGAGCCGTGAACTATCGTTACTGCACTCTGCCCCTTATTCCTGTTTCCTACTATTATCCCACTCCTTTATGTGAGAGGTCAAAGATTGCTTTCCTGGACTATGAATCAATATTCAACTAAGACTATAACTATGTTTTCTCATTTATCGTTAAGATAGTGACAGAATAAATGATGTGGTAAAATAGCAAATAAAGCAAAATTTCAGTAATTAAGACTATTTGTGGAAAGGTCAATCTAAATTAGAGACGTCCATCTTATGGACTACTTTCATTCTAAATATCTATTGTAATTAGAAGAACTACTGCTAAGAAACTCTTGCCAAATAGAATCTTTTAAGGTCAATTTTAATTGAAGATGCTCTTGTAACGAGCACATTCTAAATTGAGATGTTAAGGTCCCTGAAGCCATTTTGCTCACTTTATTCTTTTAAGGACGTCAAATACTTTATAATATCACTTTTCATTTGTTTTCAGAATGGTTTTTTCAGAGTCTGTGTATATACCCATCTATGTCATGTTGGATCATCATGAATTTTTTGTTGATACATGCTGTACATGAATTTTTACTGTTCTTGAACAGGAATTGTTCACAACATAAATAATACATGAAATAATGTAACAAATAAATAATGAACATTTACTGTGTGGTGGACCCTCTTATAGGTAGCGGGGGTGCAGTAGTTAATATGATGACTTGACTTCATAGAGCTTAAAGTCTAGGGGAAAACCTCACATAATAAATTTTCTTCTTGGATTTAGAGTTTGATTATGTTACTAAAGAAACTCTTCTTATTTTTTATTAGAAACTCATCTACCACATAAAAGGTACCACATCTACATATTAGCAACAACAACAATAAAAAACAAGTAAACATGTCTATGGAAGACGGAGGAATTCTAAAAGAAATGTATGTGGCTATTGAACACATTAAATGTAGTTAGTGTGAGAGGAGCTGAATTTTTTTATTTTACTTAATTTTAATTGGTTTAAATTTAAGTATAAGTAGCCACACGTGACTAGTGATTGCCATACTGGACAGAACAACTTCATGCATTTACTCTAAACCTGGTTGTCAGCAGTGCATTCACAAAATCAATAGGTTTTGCCAGTCTTTGTCATATATGCTTGTAAAATTAGGAATCATATATACATTTTTAATTTTCAGAGACCCATACTGCTGAATGATGTCAAGTAAGTATTTTCCCTTCAAGTGTTTGATTCAAGTTGTTTTCTGTGACAGAACCAGTGCTGTCATGATGAGAAAATACATTTTCATGGATTCATTCATCTCTTAGATCTTGGGACTTTCACAATGAATACAGTGTTTCATGCTCTAGATTTACACTATGACCAGTGAACTTCAGTGGGTCCAACATTTGTGCATCATTCAGATTGAGATATGTATGATATTAGTTAACTTTTAGATTTCTTTATATGGACAGTACGTTAAGGAGTGTTTTGTGATTAGATTGAGGTTGGTATATTTAACATCTTCCTCATCTATAACAGTACAACTCATATACATTCTCTTTGTGATGTGTTCTTTTATTATTATTTCTTTGAAAAAATCTTGAATGTGTTTGGAAGGGAACCACAAACACAATCCAATTTAAATAGAATAATAACTTAGAACACACTTGAGCTCAATGTCATGTTTTCTAGAAACTCGAGTTATGTTTGGAAGGATTTGGGAAAATAATACATTTCTTTTAGAATTCCTCTGTCTCCCATCCAATGAATTGGGTCCAATAAAATGAATGTGGGAATTGTGGGAATTAATATTTGTTTATTGACAATCATGACTTTACTTTCTAATTATTTATGTGGATCCAAAGATAATCTAAGGATTTCCTGCCAGTATCCAAATATATCCATCATTCTATTACTTTTAATCCCTTCCTTCTATTATGGATATCTGTATCCTTTTTCCAATTTATTCAATTTCTACCTCAACAAATAGCTCCCATCTGATTACTTATAACTCTTTTCTGTTGGAGGTATTTGAGATTTTTAGACTAATAATACATTATATGCTGTCAAAAGCTCCTATGTATTTTAAAAATCCAGTTTATTTAAATTAATTTTTAAATTTCTACCTGGCACTTGAATTTTTGGGTGCATGCATACAAACACGTGCCCCCCCTACACACACACCGCATGATAATTTCAACCCTGAAAAATAAAACCTGTCTAATAATATAGGAATATTGAGTGTTGTTTGACCACTTATTACCAAACAATCCCATTATAAGTATTTGAAGTACTAAGTCTAATTCTGCTAATAAAATTTAGCAGTCTCACATTGTTTGGTTTCTACAAATGAAAAAGAGTATGAATCATACAGCTTTCCACTTATTATTTATCATTTGCTTGGTAAACACATATGACAAATTATCTATATATACAGAGATTGAAAAATTGCCTATTAATACTTTTTCTATTTGTTGTCTCCTTCTCTCTGTCTCTGTGTTTCTCTTTGTCCCTCTGTCTCTGTCTCTTGTCACTCTCACATACACTCAAATGCAAAATCATTTTGGTCCTTTAATTTTTAATTTCTTTCAGTAAAAAATACTCTAGAAAAAAAGTGATTTATTTTTGTAAGTTCTACTTCTATTAAATGTCTTCAACTTAATTATGCATTCAGTAAGACATGAAAATGACCAAAATTTATTGGAATTATGAGCCATAGAGATGACAAAGGTCTAAGCATCATCACATTATAAATGAAAAAACTGAGGTATAGGGAGATGAAATAATTTGCTTCAAATTGTATATCAAATGCACAACAGGCCTCCAGGTGGTTAAGACAATAGTCTCACTTTGTACCACTTTGTTAAAGGTTCAAATTGCAGTTATTGTCCAATTCTCTATACTACTTTGCCTCTAATTTATAATGTGTTTTTATAACTTTCTTTGAGTTGATAAACTAAGTAAATTTTTTTATTGAATATAGTTAATATGTAATAATATATTGGTTTCAGATGTACAACACAGTGACTTGACAATTATTTACATTACTAAATGCATACCATGATAATTGTAGTTACCATCTGTCAACATACAAAGAAATTACAGTATCATTGGCTGTATTTCCTGTGCTTTACCTTCCTAAACATATGTTTAAAAATACACTAGTTGAAGAAATTATAAAATTATTTCCTAAGTCTGTTGGCACCAAAATGTATGTTTTAGCTTGTTTCTACTTCCTCGAGCCTGCTCCCTAGATATTAATCTAAACCTACACAAATATTGATTAGCAAGTAGTAATTATGACTACGAGTAAAAGCAATGTAATTTTGTAAACTCTGGATTTTTGATGCTTAAGGGGTTTAGTTGAGATATTCAGGGAGTTGAAAAAAAAGTAATAGCCTGCCTATAACTTTAAACTCCTAGGAGTCACACATTTTCCTCTGCAATTATACTATATAATTGAAAATATAGGCAAACCAATCAATCATCCAGTATGAGAAGACAGATTAAAGAAAGGTGCAACAAGAATTTAACGTTGTAGTCAAATACTAAGAATGTTAGGAAATGTATATCCCTTACTTTCGAATAGATCAGAAAAATGAGATTTAAAATACTGTTATTATACAATTTCTCATTTTCTCTTTAAAAGATAATCATGTAGGTTATTTATGGACAATGCTTACCACATTATGACCAGTGGGAAAAAAGATGCAACTGATGGTCTGATTCCTGGTTAGTTTCAAGGTTAGAGGCTGCACTTGGCAATTTTACCACAGTAATTATAATGACATGATTGAAAATCAAGGTATCTGGCATTGCCACCAACTAGGGTGTCTGTCTTGGGTACAACTAAATGAAACACAGTCTCAAGGTCTTAGAGACCTGATGTTTATAAGAATATGGGATATTTAGAGGGGGTTTGTCATGCACTTGTTCAAAGGCCCTGCCTCACTGGCCAGTAGACCAATTATTTGGGGAAAGAAATGATGTGATTTGCGATGAGAGGATAAACTGTAGGATTTCTGAAATTCATTGAGAACCATTTGCACTTAGTAGCAGAGGATTTGTGTTCTAATTTCACATCATGACACTTAACATTTCTAGTGACTGTACACTACATGCAATTAGAGCCTCATGGAAGAGGAAGGTCATGGCCTTCTGAACTATACATCATTTAAGTTATTTTGAGGTATTTTACTTTCTTGCTGTGTGACAGTGATAATTTATCCTTCTGAGATTTGGTTTAATCACCTATCAGTTGTATAATAACATGCATGTTGGGATTATTGTGAAGAATAATATGCAAATATATGCAAAGCATTAAGCACAGTGTGTGGCACTCCAGCATTGGGGAAATCCTTAGCTGAGTGTGACCGGAGGGCAACTATTTTCAATCCCTCTCTTCTTTATTGTCCTGTAATTTCCCCAATTCCAAAATGAAAGTTGATTCCCGATTTTCATGTTTATTAGTTGTAGTTTGTACTATGTGATTATATTTTTCATTGAACACTAAGTACCTTGAAAAGTTTGTCATGAGTATTCTCAATTATCTCATTGTCCTTACAAAGCTCTGAGTTAAAAGGATCCCTCTAAATATTTTTAAAGACAGATGTTTAGACTAATTTAAAACACCTTGCATTTCAATTTGAAAAAAACTGTATTGCCCAGACTATGTAAGTCATATAGGCAGTCTCCCCTTCACAAAGGCATGTGAATGAAGGTTGTTGCTTTTAGGGATTGCTATATCTAAGCAAAATGTTACATTTGCTTTGAAAGCCATCCTGATTTGCTGAACACTCTCACAAGTCCTCCCTTTCGGAAGGTAGCATCCTGATGACCATACCATACAGCTTAGTAAATATGGAGTCAGATAAGCTTATTCAGCTACTTCTGGATTGTATGAGCTGGGCAAGTCACTTAACATCTCCAAGTTTCAATTTCCTCAGCTATTAAAGAGTTGTTCTGAGAATTACATAGGTGTTGGCCTATTTGTATAAACTTCCTAATATAATATTTCCCACATAGTAGGCACTCAGTCAATGGTGCCCAATTTTAATATCTTTATTGAGATGAAAATGACATAACATAAAATTCACTCACTTGAAGCATACATTTCAGTCCTTCTTGGTGTCTTAACTGAGTTGTGTAGCCATCACCACAATTAATTTTAGATCATTTCATAACCCCAAAATGAAACTCCCATGTCCATTTGCAATCAATCCTATTTTCTCCATTAGGGATAACTCTTCCCAAACTCTAAGCAAGCACTAATATATTTTCTGTTCCTAGAGAGCCACATACTCGGAATGTTTCATATAAATGGAATCATACAATATATGTTCCTTTGTGACTGAATTCTTTCACTTAGCAAAATGTTTTCAAAGTTCATCCATGTAGGACCATGTATTAGTACTTCATTTCTTTTTATTCCCAAATACCTAGAGGGTATTATGCTGAGTGAAATAAGCCAGGCAGAGAAAGACAAATACCATATGATTTCACTTATTTGTGGAATATAAAAACAAGACAAAACAAAATAAATACAATAGTAGTAGACTCAGACACTGAGCAGTGACTGGTGATTACCGTGGGGGAGGGTTTTGGGGTAAAGGGGCTCAAAATTTTTCAGTCATAATATAAGCTGGTCACGGGATGGTAGTACATCATGGAGAGTATAGCCAATAATTCTATAATCTTCCTATGTTGACAGATAGTAACTGCACTAGCTGGGGTGAGGATTTAATAATGGGCGTAACTGTTGAACCACTGTGTTGTGTACTTGAAACTAGTATAAGATTGTTTATCAACTATACCTCAATAAAAAATATTCCTTTTATTCCCTGTTGAATTCTGAATATATCCTCCTCTTTTTCCTTTACTGTCAAGACATACCTATTATCCTATTACCTTTCGTAAGTTAATGGTAAATAATTAAATAAAGGTGTCAGATATTTTCACACACAGAGTAAATCATGTTCTATTGTATGGAAATACCCCATTTTGTTCATCAGCTTATGAACATTTGGGAAGTTTCCACTCTATGGATGTTATGAATAATGCTACTATGAGCATTTCTGTATACCTTTTTTGTGTGGATGCATGTTTTTTCTCTTGTGTACCTGGAGTAAAATTTCTAGGTTATATTGTAACTCTGTGCTTAACATTTTGAGGAATTGTTAAGTGGCTGCACCATTGGCACCATTTTTAGTATCTTGACAATCACAACTGATTCTCAAATGAGAGTAAAATTGGGGTTGTCCCAGATTTGAGATACTTCCATCGCTGGTGTAAGAGATGTACCCGCAGACATCACCTGGGAGATCCCAGGCTTCCTAACACTTCCCTCTGCTAGGGGGCTTAGTGGAACTGAGCTGCTAATCTCCTTTGCTTTTTTAAAATCTCCAACTCTTAGAGGAACAAGAACATTCAGCCCTTAATGAGCCAGTTTTAGAGTCAGCCGAGTACTACTGGCTTCGAAGAAAATTAGGTTACTTGGATCTTTTTTTTATTAACTTGTGACATCAGGGAGACATCAAAAAACTAAAACACATAATTACCTGTTATTAAAATAAGTACCAATAAGGTGGCAAAACAGTATTTTGAAAATGACTATTTGGTTGTTGTAGTACCAACTGAAAGAAAAAATCTAGAAGTTTTTAGAAAATCAGCACAGTGATAGAGTCCACAGGATTTGGACACAGAACTCTTCCGCTAATAATCAAGGCAATGGGGATATGGAATAATCTGCTTATCCTTAAGTAACTTAAATAAATAATGTTGATTAGAGAACCTCTATACTTGATGTAGTGGTTATTAAGTTAAATAGAATTCATGTAATTTACATCCTCAGCTCACTCAGAAAACTTGCACTTCAATGGGGGTATTGCTTGTCAAATCAAACATTTCCCCAGCAATGACAAGGTTCATTAATTAAGTGAAAGCTACTTAGATTTAAGTATATATAGTTAGAGGCATTGTTATAGTGTATAATTGGCCTGTCTAAAACTCTTCCATTTAGTGTTTGAGAAATCAACTTTATTTTTCAGAGTGCTATGTTGTTTACTTTAGATTCAAGAATAAGTATTTTAACTTTGAAACCTGCCCGTATTAACTCTTTTAAAACAATTCATTGAGTGAAATAAAATGAAGTGCAATCCAGAAGTCAGACAGGGTAAATGGCTGAAAACCTTCCACACTTTCTCTTCTCTGTTAGCCTTATGTAGTGAATTAAGTTTTCACTATGATTTAAGGGTCACTGGAAACCTTCTCTACATTTGTTTTCCTTGTAAAGAAAAATGTACTTGCAAACAACTTTCACACATTTTACAAAGAACTGCTGGTAGAGCCCGAAGCAGAAGAAAGCACATAGTCTGTTTGTATTTAGGAATAGACAAGCAGAGATCTCCATACAATGAAAATGATGGGGCAAATGAACGCGCACTCTCCTTTAAGCTCCAGTGAAGTCTGCTGGTCCTCTTGGTGTATCATCTGTAAAGTCTGGTAGGTTTGATTGAAGTGGGTGTGTGTATTAAATAAGGAAAGCAGTTTATAGACCAAGCAATCCATTAATGCATAGAACAAGAGAAAATTATATGCTCTGCACACAATATTTTTAAAAGGCAGTCCAGGCTACAAGTAATGTTGGAAGTGCATTAAACATTTCAGAAATGCTGGCTGTGGCTGTGGTCATAGCTGCACATCAATTTTTAAGTAAAAGAGAAATTAGTGAAAGCAACAATAGAGCCACAATATTTTTAATATGCTAACTCGTGTTTCAAAAAAGGTTGATAAGATAGGAACATATGCCACCAGTTATGAGGTCAATGTGGTAATTAAAACTTGATGAGGTGCATTAATATCTGAGATATAATTACTGATGTAGAAATAATAGCACAGTGTCCAGGACTTTAACAATAACAACAGAAATTTAAAAGGAGAAGGTCCAAATCATCTTATTTTATTGAGTAGCAGGGAAAACAAAAATAATGAAAAGCTTGAGAAAAGATAATTGTTGTTTAGGGGCTGGAAATAGGCAGAACTGATCTTATTTTATTCTAAATTCTGGAAATGTGGAACAATAACTTAAAACTATCAAAATACCACTGTCAGCTATATGAGCACATGTAACAGTCCTACATATTCAGGTACTGTTATAATTTAGCTTGCAAGTGGATGTAGTTTTGGGTATCTAAGTCTTTATTGTATGGACAATTATGGGGGAATAACTCAGCAACTGATTAACATGCAGATGGGCAGTAACTCTGCCTTTATTCTGGATGTCCTATGACATAGAACCTTCTTAATAGTAGTCCCAAACACATCTGTTAAATATTTCAATGTTTGTAAAATATTTAGAACAGTGAGTGATACAGCAAGTACTACACACATACTTGTTAAATAAAATGCTTTCAGTTTCACAATTCCCAACAAATTTTAAATCTTGTCTTTTTATAAAGGTGATACATGTGACAGGAATATAGTCCATTGTTTATCACACCCTGAAGTAAATACCGAGATGTGGCCACTTGATAGATAATTCACCAGGATTTACCACTATTTAGGACATGATACACAACATAACACTTGGCAGGTCCGGTTGGCCAATTTCCTTTAGCGATTTTCTTTGGGGCATCCTTAGTATTCTGTGTTAGTCTTTAAACATAACCACTTAATTCAGGGTGACAAAGCATGATATTGAGTGCTCAGATCAATGTTCTGTTCACAAATCCCTTACCTTTATCTGAGATAAGCACAGAGCCATTGCTAGAAGCAATAGTCTCTGGACAGCTTTCTAAACAGCCGATGACAAGTGATGTTTCTGGTGGGAGAGGTTTAAAGTGGGAGAATGAGCCTTATGAGGCAGAGTGAGATGAAATCTCTCTTAATTAAGAAGTCCCTCCTCTAAAATGTTCTTACAGAATAAAACAAAATTGATAACAAAGCTTCCTTGTTTCTATCTCATGGTATCTCATGGAATATCATTCTAAACCACCACAAGAATGTTCTAGAACTCTAGGCCAGATGGCAGCTGAAGTCCTTTACCCACTGTGCAGTATGACTTCAACAAAAATTTCACATATCAATGTATCTTATATAGCTGGTATAGCCTACTGAGTGCATTTCAGTATGGATTTAAATGGTTGGAATATGAACTTTAAAAGTTTTAGTATGTGAATCCCCCAAAATAGGCTAAAAAATATTCGGTAGACAAAAAAATATTAGACATAAAAGTAGACACAGATTTTTTCATTAAAACCCAAATAGCCATTTTTTGCTAGTTTCCTGAAGTCCGACTGTGGAAGTGATCCTTTGGTGTTTGACCAGGTGCCTTTTAAAATGCACTAACCTTCTTCATAGCTTCCCAACTTTTTTCCTGCCAGAGTACATCTCATTACAAAAAATAAAAAAAGATGATTACAGAAAGAAGTAGAATTTCTACAAGATCTTTATTTGTAAAAAGGAAAAAAGAAATCACTTTAGATAAGTCCAAAGAAAAATTCTCTATAAGAATCAATATTAGAGGCAATGTATTAGAAGAAAAGCATCACTCAACCACCTGGTGCCTTTTGACATGTGAAATAAATGCATCCCCAAAACTTCTGTTGCTCTTCCAACTTAGGTTACAATTTACTTATTATTTCACCAACATTATGATCAACATCGTGGAATGAAAATGTGAATTTGAGTCAGGCAAGGCAAACGTAGTTATGTGAGTACTTTTTGTTTACTTGTTTGTTTGCAGAACTTTCGTCCTTTCTTCAAGAATATGAGGATGAGGGTGACTTGATGGTCACAGCGATGATCGTCGATCAGGAGGCATCAGAACAATCCTATGAGGAGTGTGGGTGTTTTGCACTGAGCGCATCATGTATGGCTTTCCAAAAGCTGTGAATTTTGTCCAAGAACACAATCCTCTCTGATAGGAACGTTGTGAGGCTTCCTTGAGGAAATCCATTCTTTGTAATAGCTACCTGGGTGAGTTTGCCATATAACAGCACAATTGTTATGGTGTGCAGCATCTATGACAGTAATTCATCTATGTGATATTCATTTACCTAAAATATTGAGTGAAGGCTAATATATAGCAGGTCCTCTGCTGGGCACTGGAGGTTCAATAATGGTCAATGACGTCATAATCTGCATATAAGGACTTTAGGAACTTAAAATTCAGTGGAGAAGAGAGACTTTAATCAAATAACCACACCAATAAGCACATCATTAAATGTACGATAAGTTTGGTAAAGGAAAAATTCAGGGAGCTAAGAATGTCTACAATAAGGAGATATGACCTAGTTTGGCAGTGTGGTTGTGTGGCTGAGAAAAGAGATGGGTCAAAGTCGGGGAAAACTTCTCAGAGGGAATGATGACTGAGCTAAAATCTGAAGGATAAGTGGATATTAAATAGTGGATATTGTGATATTTGCTCAGATTCCCCTCAGAGCCCATGCATCCAACTCCCTAGGTACTGAGAACAGGGGCTGCTGTTTGCTTACAGCTGTGTCCTTCACTGGAAATTGCCCTAAGCCTCAGGGGACTGTATTGTTCCTGGTTACAGCTCCCCTCTCTTCTAGGGGCCAATGGTAGAGGTGCAGATACTAAGGCCCTGTCCTTTTACTTCTATGAGAAAACTCGAGGATCTTCCCAGCTCCAGATCTTCCCTTAGGATTGTCTGAGGTCTCAGCGTAATGTCATTGTGTTACAGATCAAATTTTCCTTCTTCCCAATCCTGCTTCCTTGCAGCTGTACCTCCTAAAATCACTTCCCAGTACATTTCTGCACATACTTATCTGCCTTAAAATCGGTTTCCAAGGTGCCCAACAGAAGGCCCTTGTTAATAGTGGTCCGAGGAAGCCGAATCTAAAATGGAATTCCGGAGATGGATCACTTGCCAGCTCTCTGGCCTGAGGACCCTGTCACTGTTGATAGGTGGTGTAGCGGCCGGCCCCGGCATGTTGTAGTGGTACAGATCAAGTGTTAAGACCTACGCCTGTGGTGAGCTGGAATGGGATGCTGGTGGGAGGAGGGGTGCTAACTGAGGCATTGCTTTTGGCCCTTGAGAGGGAAAAGGAAAAATATATAAGGACTATGAAATTGGATTGCTAAGTGCCACTGATTCACTAAAAAAGAGATTTTTACAGGCCCAAGGTGACTAATCACCTATTTTAGGCAACATTTAGAACAGGAGAGCCTAACATACAATCAGAGAGCGAAAACATGGAGGACAGTGATCAGAACCGAATCATAATAATAGTGGGAATTCAGAAAGGTTGGATCCTGATTCCTGGCAAATCTCTTCACCAAGGTCAAAGCCCTAATAAGGAAGGAGTGGGACACTGAGAACTGGGGTGAACATATTTGGGAAGTTCGAGATTGAGGACCTTGAACTTATAGATTCCCCTGACCTTTCTGGGCCTGCAGAATGGAACAATGCCCCCTTATTAGAAGATAGGTCCCTCTACCCTATCCTCCTACAAATGAATTTGCCTGAAGATCATTCAGATGTCTCAAATGAGGAAAACAGCTTACAGGACAAGGAAGTAGCCCTGAAGGACAGGAGCCACCACTAATAGGGCCAATTGGCTCAGCAGGAGCAGGGAGGGGCTGTGCTGCATGATGGGGACAGGATAGAATGTGTTTTGAGCTCAGGTGACCTACTAAAGCATCTCGTGTGCTCTGTTATCCAGTTTCAATGGTAAATGGAAAAATACACTAGCCATTGTCTGAGAAGGACATGGTAACCAGTGGGACTCAGGACCCCCAGGAGTAAGGGTCTCAGTTGCTCCCCTAGGCAAGCCACTGCCTAGAACAATGGAAGAGCTACCAGGGGTGAAGGGAATCTAGGACGTGTGCTGGAGGAGAGGATAAGGAGTATGACTAGAGGATGAGTATTAGTTATGGCCTTGAGGTCACCTGGAACGACTCAGATTGTGTTTCTTTCCATTTACTCTCAAGCTCCCCAGGAAATAAAACCAATCAGCACCGTAGGAAAGGTCTTCCCACATGGGCAAACTTCCTACAAACAGCAAGTGACTCTGATGGTGCAAACACTGTGGTACTTCACTCAAGCCCTTCTTCAGGGACAATGCATCCCACTCCCAGCTGGTGGAAATCAGTTGCTGAGAGGTCACTGCTGTGTCCTTCCTCAGGGGTCACCCTCAGACACAGCTGCAATGATTGTTCATGCCCTTCCCAGGAGCAGCTGGTGACTAGTGACTGGCTATTGTGAGGATACAAACAACAGCCTTTTTCTACCACTTGGGACTGGTTTGAAGGACTACCCCAGCTCCAGAGCTCACTTTTGGTGGGCAGATGTCACAGAGGCAACTTCACTTCCTCACAGGTGTAACCCCAAAGACGTGCCTCCTGAGACCTCCTGTGTGCAATTTTCTGTCTTTTATGGATTGAATGTTTATGCCCTCTTGAAATTTATATCTTGAAGCCTAATCCACAGTGAGGCTGAATTTGGGGATGGGGCCTACAAAGGTAGTAATTAAAGTTAAATGAGGTCATAAGGGTGGAACCCTGATCAGGTAGAATTCGTGCCCTTATAGGAAGAGACACCAGAGAACTTGCTCTTTCTCTCTGTGCACATGCACATAGGAAAAGCCATGTGGGGACAAAGCTAGAAGGGGGCAGTCTATAAGCCAGGAAGAGAGCTCTCACGAGAAACTGAATTGGCTGGCACTATGATCATAGATTTGTAGTATCCAGAACTGTGAGAAAGTAAATTTATATTGTTTAAACCACCATACTCTGTAATATTCATTATGGCCACCTTAGCAGGCCATCTTGGCCTGTTTGCAGTGAACTCAACCTAAATTCAACCTAAAATGTGCCAGAGGCTATTTGGTATATGAGTCCAGAGCTCAGAAGAGGACTTTGGGCTGTAGAGTTTTGGAAATAGTTCTGAAGAACTCTGGCAATAATTTTAAATGTACAGACTTTAAAGGTGTATTTTATGACTCTTTACTTGAAAAGAAAAAGAAGAGTCTATAAATTTAAAAAATAAAAGTAAATACTTCTTTTGGCAGTTTTTATTTCAACAATTTTAAAGCTGCCATGGTAAGACTTCCAAAGAATGATTTTGGCAATGCAGAACACATGGATTATTATTACTTTTTAAGTACACACAGATACCACAGACAGGTAAATACAAATATATTTATGTCATTGAATCTATCTTTAGCAAACTGTTGACATGTTTTTGGTCCAGCATAATAAATAAAACAAATGTTAGGGTATAACCAGGAATTGTGCAAAAGGATCATATCCTCTTTAACTCCACTGCCTATAAACTCTTTCACCCCCAGAGCCAACCATTATTAGGGTCTTAAATGTAAGGGAAGAGGAGGAAAGTGGATTAAAGTGGGAGAAGTGTTGAAGAGAAGAATTAAAACTAATAAAATAAAATAAAGGGAGACTGTGGAAAAGATAAAACAATACTTAAAAGAGGTCAAGATGAAAATGAAAGAAATATTCTATAATAGAGCATCTGTTTACAAACCAGGGAGAAATGCTAAGGCTACACACACATTGAAGAGTTCTGATAATAACACACAGACACACAAACACACATGCCGCACATACCTATAACTCAATCCATCTCTCTGTCCCTTTCTGTTTCAACCACTTTGTCCCACAGGATATTTTTAACATCTTCTCTGGTTTGAAGCAGAAACAAAGGGAACTACTCTTTCTTTTCATATTTCTGAACACAGAATCAAATACAAGATGGGCTTTGATAAATATACACACAAGCACTGTGCCCACCGCAGGCCTCTAAGGAATCAGGTCCCCTAACAAAAGCGGTAGTCAGGGTCTCTTTTTGCAACAGGAAATGGCTTGAAATCCATCTTTCCATCTTCTCTCAGTTCATTCTATAATTCATTATTGATTTGAACCATTTCAAAACTGATGACAAAATGAAATTCTCTACCAAGTAGAAAACGGTTTTCTTTCCACAATGAATTCAATGGGAGAAGTGTAAAAATTAAACAGTGTCCCATTGTATGGAAAACCTTTCCTCTTCATCGATAAAATTAATTCTTTGTCAAGTGAGTTTAATTCTCCTTGTAGCTGCTGCCAAATAATGGATATTAAGTCTAACAGTTTCCCACTTGCTTTGGGATCTAAGAGAGTTATTATATTTTCTTTTTCCAGGAGTTTTGTTTTCACATTTCAGAGTGAAAAGTATGTTACATCCAAAACTAGCTTTTAAGAGGCACTGTTTGAATGGAAACTTGTAATTTCAGATTTGGCTAATGTTTCCAGAGAGGCATCTATCTTTCAGCACCTCACAGTTTTCTGTCTGTTATGATGTGCCTTAAACCTAGAGCAATATGCTTTGGCCATAAGATCCTTTAGAGCAAAGCCTAGCTTTTGTTTCTCTACCCCTAGAACATAGCGCACTGATAGGTCCACCATAACTACATTTGCAGCTGCAACTGATTGCTTTCATCTTGTTTAATTCTAAAATCACTTATTTTCCAAAGTCTCATATAACGTGTGAAAATGTTAGAAAATGTTAGAAAATTTCCCACTCTTGCCATCCTTCTGTTTCTTCTTTGGGCTATGGTGCACTTTTCCCCATGAGTTCTGAAATCATTCCAGAGTTCAGCTTTAAGCAGCTTCAAGCTGTTCTTAGTTTTTAAGACTTATTTCATAGTTATTTTTTATTTTCAAAAAATTAGTCTGACCTCCCTCTATCCAGGACAATGAGGCAAGTATTTAATATTTATTGAGCTGTTTCTACATGGATACAGCAGCACATAAATGACATATTAAAAATGGAAATTTGTTGTATTTTAAAATTATTGCAGAACCAAAGATGTTTCAACATTATATATATAAAATATGTTTCTTTCTCCTACTGCTATTCTCTCACCCTGAGTATAGACATGCATTAGTTTCCTAGGCAAGAAGTTCTTCATATCAATTTCCTCTCTGCTTTGTAAACACCTCTTGAGGCATTTTTACAAGAAAATGAGTAAATGAATTGAGTCTGTCCAGAAAACATTATCACCTCACTTGTGAAAGAAAAACTCATATACAGTCAAAATTGTCTTCTCCATGATTTCAGATAAAATCCCCCTGAAAACATTTTATAAACCTAAAATGAAAGTGTTTTATTTCTCTGAGAGGTTTTCTACTGCAGCAAGTTTGGGCTATTGGTAACTTTCTTTGACTGTATATCTGTCTCCAAGCCACCTTCTAATCCATGTGCTGGAAACTTCCACTGGGGATTTAGGTGATCTTGTTTACATAGGGATATAGCCTCACTCTGGAAAGATTAATATATTCTTATTCCTCTGCAGGTAATATATTTGCTAAGACAAGGGAAAAAATGGGGAGTAAATACAAACACACACAGATATATATAGAGAGGGTTTGTATTGTTTCTGTTGACCCTGGTACTTAAAATGAGACTTCAGTTAAAGTTAATGAATGACACACAGATGTCCCTGCATCACTGCTGCCCCTCTAATGCCACCCATTGCACGTTTGTAAAAATAAATCAAAGCACATTACGTAATGATCTTGAGTGGAAAGGTTCTTTTCATAGACATTTGATGTGAAATCATAATAAAATGAGCCAAATACCTGACAGCTCCCCAGAACAGAAAATTTCACCAGTACTTCTTATAGGCAGAGCAATAAGGAGGGCCAAAAGAAATGGAATATTGAAATGAAGAAATCCTGGGGTAATTGGCTCTGAGTCTCTGGGCTATTTCTTACTACGCTGGTATCGGTGGGCAACACCCACAGGCAAGCAATATACTTCCCCTGAGATATAAAGGAATTAAAAAATGGGCCTGAGACACGGGAAGTTTCCTTCAGTGTCTCAGAAATCTAAGATCACTAGGTAGCATTTTTTGATCTCCAGGAATATTGTTCACTTCTTGTTTATTTTCTTCAAATGCACTTCTTCTGTAAAGTGCAATAAAAATTTTCAGCAGAATTATCAGCCAGCTGTCACTTAGCGCCTTGCTGTAAAGCAGCATCTACTCCCTGAGGCTCAAATTTTAAGTGGATCAAAACTGGTCCTTTATAACCAAGAACTTCATGCCTATAGACTTTCTGAATAGCCTATTTATACTAAAGTGTATTCTGCTTAAACTCCTTAAAATCCTCTATCCTGGTGTTAGTAAAAGAATCTTTGATAATGTCAGTATGCAGTAAAATCTCCTAGGCTGACACCCTCTTGAGTGGAATGGCAAGAGGTTGAACCTCGATTCTGGAGAGGATGGATGCATTTGGAAGGACAGTAACAAAGAATTTATATTTTTAGGAAGCACACTTAAAAGAGAATGTTGAGTCAGACAGTGTAGGCAAAATCTGAAAAAATCATCTGGCCTTTTTTCCAGGCTGCTTTGCCCCTCTTTCTGTCTCTGTGTCCTCATGGTATAGAACGCATGCATTTGGCAGGAGAGAAGCAATAGCCTCATGCTGTTCCCAACAAAGTCTGTTGCACTTCTTGTCATAGATTTATAAGAAAACACTATACACATTCAACGTATTTTGGGCACCATCCATTTACCAATTTCTATATTGGTCAGTCATACCTATGTTATTTTGTTTAATTTTTCAAAATAACCCTGTGAAGGAGGCATCATTAGGCAACAATCATACAGAGAAGACAGTTGCAAAAAGTAAGCCTCAGAGAACATACGCAACTCATTCAAAGTCATATAACCATTAGGTCCCTGAACCAATATTTGAATCCAAGTCTTTCCAGGGAATTCTGTGGTGTCTCCATTATTATTTGATGCTATTTTGCCCAACTAATTGGTAAGTCCACTGTTTCAGTATTCTTTCCTTGTTCTCCATTGAATTTAGTGTGTTTTGCAAGGTTATCTGCTACAGTAGTCTCAAACACCATTGTCCAAGGGGTGTATACAGAAAAAACAGATTCAGGTCTTAGTAGAAGCAAGTTCCTTTCCAGTATGGCATTTTGATGACCCTGTCTTTGATGCAGCCACTTTCCTGCAGCTTCATATTTCCGTGAAGTTATCAAGCTTACTTTTGAAGAGCCATTTAAAAGGCATTCAGAATCCTCTGTCGCAGAAGCAATCAGTCATAGCATAGGGCTTTGCAAGTGATTGCTCTTGTGACAATATGATGCCATGAAAGGGAAAGATGTTGAGTATAGCTGTAGTTCTGTTCTCTATAGAGAGCAATCAATATCTCAGAGTGGTGGATGGTGGCCTTGTGAAAGTATTAAAAATTCTGCACAGTGTCTGCCACCTCTTTGGATAGGCATACCATTATTCTCTCTGGACCTGATCTTTCCTGTCAGGCTGGAATGTGTGTGGGCTTGTCAGAATAAGGAGGAGTGAGGTAATGTGGAGTCCCAAGAGACGAAGTTAGGGGCCAATTTACTGATGCTGCAGAGAATTGGAAGTCCAGGAGTCAGAGACCCAGGGAGAGGCGAGAATACACTTATTCTCAGTTTGTATCTTTCCCTCGCATTCCTTCCATCACGTCCTATTATGTGACCTTTATCTTGTCCCTTTTGTACTACTGAAATTTTGAAAACTCATGTTCCTGCTTTAAGTATCATCCCATCAATGTATTAGAATGTTATTATGTTACTTCTCTGTCTGGAACTCTTTATTGGTCCCATGTCTCACATGATATAATCCAAGTGTCTTCCTGTAGTCAGTGAGGACCTATATGATCTGACTTCTGCTTACCATTAGCATTGTCTCCAGACATACTCAGTGTGGTTCCTTGGCCATACTGTAATTAACTGTTTTTATTTTATTTTGTTTTACTTTTCTCTATGCACAATGTTATTCTATAATCAATGAATTTTCTCATGCTGGCTCTTTTTAATGGACTGTCATACATTTTTTTCAAACTAATTCTCCAGATAAATTTCTATTTATATTTCAAGAATCAGCCTTACTGTCATATCTTGTTTGAAGTGCTCCCTCCCCACCTGTTATATGTGAACATGAACTTCTCTACCTTTTCCCTAGTATACCATACACATATTTTTAGCACTTTTTCATATTTTATTCACATGTATCTGTTTATAGTTCCATTTCTACCATTAGTCTTTACATTCTTTTAAAAGCAAGAACTATGTTCAATTAATGTAATGCAGATGCTTTTCTTTTCAAATAATAAAAACCCTGAGTAAAGCTAGCTTGGGATGGGGAAATGTGGAATGGGGGAGGAAATGTGTCTATTAGTGCATATTTTTAAGAAATCCAAGGGGAGGAAATCTAGCATCTTGTGAAGAGGATCCAGTCTTTCAGACAGTTTTGTAAGCTTTTGTTTTTTCATCTCTTCCTCCATCTCCATCTTTATCTCTCTGTATAACTTGGGTCTCTTTGTCTCTGCTTAGAGTTACCTGCAGTCACACTCTCCTTAAGAACTGTAACACAGCTGTTGGTAGCCTTGGGTTGAGATCACTTTATAAGTTAAATAACAGAAGAGAGTGACTTTCTACTTCCAAATGTTTTCAGACTATGTTCTGTGGAGAGATTTTGATTGACCAGGGCTGGGTTCTGTGTCTGCTCCCACTGCTAAAGTTTGGGTATTGCATTATTTAATAATTCACCTGAATTACATGGATTGGGAGAGTGGCAGTTTCTCAAAGAAAAGGAAACTGAGCAAGAAAATAGAAAATATGTTATATACAAGAAATATGTATATATACATATACACACATGTATATACATGCTATATACCTAGAAGATGAAGGATTTGTTGAACGAATGC
The DNA here is from genome assembly GCA_032199065.1 of Smutsia gigantea. Classification (NCBI taxonomy): domain Eukaryota; kingdom Metazoa; phylum Chordata; class Mammalia; order Pholidota; family Manidae; genus Smutsia; species Smutsia gigantea. Next base: position 44,310 of record JAVSCE010000887.1, on the reverse strand, counting down.
ATAATTGGATATAAGTAATTTTTAGTCTAACACAGAGAAGCATATGAATTAACAAATGGTGACCAGGGAATGGGAAAGGGAAAGGACATTCTCTGGAGTGATTAGACACTGTTGTCGGTTGTCTGATTATTATTATTATTTTACAATGCTGTGGTTATCAGTATATCACATTCGTGCAATTGTCACCACTATCTTATTCCAGTACATTTTCATCAGCATAAAAGAAACCTATAGCCATAGGCAGTGTACATGTTTTATAATGAAATCTTAGAGTGAATGCTTATCTACACAGTACCACCAGGAATTTGATAATGTGTGCAGTGAGAGATCATTAATCAAAGCACACGTGGGAAAATGGAATGATTTGGTTGTTTGTGTCCTACTCCTTGCTTAAATCCAAGAAACTTGGCCTCGCAGGAGGGTCTGCTGAATGACTAGCTGTGGTAAAAATGAAGAAGTCCCTGTTTCCCTTTTGAAGACAAGCTCGTCTTCTCTAGAATCCATCTTCCTCTACTCTGATGCTTTTAGAGTTGTCAGAGAAAATTAAAGAAAATTTAAAGGATTGTCAGAGAAAATCAAAGAAAAAAAACCTCAAAGTACATCTTAATCACATCAAAATCAATACATTTGATATGCAAATCTAACAGTTTTCATACTGTAATAATTTATTAGTGTCCTCTAACTAATAGCTGTAGTCTTAGACAGTAGAAAAGTGTTACATCCAGTAGCATATTCTCTTGCAGAGGTGCTTTGAAACATCAACAGTCTTTCTCAAGACCCAGAGTCTGTTTGTCTAGATGTAATGGTTACCTCTGAATGTTATGCAGATTATCACTGTCCTCCTGTTTTTCACCTTCCCCTTCATGAGGAGAGGAGCCAGTAGTCTCCTTTCCCTTTGTTTTGCATTCACTAAGTCTAAGCTCCCAGATAAACCAACCAATAAAGAAACTTAAAGTATAGTTTGGAATGCACAGAGAGAGGGACGAGGAGATGGGAATTGCACTCTCAGCACCATCAAAAGCAAATTTTACTCAACCATACAGTATGGGTTCCAACAGAAGATAATTTGGCCATAGTTCCTTATTTAATACATATGCTGTCTTTGCAACCTTGAAACATTAGAATAACTCAACAGGCACTAGTTAAAAGGCTGGAGGAAAATGAATGTATCTATCAAGTACCTAAAAGAGCAGAATGATATATCACATAAGACAGAGGAGTTGTTTTGGTTTTGCCAGTGATAAGCTTTGTGATCTTCAACAAGCTGGTTGATTTCTTTTGGCCTCACCAGTGAAGGGCCACAGTTACATGGAAAGAAATTTTCTTGTGCCTTACTAGAAGGTAGTCCAAGACTACCAGTTGGAAGTTATAGGAAGCACACAGTAGACACTTGACATATTGCATTGATTTATGGGGAAACATAAAGAAGACCTGCTTAATAATTAGAAGTGTTTAAGAAAAAAATAAATATTTTTCAGTCCTTAGACATGTTCATGTAGGGTTTGTGTGATTGTGAAACATATGTAGAAGGAGTAGCTATTTGTATGGCATTTTACTAGGGATGATAGTTTGAATAATTCATCTTAAAACCCCTATTGAAAAACTTTAACTTTGAAGTTGCCACATACAATAATTATATTAACAGAGTGCCTATAAATACATAAATAGCTTTTCAGATGAAGGGAGTTTTTGCTTTTATCAATGAGTCAGATGTTATTTAGTGCCTACACAACAGTCATTTTCCTTGAAAATTCCTTTGAAAATAGAACCCTAGTATTCTCTTGACCCTGAGCAACCAAGTGCTCCAGCTTGATTTCCCTAAGATTATCGCATGAATTCCAGTCCCCTTGGTGCTAATTAGCTTAGTAAAGGACATGTGATGCTGTTATGTCCAGTGAGAAATGAAGAAACCTTATCTAGGAAGAATTGTTGCTATTAAAATAGGTCATAAGTAAAGGATATACACTCTTCTATTTTAGTCTTTGATTGTAAGTGTGTGAAGAATTAATGCTTGGAGACTGCTGTTGCTGACATACTTATTTATATGGTATGGGTATTGTGATCATTAATTTTATGTTTCAACTTGACTGGGTCATGAGGTACTTAGATATTTGGTCAAAAAGCATTCTGGGTGTTTCTGTGAGGGTGTTTTTGGGTGCAACTCATATTAAATCAGTAGACTGAGTAAAGCAGATTGCCTCTCATAATGGAAGGGGGCCTCATTCCATCAACTGCAAGCCTAAATAGGACAAAAGACTGACCATAAATAGGATAAAATTCTTGTCTGATGGTCTCTGATCTGAGACAGTGGCGTTTCCTGGTTCTACATCAGCTTCTGGCCTTTGGGCTTGAATTGGGACATCAGTTCTGTAGATCTGGGGTTTGTTAGCTTCCACAAGCATGCGAGCCAATTCCTTATAATAAATCTCTTTGTTCATATACACACATATCCTATTGCTTCCATTTCTGTTTCTCTGGAGATCCTGACTAGTATAGTAATACAGGTGTATCATATATGGAAGATGAGCAAAAGATAGAGAGTGCCTGGTTCTTAAATGACATAATTGGAAAATTAATTAATCAACCCTGGTACCAGATGACTTTCATATTTCTTGTTATGTCATGGAGAGAAAGAGATATGGAGGAGGAGAAGGGAGGAGAGATCCTTTGTGTTTGATTCATTTGAAATTGGATCTTTTATTACTTGCTACTTGCAGCCAAAAACACACCCTAACTGTAACAGTCATGGATACTTACACGGAGTGTTCTCTCAGGTTCCTTCCTGACTCTAAGATTCTGTGGTTTAAGTGCTCTGTGCACCTCACAGGATCATGCAATTTTCAGGAACCATTAGCATTTGTTTTATGATAAAACTAAAATACATCCCATGGCCCCTGAGTTGACAAATCTTTATGGATATTTTTTAAAAATCACATGTCTGTAGTAATAAAACGATGCAGGTAAACATTAAATACAAGTTGAAGTGGCTTCTAACATGATCCTTAGCTACTTAATGCTCCATAAATTAAAACTACCCCTAATGTGTTTAAGTGCTAGGTTAGCCAATACCTCCTGATTTTGCCATCTTCTTGTATCTTCATTTCTGTTCCATTAAACACATTTTCCCCTACACTTTTTGTTCTGGAGTTTCCCTTTAAGTATACATATGCTTCCTCTGCCTGTTTCTGGTTAGTCTCCTTTGCAATTGTTCCCAGACAGAAACAGGAAAAGCATGTGTATAATTCAGTGTCTCTCTTGCTCAGTTAAAAATATTGTAGAAATGCAGTCACTCTTAAATTATGTTGACAAGATGAAAAGATTTTTTAAAATGCCAACAATAAATAGTCTGAGGTATAGAACAATGAAATGGCAGTTTATTTGTTTCCCCATTCACACAGTTGATTAAGCATGGTATTTCAACAACTCATGGTAAAAAATATACAATGTCAGCATCAAATACTTTTCAAAGACATTTCATGAAGCTTCACAGATTAAAAATGTGCTTTGGAGTTGAATGCTGTGTGCAACAAAATGTAGAGTTTATTATTCAGGAAGGTACATGAGTCACAGTTGAATAAAACCTATAGTGTATCCTATTGAAAGTGTGGTAGCAACTAACATTCATAGAAGCCTCTTATTCCATGTGTGGAGTTGGTTTCTGACATGTACTAGGGACTCTGGACCCCATGCAGTTGAAAATCCATATATAACTTTTGATGTTCCAAAAACATAAGTCCTAGTAGTCTACTGCTGACCAGAAGCCTTAATGATAGCATACACAATTAACATATATTTTTATGTTATAGGTGTTATATATTGTATTTTTACAATAAACTAGAGAAAAGAAAATAAATTTTTTAATTGTCTCAAGTCTTCAAAAAATTTGCCAATGTACTTATTGAAAAAAAAAGCCTATGTATAAGTGGACCCACACAATTCAGACCCATGTTATTCAAGGGTTAACTGTAGGTATTAAAGAACTAAAAGGAAAAAAATAGAACACTCAGGCATCATGGAGGTAGCAACTATAGGAAGCAGCTATTACTCCTAGGAGTAACACTCCTAGTAATACTCCTGACCAATCAAAGGGGAAAGGGTTAAAGTCATCAAAACATAGACATTTAGAGATGAGAGCTTAAAGCTGAAACTTTTGACCTCTGAGGAGGGGTCCTTCTCTACGGCATCTGTAAGGAGGCACTAAGAATCTGGTCTATAAGAGTTAAAAAAATTCCAATATGAAATCAATTGCTGCTAGTGAGATAAATTGCCATTATTGAATTGAAAATAATTTGCTAGGATGATACTAAAAGGTATAGCCAACAAAAAAGGAACAAGAAAGAACCATGAAGGAATTTTCCCTTCTTCTCCTCAAGCCTCCCTTTCTGCATCTGGCACCCTCTCCCAGCTGGAAGCCTGATGGAGCAAGTGAGCAAAGAAGCGTAAATATAAGGGCCCAGCTGCATCACCACGGTGCAGATGGTGAAGTGAGGCTTTGAAGCTGGGAAGCCATATCTTAGTAATTGACACATGAAGACATAAAGACTTACAAAATATTTACTTTGAACTCAAGGAATTCTTACTTTAGTAGGAGAGAAAAATGTATAATCAAATACTTATGATAAGTACAAAAAATCTACAGATATGCAAATGTGTACAATTTGAATAATGCATTTGAAAGTATATGCAATTTCATTAATGCTGATATTTATTTCCTCTTAATGGGAAAATATGTAACTATATAATAATAATAGGTAATAAATCTGGGATAGACCTTAAGAAATAATCTGGCCTTGTTCCAAGCCTTCATTTATACAAGGTCTTTTTAAAATGATTTCACCTTAGCTGCAGTGATGAACTTGCATAAGGTAACTTGGTTGGTGTAATGACAGAGGTGACCTAGAACTCACCTCTTCTGCTTCCTAGCAGAATGTTTATCTACCATTCACCCTGTGCCTCTCAAACCACACAAAGAATAACAACTGTATTTTGAATTTTCATTTATAAATCAGTGGTACCACCAGATATTTTTAATACAGTACTATATTACACATGAATAACAATGTTGTAAGCTAGACAGCCAGAGCTGTTTATTTTTAAATCTTTATATCTTTTTGACAAGATAATTCTATAAGTACTAGTCTGCTTGACACTTAGATCACCCTGACCCACCATCCTCTCTTTAGTTTAAATCTGTCTGTATCTGAAGGAAGAGTATAGACAGAACACATGAATACATCATGACATTGCCTAAGGGTAAACTTTAGAATATTTCATCATAAAGCATCAACTGCTGATTTATATATATATATATCTGATGTCTGATATTGCTCAAAATGTTTCAGATAAATAGATCTATTTATTAAGAAAAATAAAATTTTTACTTTTCTGTTTCTTGATTACATTTTTTCTGGGTTTTGAACATGTATTTAGAATTAGAATTCAAATTCTTATAAATATAACTGGTAACACACTACAGTTCAGAGCTGACCAAATGCCTTCACACAAGGATGCAGACTGAGCCTCCCTCCTGTCATCATCTTTGGGTCTGTCCATGGAAGCAGGGCACCAGCGACGTCTCAAAAGCCTGCTCAGGCTCCCTGGTTTGTAGTTTTGTTCTGCGGATCAGGTAAAGAGAGCATGGAAGTACTCTCAAAAGGGGCTGCACTTATTTCTTAGGTGGGAAAAGAAAAATTGTGAGGACTAAAGCTCGGAAAGTATTATACAGGAAAGTTTAAGTGACTCAAAAAACAGGAATAGCAAAATCAAGTAGTACTTACCATGGGTCAAGCACTCTTCTAAGAGCTTTATTAACACATTTAACCCTCATAACAATCCCATGAGGTTGGTATTATTATTAGCACCTTTATTTTACACATAAAGGAAGTGGGACTCAGAGGTTAAAATGTACAGCTGGCAATAGCAGAGCCAGCATTCAAACCCAAGAAGCTTGACTCCACTACTTGTATATTTAACCATATACACTACTGGTTTTCAATTTCCTACTTTTCAGGCCATGTGCCAATTATATCTAAGATGTTGTCTTATTAATTTCCTTGCATTTAGTGTAAAATAATCAGACAATATAAATAACATTATCGTCTTCATTTTACAGATAGAGAAATGGAAGAACAGGGAAGCAATGTCAAATTCCCAAGGTCATGGAATTAGTAAATGTGAAGTATCATGGTAGATACCTATGTCAAGAAATATTGAATCAGAATTTCTAGCGGTAGATCTTAGGAACTGGCATTTTATCAAGCATTCTGAGCAATTTTTGCAGACACTAAAGTTTAAAAATCAATGTTCTAAGAGCCAAGATTCTTCTAATTTAGAACTGGGATTAATCTTTTTATCTTACATTAGAACAGCACTATTTACATATGTAGAGCACTTTTAATCAATAGTTAATTAACTCAACAAACTTTTAATGAACACCTGCCATGTCTCAAGTACTCAGCTAAATTCCTGAGCTAAAAAGTTGAATAAGAAATTGTCCTTGCTCTCTCTAGACCATTAGAAAATAATGGAAGAGGGAAACAGAAAATATGTACTTGTAATAAAATGTGGGAAACATTATAATAGAGATTTGATTAAAATGCCAGGTGATCAGAAATAAGGGAACACCTAATTGTGCCAGAGTCCAGGAAAATTCACGAACAGGGGAATCTTTTAGAATTTGTAACAGATTAACAGGAAAAGAAAATACTTTTCAGGGAAAGTGGAAATCATGTGCAAAGAGTATGGAAATATGAAAGAATGTGTTTATGTTGCTTTGGGATATCAACAAGGATAGAGGTGGAGGTATGTGCTAAAGAGCAACAGAAGATGTAACTGAAGTGGGGATGGAAGAATAAAGACTTTTTTTTTGTAAGACCATTTTTGCTTTTTGTACTGGTAAACATTTTGTTGCAAATAATTAAAAACACGATAAACTGGCCTAATGATTGAAGGTAAAGATTACACAGGTACTGGTTTCCCAAACCTGGAAATTCCATAATAAGTGTTTATTGGTTTTATGGCTCCACAATATCCCCGTGTCTGTCTCCTCATTTTCCCATCCAGTGTTTGCTCCATCCACGTGGTTTTTCTTCTCATGGTCATACCCAACCATGATTAATGTTGCAACTTCTTATATAATGGAGAGGTAAGTACTGTTTTTTTGGCAGGCCAAGAAAACATCCTAAAATTTATACTTGTTAGATTGGCTATTAAACATTGCATTAGTTATCTACTGCTGTGTAACAATCTAAAAAATTAGTATATTAAAACAATAAATATTTATTATCTTACTCAAGTGCTGTGAGTCAGAAATTCATGAATGGCTTAGATCAAAAGTTCTGGCTTGAGGTCTCTCATGAAGTTGCAGGCAAGATGGAAGCTGGAGCCACAGATATCTGCAGAGCAGACCAGGGCTGGAGGATCAGACTCCAAGATGGCTGACTTGCAGGGATGGCCAATTGATTTGAGCTGTTGGCAGGAGGCTTCATCTTTTCACTGGGCTTATTGAGTGTCCTCACAATATGGCAGCTGTCTTTCTTTAGAATGAGTGATGCAAAGAGAGCAAGGAAGAAGCCATGATATCTTTTGTTACCTAGCCTCTGAAGTCACACTCTCCTTTCTGCCATATCCAATTGGTTATACAGCTGAGCCCTATTCATTGGGGGAGGGGACTACACAGGGGCATGATTTCTAGGAGGCATGAATCGCTGAGGACCATCTTGGGGGGCTTCATCATCTTCTCAATCTTCCTAGGTGCTTAATTAGGGGGTAGTTGAGGCATGGACGCCCTACACAGGTGCTATTCAAAATGTCAGGCTCAGCTACTATTATTCAGCCAGAAAGCAGTCCTACTCTCCTTCCCTGATTACCAGTTTTCCAGCTTATATTCAAAGACTACCACTACCTGAAAATAAGAAGAAAGAATAAGTAGTAAAAAAATCACATTTGGAAGATGTCATCTCAGGTGTTAAAAGATATTTTAAAAAGAGCAATGCAGGAAAAGTACTGTTCTAGTGCATGTAAGGAATGGCAATTTTCAATTTATTTTATAGATTCTCCCTTTTAGAGGGAGATCAATAGGTTAGAGTATAGGTAGGAGCAGATTACAGATTAACAGAACGGCTCTACACAAATCCCTGCAGCATACTGGATCTACATTGCCTGTCTTTTTATTATGGAAATGTGACAACTATTCTCAAACTGAAGAATAAACTTGCCAGATTTGATCCTGCGTGTGTTCTGTTTCAGAAACAAAGACGTCCCTGAAATGACATTAGCAAGTGTTCCCCACCCCCACCCCACCTCCTAAACCCACACTCCAGGCCTGTGATGTTTATTTTATGTTAATATGCTTCCTAGATGTTTAAGTGGAATTCTTAATCTTTGCCATAATATTTCTAAATAACATTTGAAATAAAAGACCAGAAACCTTTAAAATGATAAGAGCAATACATACTTTTCAAGAAAATTCAAGAAGGCAAAAGAAAATAAAAACCAGGGCTAACATACTGGTTTGTAACCTCTTGGTATGTGTTTTGCCAAATGTGTGTATGGCTGCATGAATAAAGGAGCTTGTAATGTGCTTTCACTTAATGACTTACTGTAAATGCTTTGTAGTATCTTCAAATCTGTTCTATGAAAATTATTTTAATGACAACATATTAATATCATATAGATATACTGTTACCAATTTTACCATTTTTTTCTATTACTAGGTATACAGATTTTTTTATTCTCATAATTATAATCAAAACATTTTTGTGGATAAATATCTGGATAGCTATAAGGATACACAGTAACCTTAATTTTTCCCTCAGATAAATTCCTAAGGTTTTTTTTAATTGAAAAACCTTTGATATATATGCTAATTGTCCTACAAGATGACTTTTTAAAATCTATTTCAGATCTACACACAGCCGTAGGTATTATCATTTACAAATAACAACCATTGTTAGAGTAGGTAGCTAGCCAGACATGAGCAGGGACGTGGGGTGTGGACTTCAGTCATTTCCATTCTGCATATTTCTGTAAGCTGGTCTTGTAGGATGTGTGGAGTGAAAATGTAGGTCACAGACCTGCCCACCACTAGGTTCAAGACCCCAGAGCTCATTGTACTCTCATTACCATTGCATTAGCATTGTGGTTTTGACTCCCGTTGTAGGGGTCCACTGACAGGAAGGTTCCAATGAGAATCAAATACAGCCAGAAACTCCCACCACGAGGGGCGAGCAAGCCCAACTGAGAAGACTCTGTCTGTTCTCTTTGAAACCTGTCCCCACGTGGTGACTATGAATCTCCCTTTACATAAAAAACCTCCCTATTGTCTCCTCAGGGCAGCTCCCATAGGGGTCTGCCTGTGCTCAACTCTAGGGCTTGTACTTTTGTTTTTCTTTAAACTCTTTTGTCCCCCATAAGCTCCTAAAAAGCTCAACCACATGTTCTCTATTCTTGAATTCTTTCTCACAAGACCAAGAACTTGTCCCCAGTAACACAGTCTTATAAAAGATAATGCTGTTTTCATTTCTTTTAAAACTATTTTTTAGTTTCTGTTGTCATTACTGGTGAGGATAAATATTTTTCATATGGTTAGTGTATATGTGCCTTTCTTCTTCCATTATTGCCTTCTAGTCATGTACATATCCTTGGTTCTTTTCTATTGGGGTGTTAGTTATGTTCTAAGTTCTTAATTATTTGGAAGACCACTTTTTATAAAAATGCCAGATAGGTTTGCCATTCATTCGAAACCATTGTTAAAAAATATTTCATTTGCATTTTATTTGTATTTATGATATTTATTAAAGGAATGATTAATTCTAATTAAGTTCTAATTGTCAAACATGTCGTTGTGTATTTTCCATTATGATTTTTTTGCTCTTGATCATTTTGGCTACATTTTCAACTACAGTGATTATTTTTTTTTGGTATCGTAAATGTACAATCACTTGAACAACGTTATGGTTACTAGACCTCTATTATCAAGTCCCCCCACATATCCCACTACAGTCACTGTCCATCAGCAGAGTAAGATGCTATAGAATTACTTGTCTTCTCTATAAATACTACCTTTCCCGTGTACCCCGCCGCTGCATTATGTGTGCTACTCATAATGCCCCCTTTTTCCCCTTATCCCTCCCTTCCCACCCATCCTCCCCAGTCCCTTTCCCTTTCATAACTGTTAGTCCATTCTTGGGTTCTGTGAGTCTGCTGCTGTTTTGTCCCTTCATTTTTTCCTCTGTTCTTATACTCCACAGATGAGTGAAATCATTTGATACTTGTCTTTCTCCACCTGGCTTATTTCACTGAGCATAATACCCTCTAGCTCCATCCATGTTGTTGTAAATGGTAGGATTTGTTTTCTTCTTATGGCTGAATAATATTCCATTGTGTATATGTACCACATCTTCTTTATCCATTCATCTACTGATGGACACTTAGGTTGCTTCCATTTTTTGGCTATTGTAAATAGTGCTGCGATAAACATAGGGGTGCATATGTCTTTTTCAAACTGGGCTGCTGCATTCTTAGGGTAAATTCCTAGGAGTGGAATTCCTGGGTCAAATGGCATTTCTATTTTGAGTTTTTTGAGGAACCTCATACTGCTTTCCACAATGGTTGAACTAGTTTACATTCCCACCAGCAGTGTAGGAGCGTTCCCCTTTCTCCACATTCTCGCCAACATTTGTTGTTTGTCTTTTGGATGTTGGCTATCCTAATTGGTGTGAGGTGGTATCTCGTTGTGATTTTAGTTTGCATTTCTCTGATGATCAGCGATGTGGAGCATCTTTTCACATGCCTATTGGTTATCTGAATTTCTTCTTTGAAGAAGTGTCTGTTCAGCTCCTCTGCCCATTTTTTAATTGGCTTAACTGCTTTTTGTTTGTTGAGGTGTGTCAGCTCTTTATATATTTTGGATGTCAACCCCTTATCAGATATATCATTTATGAATATATTCTCCCCTAGTGTAGGATGTTTTTTTGTTCTACTGATGTTGTCTTTTACTGTACAGAAGATTTTTAGTTTGATATAGTCCCATTTGTTCATTTTTGCTTTTGTTTCCCTTGCCTGGGGAGATATGTTCATGAAGAAATTGCTCATGTTTATGTCCCACAGATTTTTCCCTATGCTTTTTCTAAGAGTTTTATGGTTTTATGACTTACATTCAAGTCTTTGATTCATTTTGAGTTTACTTTTGTGTGTGTGGTTAGACAGTAATCCAGTTTCATTCTCTTACATGTAACTGTCCAGTTTTGCCAACACCAGCTGTAGAAGAGGCAGTCATTTCCCCATTGTATATCCATGGCTCCTTTATCATATATTAATTCACCATATATGCTTGGGCTTATATCTGGGCTCTCTATTCTGTTCCACTGGTCTATGGGTCTGTTCTTGGGCCAGTACCAAATTGTCTTGATTACTGTGGCTTTGCAGTAGAGCTTGAAGTCAGGGAGCGCAACTCCCCCTGCTTTATTCTTCCTTCTCAGGATAGCTTTGGCTCTTTGGGGTCTTTTGTGGTTCCACATGTATTTTAGAACTATTTGCTCTAGTTCATTGAACAATGCTGTTGGTATTTTGATAGGGATTGCATTGAATCTGTAGATTGCCTTAGGAAGGATGGCCATTTTGACAATATTAATTCTTCCTAGCCAAGAGCATGGGATGAATTCCCATTTATTAGTGTCCTCTTTAATTTCTCTTAAGAGTGTCTTGTAGTTTTCAGGGTATAGGTCTTTCACTTCCTTCGTTAGGTTTATTCCTATGTATTTTATTCTTTTTGATGTAATTGTGAATGGAATTGTTTTCCTGATATCTCTTTCTGCTACTTCATCATTAGTGTATAGGAATGCTACTGATTTCTGTGTATTAATTTTGTATCCCACAACTTTGCTGAATTCAGATATTAGATCTAGTAGTTTTGGAGTGGATTCTTTAGGGTTTTTTATGTACAGTATCATATCATCTGCAAACACAGACATTTTGACCTCTTCCTTGCCAATATGGATGCCTGTTATTTCTTTGTGTTGTCTGATTGCTGTGGCTAGGACCTCCAGAACTATGCTGAATGAAAGAGGGGAGAGTGGCATCCTTGTCTTGTTTCCGATCTTAAAGGAAAAGATTTCAGTCTCTTGCTGTTAAGTATAATGTTGGCTGTGGGTTTGTCATATATGGCCTTTATTATGTTGAGGTACTTGCCCACTATACCCATTTTGTTGAGAGTTTTTATCATGAATGGATGTTGAATTTTGTCAAATGCTTTTTCAGCATCTATGGAGATGATCATGTGGTTTTTGTCCTTCTTTTTGTTGATGTAGTGGATGATGTTGATGGAATTTCGAATGTTGTACCATCGTTGCATCCCTGGGATGAATCCCACTTGATCATGATGGATGATCTTTTTGATGTATTTTTGATTCGGTTTGCTCATATTTTGTTGAGTATTTTTGCATCTATGTTCATCAGGGATATTGGTTTGTAATTTTCTTTTTTTTTTGTGGTGTCTTTGCCTGGTTTTGGTATTAAGTGATGTTGGCCTTGTAGAATGAGTTTGGGAGTATTCCCTCCTCTTCTACTTTTTGGAAAACTTTACGGAGAATGGGTATTAGGTCTTTACTAAATGTTTGATAAAATTCAGCAGTGAAACCATCTGATCCAGGCGTTTTGTACTTAGGTAGTTTTTTGATTACCAATTCAATTTCTTTGCTGGTAATTGGTCTGTTCAGATTTTCTGTTTTTTCCTGGTGAACCTTGGAAGGTTGTGTTTCTCTGGAAAGTTGTCCATGTCTTCTAAGTTATCCAGTTTGTTACCATATAATTTTTCATAGTAATCTCTCATAATTCTTTGTATTTCTATTGTGTCCACAGTGATTTTTCCTTTCTCATTTCTGATTCTGTTTATGTGTGTAGACTATCTTTTTTTCTTGATAAGTTTGGCTAGGAGTTTATCTATTTTGTTATTTTCTCAAAGAACCAGCTCCTGCTTTCATTGATTCTTTCTATTGTTTTATTTTTCTCAATTTTATTTATTTCTGATTTAATCTTTATTCTGTCCCTCCTTCTACTGAGTATGGGCATCATTTGTTCTTCCTTTTCTAGTTTCATTAATTATGAGTTTAGACAGTTCATTTGGGATTGTTCTTCTTTCCTGAGGTAGGCCTGTATTGCAATATAGTTCCCTCTTAGTATGGCCTAAAATGAATGCATTCCATTCTATTTCCCCCTTTAATTCTGTTAGTATTTGTTTCACATGTATAGGTGATCCTGTGTTGGGTGCATAGATATTTATAATAGTTATTTCCTCTTGTTGGACTGACCCTTTTATCATTATGTAATGTCCTCTTTGTCTCTTGTAACTTTCTTTGTTTTGAAGTCTATTTTGTCTCATACAAGTACTGCAACTCCTGCTTTTTTCTCACTGGTAGTTGCATGAAATATCTTTTTCCATCCCTTCACTTTCAGTCTGTGTATCTTTTTGGGTTTGAAGTGAGTCTGCTGTAGGCAGCATATAGATGGGTCTTCTTTTTTTATCCATTCAGTAACTCTATGTCCTCTGATTGGTGCATTCAGACAATTTACATTTAGGGTGATTATTGATAGGTATGTACTTATTGCCATTGCAGGCTTTAGATTCATGATTACCAAATGTTCAAGGGTAATTCCCCTACTATCTAAAGTCTAATTTAACTTACTTCATATGCTATTACAAACACAACCTAAAGCTTTTTATTTTTCCTCCTTTTTCTTCCTTCTCCATTCTTTGTATGTTATGAATCATATTGTGTACTCTTTGTCTCTCCCTTGGGTGTCATCTATTTAACCTTAGGAATACTTCCATCTATAGGAGTCCCTCCAAAATGCACTGTAGAGGTGGTTTGTGGGAGGTAAAATCTTTCAGCTTTTGCTTTTCTGAAAATTTTTTAATACCTCCTTCAAATTTGAATGATAACCTTGCCAGGTAGAGTATTCTTGGTTCAAGGCACCTTCTGCTTCATTGCATTAAATATATCATGCCACTCCCTTCTGGCCTGTAAGGTTTCTGTTGAGAAGTCTGATGATAGTCTGATGGGTTTTCTTCAAAGACACTTTCTATCCCTTTTTCTCTCTTTTCTTCATCTGGTACCCCTATAATGTGAATATTTTTCCGTTTGGATTGGTCACACAGTTCTCTCAATATTCTTTCATTCTTAGATATTCTTTTTTCTCTCTGTGCCTCAGCTTCTTTACATTCCTCTTCTCTAATTTGTATTCCACTTACCGTCTCTTCTACTACATCTAATCTGCTTTTAAATCCCTCCATTGTATGTTTCATTTCAGATATGGAATATCTTAATGATTGACTCTCCGACTAAAATTCATTCCTAAGTTCTTGAATATTTTTCTGTACCTCCATAAGCATGTTTATAATTTTTATTTTGAACTCTTTCAGGAAGATTGGTGACTTCTGTTTCATTTGGCCCTTTTTCTGGGGTCTGTGAGATTTTGGTCTGACCCATGTTCTTTTGACATTTCATATTTCTGTGTGGTGCCCAACTGTGTGCAGAAACTCCAATCACTGGAGCTGCTCAGCCCCTCGAGTGAGGTTGGGGGTCATAGGGGAGCGAAGCTGGTGCATGGTGGGAGGAAAGATCTGTTTCCTGATTCCCGTCTGCCGTGCCTGTCTCCAGTGTCAGAGCCAGTGGGCCAAGCCCATATGTGTAAGCCTCTGTGCTTTGTGTCTCTAGCTGTTGTAGTTGAAGCCTCCTTCTGGCTGGCCTGATGCCAGCACAGTGACTGCCAGTTTCTGAACTGTTGTCCGCAGGTAGGAGAAAGGTGCAGCAGGCTGCGTGTCACAGTGAGAGGCCTCAGAGCTGAGTAGCCAGCCAGGGGATAGAGTACCTGAAGCTCCTCAAAGTTCCTCACCAGCTGGGCTGAGAGCATGCAGACAATCTTGTCCAGCTCTCCCTTCTCCTGTGCAGCAAGCTCTGTGCAAACCCCATCCCTTCATCAGCCCTCTCACTGCTAGGACCACAGAGCGGCCAGATGTGGTCCCCCCTCCACAGACAGCTGGAACGTCAGTCTTCCAAGCACTCTGCCCATCCGAACGCCCCAATGTCCATAGCACCACACACTATAGGCTTATATCTACAAAGCAGATCTCCAGCACTAGGCGCTCAGCAGTCCCAAGATTCCACCCCCTCCCCGCTCCGTTTCTCTTCCTCCCACCAGTGAACTAGGGTGGGGGAAGGGCCTGGGTTCCACTGGATTAAGGCTTTCCTACATTCCCTGTTTTGTGATGTCTGCTCTGTTCGTGAGGTCTGTATGCAGTCTGTTTCAGCCTTTTTTCTTGTTGCTGTTTTAGGGTTTGTTGTATTAATTAACTATATTTTTGTACTATTTGTGGTTTCAGGAGGAGTTCTCTGTGTCACCTCTCACACCGCCATCTTGAATCTCTACATCAGTGACATTTATCTGCCTTTATACATTTAACTCAACAATTCAACTGGAATTTATTTTGTTGTTTGATGTGAGTTAAAGATGTATTTTTTCTGAGATAAATTAACAATATGTAGAAAAGTAAGTTTGCATAAACTTTTTAAATATTAGAGGTATTTTGAGTCAATGATCCTCCTTTTTTGACTTCTTACTCTGTGACCTTACAATCCTAACTATATAGTTTTATTTTAAAGAAGTAACAGATGCAGTCAAGATATACATACAAAGATATTCTGCATAACGTAGTTTACTAATGGCAAAAATTGGAAGCAGCATAAATGTACAATGCCATTAAATAATTGGTACATTTGAAAAAAATTACAATAAGAAAATAAATAACTACTGAAATCAGGTATTTGAATAACTAATTAGTTTGGAAAACTCAAGATACTATCTTAAGTAGGAATAGCAAACTGCAGCAGTATGTGTGCAGTATAATCTACCTCCTACAGATAACATTCTAATTATATTTTATTTTAAATATTTTCTGTAATTTGTCCATTTTCCAACATGGGTTTGTATTGCTATATTAAATTTAAAACACAATAATTTTTGGGAGATAAATATATGATTATAAAAGCAAAGGGAAATAAGGTTTTTTCCCTCAGACATATTTGTAATGATTATGTATGAACTAGTTTTTGAATTTGGATAGCCTCAAGTACACACTAGGTTTAGTCACCACACTTAGCAAGGAAGCATGAGTGTCTAGTAATGACAGAAGCATTAATTGACTCATTAATATTTACGATGAAACATCATCAGGGGTAATTTAAGATATATTTTCCTGAAGCTCCTTCAAGCAACAAAACAACAGAGGTTTTTACATTGAAACTTTCTTTTAAAAAGGGTAAGATCTGGTAGCACTAGATAGCAGACTATTGTTCTCATGTTAAAATATACTCTACAGTTGAATTAGTGTTCAGGTGTGATTTTCTTTTCATTGAAATTTTTTTCTTGAAGTTACTTTTAAAATATTATTTCAATTGTTTGTTCACTTATATACTCATATGCTATGTAAAATCATTTACTTGTTTACAATGAAAGCACATTTAAATTCTTATATCTACAAAGCACAATGACCTACACATATTAGATATAAAGTAAATATCATTGAGCTAGATTTTAAGTGTATATGACTATATTCAGAACCAGCTTCAGAGGCTAGCAAGCTGTGTAGCTGCAAAGGGTCCTGCACTCAGAAGGGCCCCACCCTTCATTCGTTTAACATTATGCTGTTGGGGTCTTGAAATTTTTAACAATATTTGGAAAAAAGTGTCCTGTATTTTAATTTTGCATTCAATGCTGCCAGTTATGTAGCTGATCCTGACAGTCTCAGTTAGGAACTTTCTGGAGCAAGCAACAATAATATCAAAACTACAGCAGCAACTGACTGATGCCAAAAAAGGAAATTTTGTACGGCATATATCAAATGTTTTCAGGCAATGGATAACATCAGATGAGACTTTATCCAGGGCTCATACTATGGGATCAAGTTATGCTGACTCTATGCTGGCTTTGTTCTCAGGCCACCGGCACTTATGTTTCAGAAATGAGGGCTGCCAGCAGTTTCTGGGATTGCATAGTCTGTGGTCTTTTCCAGGAAGGAAGACTGTCTCTTCCCTAAACCTTTAACTCAGAGTTCTGGACTTCATTCTGGTTGGCTTAGCTGAATACCTTTAAAAAAAAATCACTAAGATAAGTAAGGGGAATTTGATGATGGCAGTTGGCCCAGGCCTAAACCACAGGAATGCTTCTAATGATAGTGTGGGGTTTCCGGTCCTGCAGGTGAACAGTGCAGGAATGAACACCATCAGGGCACTTCTAACAAGAAAAAGGGAAGTGAATTCTAAGTGGGCAGAATTTGTTCTGATGACTTTACAGAGAAATTAAAAGTTTAGTAAGACAGTGGAAGCATTGCCACTAATTTAATGCTATTTGGGAGAACTGAGAGAGTGGGAAAAGCTATATAAGTCATATCTGTGTAAGTTTGCTTTTGTATGGTCTGCTGTGTCACTGCAAGTCAAAGTAATATTTGATGATTTTTGATTGACCAACATGGATTTAATAAGCTTGAATGGGATAATTTTACATATAAAAAAAGCCAGTAAGAATTACATGTCCACTTGCCACACTCAGAAAAAATCACTCTACTGAGAGAAGTTAGAATAAATATAAGGCATTTGCCAGCATTAGGGTAAGGTATTTGGGGATTTGGGGTATCTGTAACTTACCATAATTAAAGGCATGTCAGATACTCTATTATTTTGTAGAAAGCAATGAGAGGGCATAATGTTGAAGCATTTTCCTTCTTGCAAACTAAAATTAGAGGAGAATTTTCTTCTTCTAATGAAACTAAATGCTATACAATTTGTAAGTCAGGCTTGCAGTATTACTTTTACTTTGCCAAGGTGTATGAGCTTTCCATTCCAGCAACATTATTATACTTAACTACAAGGACACAGCAAGTTAAATGCAGAACAGAAGAATGGTTTCATGAAGTCAAGATCATTTTCAAAACAGAGTTCTCAATATAGATCATATTGTTATTACCTGGCCAATCAATATGTATCTTTTATTGGGCAAAAAATTCAAACTTAAAAGGCAACATCTCCAAATAGAAAATGGTCACCTCTTTTAGAAAAATGAAACTTCCATTTTTTTAAAGGAGGAAAGCTCATAGTTGATTTCAGTGTCGATAAAGTCAAATTACCTTAACTTGTAATTTGGGAAATTGGGAACTGTGACAACATATGACTTTGTCTTAAATGGGTGAATAGAATGTAGAAGGGAGGAAATTACCTATCCCCATGTGTACAGTGGAAATTAACCCCAAAACTTAATTTTGTCCTTTCAGTGTTACAGTATGCAGAAAGATACACTGATCTTTCTTACACTTTCTGATTTCTAGATTTGAAGTGCACTGAGTTCAAGCAAATACTTCCTCTCAGAAGAAGATGGAAGTCCCAGCCTTCATTTCTTATAATCCTCTCAAAATGGAAACTCTAAGTTGACAGCAGGTGTTTGGAGTTTTGGGATGCATGACATAGGAGCTGAAGGATATTCAGTTAACATACAAGACCAGTGTGAAATTGTATAAGGAGGGACAGCTTGGTCATGCATTCCTTGGCTATTTCAACAGACACATAAGATGAATATTACGTTTTAGACACTGTTCTAAGACATAAGTACGGTTCCCATCCCTAAAGAACTTTCCATTTAGAACACAGAAACAGTGATGCAAACATGTACAAAGGCAAATTACAGATGAAATTAATATAGATTTTATAAGAAAACAAAAGCAATTCTGATCATTTATATTTGGAGATAAAGCAAAGAGATTTCAGTGGCAGTTGCCACGACTTTCCTTTCTGGGGTCATGTCAGATGATTAGGAATTTGAAGGAAAGACAAATGCCCTCTTCCCCACTCATCATGAGTGAACAAATATTGTGTGAGTGTGAGCCTCAGAAAGAAAAGATCACCTTAAGGGGACTCCGATACCTCCTAAAAATATACTTTTACTACTCAGTACAACACATGGCACATAGATGACACTCATCAAATGTTGGTTATGCAAAGGAATGAAGAAATAAATAGAATTTATTATTGATTCATTTGCTTTCCTTGCTCTAGAGGAGCTCAGAATCTCTAAAAAGGATGAGTCAGGTCTGTAAGATGGGGTGGGGGGCATGTAGAGCTCACTGGAGCAGGTACGAGAGAGGTGTTACAGGATGTGGGTCTTCCAGGATGAGTAGAAGTCTGTTGGGTGGAAGAGTAAAGGACTTTCTCAGGCAGAGGGAATCATTGTACAGAGCCTTAGGGGAGTGGAAGGACTTGGTATGTTGGGGGTCAGTGTGGTAAGGTTCAAAAGTACGTGGTGGACAAGCTTGGTGATGGGTTTACTAAGGTGAGGCAGAGGAGAGGTTTATTTGTGTGCAATATCAAGAATGAAATGAGGACCAAAGAGGAGGAGGGTTCAAAAGGTGTGGTGTTCTTTGAACTTTTTATGACTCTCCATTGTCAGGCTCTAACTCTGTAGCCCCAAACACTCTGCTTTTTGTGTGGATGTGTCGTGTCATTCAGTTCCCAAGCTAATAGAGTGATTTTGTTTTCTCCTCCTTATTAATGGGTAAACTAAAGCTTGGAGGCTATAATAACTTCCCAAACCTCACACAAGAAATAAGAGGCCACAGAACGAGAAGCAGCAAAAAATGACACTCGCCTAGGCAAGCATTTGCACGTCTGTGCAGCCCTGGAGTCGCCCAGTGAGGAAGGCACGTTATTGATGGAACTTAACATTTTCTTTCTCTAAACACTGCGCTCACAGCTGTCACTGCTGCGTCTGCACAGGCTTTCCTCTTTTGACAGTTTATAGTGTACATCTAACCTGAAACTCTCCTTGTTGCCTCAGGCCACAGCTCAAAGTGCTTCATCAAATTTAAACAAAAAGGTGCAATGCTGCTCTGGAGAGAGTAGGCGTTTTCATCTACATTTTAATCTCATTTTGTCACCCTCTAGGATCTTCATCTTTTACTCGGCCAATTCGTTGTTCATGTGTTATTGTGGGGAAGTATACCCAGTGCTCTCTATCCAGTCTTTCTGTTTTCTTACTATTAAAGAACTGGGACAGGCCCAGCTATACATGAGGAGACAAGGGTGGTGATGGCTCAGTGATTTTTATATAATTAAAATAATGTGTCTTAGCAAAGGCAACCTGGTTGGAAGGATTAGAGGACAAGAGGAATGTCTTGAGAATTCATTCACACAGTTAGATGAGTGTGTGTGAGTGTGTGTGTGTGTGTGTGTGTGTGTGTGTGTGTGTGTAAAGGGTTGCTTTAAAGGTTTTTGTCACTATACAACTGTAATGAACAATATATTTGTTAATGCTCCCCTTCCCCTCTCCAATTTTGAGAGAGCAGCCTGCTGTCTTGAGATAAATCTTTTATAATACCTTTCCAAGTTTTAGCCCTGAAGAGCTTTGTAAGTGATATCTCCAGGTGAGAGAGTCAATAAATTGTCAGATTGGAGCATCGTCCAAACCTCTGTTCCTCCTGTAATTGATTAAACAGTCAGGCCCAGTGCAAGGACTCTGAGGACGAAGGACCTTCATATCTTTACTGAAATGTTTTCTTCTAAAGTTTTGTTTTCATCATTTTCAAAGACATGTCACTTATAATACCTGCACTTTGTAGCAAAAGGCAAGATGCCATTTATTGCAATTCCATTAATCTGTCAAACCAGACAGCTTCTGGACTGTAGGTAACCTTTGAAATCAATGATGATGAGTAAAACGGTAGGATAAGCATATTCCCAAAGTGTTCATCCCACCTTCTTTAGAGGGTAATGTTTTTAAGCACTTCAAAAATTTCTATTTACAAAAAAAGTATGCTGTTTGGAGATCAGTATGATTTCTTAATGTCACATTTTCCAAGATGATCTTTGATAACACCAGACACGGAGCGGAAAATCTGAACTGTGCCATTTACTAGGTATGTAGCTTTGGATAAAATAAAAAAAATGTATTTTTTAATATCTACTTCTTCTTCATTTTTAAAGGATGTAGTGTTTACCTTCCAGGATGATGGTAAGAATTAAATAAAATACTATCTTGTGAAAACCGAGAACTAGATAATACTAATTAAAAGTAAGATACAAGTACATAACTTCTCTGAGACTCTTCTCTCCACCAACAAGAATTAAGTCCTCAAGTATTTTTGGCCTCAGAATTTTCTTCACATCGGTAAATACTGCTTATTGCCATATTGTTGTTTTCAGTTTCCTATTTTTCTGGTTCTCCAATTTCACAAAGTTGCTTGAGGGCAGGGATCATAGTCTTATTTATTTTCATCCTTGAAAGTTAATCACTTAGTAGGCACTGTTACAAGGGGAATCGATATCACAAATGGAGTTAAGCAAATGGTAAAGGATGCTAACTTAGTGTCTGATATTTTTCTATCTGCCTTTAGATATGGTACCTGTCTCTGACTTCTCGTCCCATTTCTCCCTCCATCTGCCTACCTTTGAACCATCAGTCTCTCAAGTAAGTACGTACTCATTCCTACTAAATTGGCATACTGTGTAATTTAGGCTGTATATGAAAAATTATGGATTTAATAAGTGGAGAAACTCTGAAGTGTCAGATTGAACAGACATAAGTATAAGCTCAGTCAGCATTTTGGGTGGTGAAAGTCAGGACAAGTATTCTGGAACTAAAAAGGCTGGAAATTATACCTAAAACATAGCTGGCTTCTTCTAAGAGTTCTGCTTTTTTAGGTATCAGCTACATATTCATAGAATCAACTATGTATTCAAATAGATTTTGGTAAAGTTACCACAATGTAATGAAAATGACCCAGAACTAGAGATTTAAAGAAAGAAAATAAAAACAATGATAATGAAGCATGTAATTCTAATTGTACGACTGCAGGAAAGAAAAAATAAGGAATATAGCCACTTAATGAGAAATATGTGCAGATAAAAAAAACACAGAGGTGAGATTTTAAAACTATGAACTTTAAAAAAGACATGTCCTAACCATTTTTCTATAGTTAGAACCTTAGCAATCTGCTAAAATCAGCTTGTAGACAAGTCTGCAAAGGTTTCAACACATATACACAAACTTGCGATAAACTCTTCACATTTTCATTTTGCCTAAAAGATATAATTATTATGGGTATATAGGTATCAAATTTAAGAAATTTTAAGTAGTTTATTATTGAAAAAAGCTGACACTTCACTTACTTAGATGCTTTTTTTCTTGGTAAGTTTTGCTTGTAAACTGGTGGATGTAAAATTTTCAAATGCTAGGGAACATATTTTAGTCCATTTTGAATATTAGAACAAGTATGTGAATGCTTTAGAAAAGTGCTCTGTATTTTGACAGGTAAGATATAGCATAACAATGTACTGAAAATAAAAGCAAAAACTCTTTTAAAGAAGTAAATTCAATAAGTTACTTAGACAAAAAAGTACAGCCCTTGCAAAATTTCATGGTGCTTTGTTTTTAAAGCCCACCGACTCAATAATTTTAATTCACTTCTCTTCATGGTGAGCTCAGCAAAAATGGGTCCTGAAGACACAGGTTTGGTCTCTTTGCAATATAATACTTCATCAGTGTATTTACACAATGTCAATCTATGTGGTGCCTAGCTGTTTCAATATGGCTGTTGTCTTAGATGCCTAGTCTCAGATCAGAAGAAATGAAGAGAAATCAAGTCAGCAAAATAGGAACAGGGTTACATTTTTAAAAATTGGGTGTAGAGTTGTTCTTAAGAGATTTGATATTTAATATTTAATATTTAGAAACCTCTTAAAAGTAAAGCAAACACAGCATTGAGAATCACACAATTTTAAAACTCATTTATTTATTTTACAGAAGTAATTGAAGTTTTGAGATGTAAAAGAACTTCCCCAAGGTCCCATAATTTTTTGAGGCAGAGAGAGGGTACGAATTCAAGTGTACTTTATACCAATCCCAAATCATTCATATGATAGAAACTTATGAAAGAGAAGCGAAGTACATATGGTAACATGCCAAAAATGCTTTCAAATTCCAAAAGGGAGAATGAAGTTAAAACACACCAGTCAAAGTCTACAATTTGCTCTTAGGATGGGATAGTGTCATCAGAAGAAAAAATGGGAAAATCCAAGGTGATTAGACTTGCCATTTTTGTCTCAAGGATAAGAACGAGGTCGGAACAAAGCTGAAGATTAAATCTATGATCTTGTGGTCAAAGTGTTTAGCCTTTCTGAGGGCTGGAAATTACCCCTCCCACCATGATAAAGACTTGAGATTTCCACTTCACAACATGGAATCACATGAGACTATATTTACTTTCCCACCATAAACAGCTACAACACTGGACAAAGTATATGAAACAACAGGTTTCAAGCCACTGAAGGTGAGGCAAGAAAGGATCCCTATCTCTGAGGACAGCAACCAAATGAGGTGCCACCTACCATTGCCCCAGATTATTGCCTAGAGAACAATCACAGGTGAGAGCTCTGGAACCCTGGGCAGAGCCCAGGAGTCTTTCTAATTTGAATACATGGCGATAGAAAGCCAAGGTGGCGAGGGCTCAGAGCAGAGAAGAGAGAACTACACAAAGAGAGCTTGGGATCTGCAGGGCATCCTCTCAAGAGTACAGCTGGGCACTGATCAGTGCACACATTTGGGGAAACAGCCCAAAGTTGGAAAAGAATCCACCTGAAAGGACAGGGGGAGAGCAGTGCTTAAACAGGGCTGGAAACAGCACCTGTCTCTGTGAAATTTCATTTGTGAATTTGATGTTATGGCATGCTCTCTTGCTGCACATCTGTGTTTTGCCACAATTTGTCATTTTAATATCAGCTCCTTGACTACTCTCCGTTTAGCTTTCATTTTTCTGTGGTGTTTGAACTTAATTCCCTGTCAAGTGGCTCACCTTGACCAAGGGAATGATTGGCTCATTAGCCTTTGGTGGAGTCATCTAAGGAAGACAAAGCCAGAGGACACACTGTTGTACTGGAAAAGTCACAACTGTTGGTGATCTATAGTGACAATGCCATATAGGAAGGTGGGTTTGAAATATCTTGAATCTTACAGACTTGCTCCTCTTCCTTCTGTACCTTTCATAGCCCATGGATTCATTTGAGAAAATGCTCATAGTGAATTATAAAAATAAAGATAATGCAATAATTTCAAAGTAAAAGAAAAGCCTTGCATTGTTAGGTTATAGGAAACTCGATGGCCATAAAGAGAAGAAATATTTTGGTGTAAGAATTTTGGTGGAAGGATTTTATGAGGAAGCAGGAAGGCAGATTAGGGAGAATGTATGTCTATCATGGAGTTTCAGTTCTCTGGCCAGTTCTTATGGCTTTATGTTGTCTGGAGAGAGTCTGTATACAAATCTCAAAAAGGGCTGTACACACAAAACTCTGTGTCTGAGACTTTGATGGTGAAAGTAGGTGCTTTTGGTACCTCAGGTAGTAGGATATGGTGAACACCGATTCAAGGAAGAGACAAAACAACTCAATAATCAAGATATATAATACATAATAAATATTATATAACATTAAATTAACATTAAAAATAAAAAAATACACAAGTCTAAGATGGACAAAGTATCGAAATTTTAAATGGACACTGAATTAATACTATTGATTTCCCCTTTTGCCTCAAGCTTCACTAGGGTTCCACATGGCACTGTTCTTACAGATTAGTGTGTCAAAGTGCAGTTTAAAAGAATTTACATGTAAATTTGTGTGTTGTGGGGGTGCAGGGTTTCATTTTAACAAGAAGTTTCACAACAGTGGAGAACTGACATAACATGACTACAGAATCCATCACCTGGAAACAGTTCTAATCCTTCACCTTCTTTCCTATCCTCACCCTGTGTCATCACCTTGCTTCTAGCAGAGGAAGCAAAACCATTAGTTTCGATGGAATATTTCCATCTTTTAGGGAGGCAGCACCATCAAACTTAAAGATGAAAGTAAGAAAAATGATCAGTCTGACAGATATTTGTTCAGGACCACTGGCTGGGGACACTTTGAAACTTCAACAGAAATAACCACAGAGAAAGCTAAGGGGTCTTGGGTGTCCTCAGGTAGAGAGAGGTTGGGCAAACAAGACACATGCTGCTTTTATTTCCTTTGGGTAAATTCTTAACACTAAATGATCTTATAAACAGGGGAGAGTTTAAGAACAGAGTGAATGAGAAAGTCAAATAAGTCATCATTACAAACCTTGATTGGGAAATGAGCATGTGAGTGTTATTGTATATTTTAAGTGATGATTCCCTAGTCAGATGCATACCATGACAATATCCCATTATGTATTATGTGTTCTTTTGGGCACTTCTTCTGGCATAATTTAGAATGCCAAATAACCTCTCTCCCTATCTTCATCCCTTTTCCTTCATTAGTTATATTGTGATTTTGCAACATATAGTTAATCATGTCCTGCTAATATTTATCTCCAAACATTTCTTAAGTCATCCTCATTTCCATTCTGGTTACCATTATATCATCAGTTCTTACCTGGGTTGTGAAAAAGCTTCCTGTCCACATAGCTGCCGATCTGCTACAGTAAGTGTTTATGTTTCATTCATTTGCATGTCGTGAGGACTCAGAATAATGCCTGGAACATAGCTGTCACTCAGTACATGTTACTTGAATGTAGTCAGCCTGCTAGACTGAGCTTTGAAGGATGCACATAGGAATACATGTTGTGTTCACCCCTGCCCTGAACTATTCCTACTCTTACCATCATCTTGACAATTTTGGCACTCTGTTATTGAAATTCCTGGTTTACACTCTCTTATGATTCTAACTTATTCTGTCCTTCTAAATGGATGGAGCTTTCTGGCATATTTTCTCACACTGATCAGCATTTTCCCAACTTTCAAGGCTCCCCCAGTATTATAAGAAAATTAATCTGGCCTCCTTGTTAACGTCCTCCTGGGTTTTGAAATTATAGCTTGAATCATTCTCAACTATATGAGCCATTGTCATGTTCTTCTTCCAAAAAGCTCTCAGTAAACTATACTTTCTATTGTTTTCTATATGTTGCCATCTCGTTAGGTTGTCACACTTGGAACAGCACCTTGTATATTTTCTCCTCTTTTCTAAATACTTCGAGGCACAGGTTAACTGCAGTGTTTTGTCAAAATTTTTCCTAGTCATCTCAATCCACCTTGACAGTATTTCTCAGAATGTGTAAAATCCTTGCTTTCCTATCACTCTTTGGAATTTATTTTATGCTATGAGTGGCCACTTTTGTATATGTATATTCCATGTTCAAAAAAATTAAGTATTTATGGAAGAGAATTCTCCAAAAAGTTTATTTCTTCAGGAACTTACAGTGTTTCCCACTGTCTAGATAAAATAAATGTTTGCAATGATGATGGTAGATGGTAAAATAGTGGTGCCTCTTGCAGAAAGATGTTAAAACTGGTGTGTTTTCCTAGTAAGCATTTTCAGCCAGTGTTAGCAGAAAATTCACTTGGATTCATGAATTATACCCTGATGACAACCAGCCAAAATTTATCAGCTGAGTGGACTCTGGAAATGATGATACTCTAGAAGCTCACCAATTGCATTCAATTGATGAAAGTTAATTTCAAGTTAAAATACTCATATTTAAATTTATGGTGTTTTAGAGTAGTCTCCAGGTTTACCTTTGTTTAAATGGTAGAAAAGGTGCACCTTTACTATAAATACTTTTTCCTGATAATTCACTAATATGAACTGATAGTGATCTGACTGACAGCTGGAAGACAGAGTCAACAAAAGGGCAATATGTTTCATTTGTTGGAGACAAGCAATTGTCAAAATAAGAATAAAAGCTAGTATATTAAAAAGCAAACTTCATGAAAGCATAACAAGATTTTACTTACTACACAGCATTTCATTTCTTGCTAGGAGATAGCTATATCTGAAAATTGGGATATTGTGAGTGCCTGTTCATAGGATTGTTATGAGGGTTAAATGAACATTTGCAAAGTGCTTAGAATAATATCTAGCACAAAATATAACTACTTATTAAATAACATCACTGAACTACCAGGATGAAGACTTATTTACAAAGGGACAATTATTAAACTGATGGATGACTTCTCAATAATAGCAAAGGCTGTTAAAAGATAATTATGCAATTGCCTCAAAGGTAAGAAGGGAAATATGGAGCAAACTTGATCTATCTATCTATAGATGTTTATAGCTAAGCTATTATTCAAAAATGAGGTCTTGGTATAAAATAGAATGTATCTGGTCTTTGTCCTCCGTTTTTGTTACAGAGCTTCCAACAACCCTTGGAATTTCTGAGTGACTGAGATGTCTTCTGTTATTCTAAAGAGCCCTTTTCCAGCACAACCGATTTTATGCTAATCAGATGAATGACCCTTAGTGAATGTTTAGTTCCAAGGAAAGGTTGGCCACTCTAGAAAAACTAAGCACATGATTAGAGAATTAGATAACTTTCATTCCCAATCCCGGAGTTCAGAGGATGGGAGAGGTCTGGAAACCAAACTCTATCATGACCAATGATGTAATAATAAACTCCAAACTCTGAACACCCAAAGCTTGAAGAGTTTCCTGGTGGGAGAACACACTTATGTATCATGGTGGGTGACTCAACCTGACTCTATGGGGAAAGGGCATAGAAGCTCCACATCTGGGATCCCCCAGACCTTGCTCTGTGTGTGTCTGTTAGTTGGCTATTCCTGAGTTGTATTGTTTATCATAAAAATGTAACCATAAGTATATCACTTTCAGTGAGTTTTGTAAGTCATTCTAGACAATTATCAAACCTGAGATCATAGGAACCCCTAAATTTATAGCAGTTGGACAGAAGTATGGGTGATCCCCAAGACTTACAGCTAGCATCTGAAGTGGAGGTGATATTGTGGAGGACTTCTCCCCTGACCTGTGGGCTCTTCACTAACTTCAGATAGTGTCAGAATTGAAGCAAGACATCCAGCTGGTGTCAGTGAATTGATGTCAGAATAAGGTCCAATAAATGAAACTTCTATACATAAAGTAAAAAACTAGCCTTCTATGCAACTTTACTTTAAAAACCCACTAAAAGAGATATTTTAGCATGAAATACACCCTCAAAAAAAACAGAGCTGGGTGAAGAAGGTAATTCAGATCAATGACAAAGAGCAAAATTTGTTGGTAATTTTAATTAATTCTTGATGAATTAAAACACAAAGTCTGTGCTAAAGTTAGCTGTAACCAAAATTTTAGGTAATATTAAAGATGTAGGAATGCAGTTTTAAGTGGGTAAGCTAAATAATGTCCTTGCTTTGAATGGGAGGAAGGTAGAGATTTCAATTAATTTTAGATGTTTTTAGAAAAATATAGAAATAAGTATCTATACTCTCTAATCAATAAATCAAACCATCTATAGGAGATCTGTGAGAATAATCATTAAAACCATAGAAACTATGTGTATTTCTTCTTAAATGCAGGAAAATAGAGAACACTATCTTCAAGATGAGCAAGAAAAATAACATAAAATGTTTGCTAAATAAGTAACACAAAATAAGATTATATAAATTTTATGCTTCATTTATAACAATAAATGTAAACAGACTAAACCCAATGATCAAAGACAGAGATCATTACAATGTATTTTTCAAAAAGTCAGCTATTTACTGTGTAAGGAAATCATCAAAACAAAATCAGAAAGATTGTACATGAAGTGTGAGAAAAATATACACAAGGCAAATATTAATCAAAATTGAACTTATCAAGCAATGTTAATTTTAGATAAGATGGCACTAAAAGAATTAATGCAAAAAGTATTAATAAACAATAGCACAGCATAAAGTTGAGAGAAACAGTCCAATAAAACTCTATCACAAACTTTGCACCAAAACACATAAAAACATGTAAATGTGTAAAGCAATAAGTGGCAGATTTGTAAAGAGAAATGGTCAAGTCTATAATCATAGAAAGAAGGATTATACACTTTTCACAGGAATTGCTAGACAAAGAAAGAAAAAAGATATTAGTAGAGCTATAGGAGACTTGAAGAAAATTTACAAGTTTCATCCACTAGAGAAGAAGCAAAAGTGAGCAAGTGAAAGAGATCTAATAATAGTTCCAATAAATAGATATAAGAACATATAATTAGAATCACATACACACACAAGAACACATAGAACATTTACCCAAAAATGACCATGGATAGGATTACAGAGGAAATCCCAACAAATTACAAAGAATCAAATGATACGGGCTATAGTCCCTGACCACAGTATCATTCAAATTGGAGAGGGATGGTTAAGATAAGAAAACAAAAGCACTGACATGCATATAGACAATTTAAAATAAAACAGACTCTCCAAACCATGGCTTAGTGTTTAAAACTTTCTTTATTCTCTTTCCATTTCTTCTATGTGGTCATATGTGATAATAATGGATAAATATAGAGTTCTATGGAAGAAATTCATCTCAGTATCTTGGATTATTTTTAGAATTCAGTGTATAAAACCATGAAATAATTTTTCAAAGACCACTAACTGGTCATTTTTTATATGTTCTAGAACATAAAACAAATATTCTTATAATACAGAAAAATCATGAAATGATTTCAAAGGGATATATTGAAAAAATTATATACTGAAAGCATTAAGGAAAAAAGGACACACCAAATTCTCCATCAACATGTATGAGATATTGTCATGATGAAGTGCATTAGTATTTAGCTAGTAATGTCTGTAAATGTGTGACATATTAACTTCAGTGTGTCAACTAATTGAGGTCCAGTAGTATTTTCAGGTAAGAGAGTGGCCTTGTGCTATATATTTGTGTTACTGTAAAAACATCTTCCATCATAGTAGTAAATCTTTCACACAGATTTTCAGCCATAAGAAGAAAAAGAAGTTACTTCTGTTTTGCTGCTGAAGATACTTTGCTTTTTTTTTACACAAGCACACAAGCAGAAATGAGAACATTTCATCTCACATTAAAATAATTTTTTTTCTGAAAATGATTTTAACAAGCACCTTTTCAACTATAGAATAGTGTATTTTGCCAATATTTTCAGAGACTAATTGAATACTGCTATAATCAACTCAGAATATTATGAATACAAGGACTAGAGTTATTCCTACAACTACAGTAAGACATCAAACCACATTATTTCTAACAATTTTTTCAGGAAAAGATCCTCTCACTGTTCAGAGTCAACAATAATGAGGCTGTTCTGCTACAGCAGATTGAATCAGGAGGGGAAAACCCTCGCAGAGCACTGTTCTCTGAAATTGTGAGTTGGGTAAATGCAGCACCAGAGGGAGATTTCAATAACATGTGCTGGCTTTGTGGATTGTTTTGTGGCATGCCTATACAATACAATATTTAGTAGAGGAAATTCAGTCTTTCTATTCCTGCAAAAGATACACATTGTTTCTTATTTATGCAAACCTGGTATATACAGAGATTGAACGACTGAATACACTTCAAACTTAATTCTGTGCTTTAGATTCCATGATTACAAAAAAATATCTTTCCATTCTGGTGAAATCCAAAGAGGTTACTTCTAGTATCTCATTATGATTTCTGCGGCAGCTGGGTAGGTGTGAAAAGACAGAGTGAAAGAGCAGAAGTTGGCAGCTTTACACTGTCTCAGACCCTAGTTCTACAATAACTTAGCTTTTATGTTTCTATCTGTAGTGATTGGTTTAAATTTTTTAATTTAATATTTTATCAGAGCAGCATATGCAAATAGTTTTAAAAGTCCAAGGTTACGATAAGGCTTATCTAGAAAAAAGGAAGTCCCATGCCTTTCACACCTCCCTTCTCTCAATTCCCCAAATCAGTTTGAACATTTGGCAGCTTGCTTGGGATTTTATCCATACTTTTCTCATGCACATGTTACTTGTGTAATACTGTCTCTTTTTTTCCAATTTTATTGAAAAATAATTGACATACATCACTGTATCCATCTTCTCATATAGATAGAAGAAAAAGAAAGAAAAAAACAGATTCTCCTTGTGATGGGAACTCAGGGTTCACTCCCTTAAGAACTTTCCTGTATATCATACAACAAGGTTAGCTGTAGTCCTCATGTGCACTACATCCCTAGTACTTAAAACTGGAAGTTTGTACTTTTATTATTTACCACTCTGTGTTGCTATTTCTTGACCTTTGCATTCTTATGCATCTACTGACAATCTCTTTTTATTTTCTTATACCACTCTGCTCAATACATATTTCTTCTTGGGATCCCAATAGGCTACAGCACAAGTTTCGGTTAGATAAATACTCAATATTTACATCACTATAATTGTTTAATTTTGTTTGTTTGTTTTAGTTGCTTGCATCGGTTAGGAAGAGAGGTGGATGTTAATTTTTTAAAAAGTTTAAATTTTCTTGGAGTGTTGGCTCCCATACTGACCACATCAAGAGCATTAATCTAAGTATATTTTGTACGCATTTGTATAATCTCCACAATACAGAGATTCATAGTTCAACAATGGACCGGATAAATCTGATCACACATCAACACAAAACACTCACCCTATAAGTCCATATGGGATTCCTGTTTTGTTAAACTAAGCATTTTACCAACATGAAGAAGTCAAGCTTAAAGTCAGTCCAAGAATTTAAATTCCTTGGAGTAGGTGGGAGAAGAGATGGGAGGCACTGAAGCAAGATCATTTTAGGTCCATAGGACGTCCAGTGCCTCACTAAAAATACAGGTTTACAGGTTGTTGTAGGGAAATTCCTATGGAGCCAATATTGAAACAAAGTCATATCTAGCACATGCTAAGGTTGTAAATGCCTGAGAATTATGTGAGCCTTCTCAGTGATGACAATAGACTGTAATGTCTATTGATCAGGAAGCAGGACCGGGCCGATGAGTTCACCCAGACATCAGATTCTAAGACAATAGTAGTGAACTAAGAACTCAGGCTCTTCATAGAAACTGAAACAATCTTTCCCATGTGCCTAGCTGGGGTACTATTAAATTCTTTCTGCACCAACCATTTGTTTTGTCCCAGGCAAATATCATGAAACATGGCCAGAAAGTTCTTTGGTGTACCCTCTCTCCTGAGAGGGGTCCACATGGTATGGGGAGGGGCAGGCACTGAGGACCTGGCACCCTCCCTCCCTCCATCTATCAGGAAGTCCTCTGTAACTGTTAACTCTGTACTCCAGAGAGCTTTGGCTATGCCATTGAATTTGTAAATAGGGTAGATATTATATATTATTACCACTCAAATTTTCTTCCTAACCAATAGAGTCCCACAAGAATAGCTGCATAGAAGATGGTGCCACTGTTTTTGAACGGTTCACACCTTGTGAGCACCTCCGTTTTCACCTGGTGCACCTCCATGAAGTTAGGAAACCTTGCAGGAGGCACCATCAGACAACTCTACAGCTGCTGGGAGAATGGCTCCCAGGGAACTGTCTGGACCCCTTCATTTACAGTCATTACAGTGGACATTTCAGCAAGTCCACTTCTTTGGCTACACCTTTTTTACCATCAGTCATTGTAATAAACTTAAACATTCTTGATTACTTGCAAGTCTGTACTTACTAATAGTGAGTTATTTGAAGGTTAAGATAATGGTTTTATATATACATTATCACATTGAATACTTACATTTATTTGGGGTGTTACTAGATCCATTTCACAGATGGGGAAAGCAGTAAAGAGGGGTTAACCACATTCCTGGCTCATACAACTCATTAACTGTGATGCAAGGATTGAAACCCAGATCTATGGGATTTTAAGAGCGGTGCACTTGCTGCTTTTTAGAGAATGATAAATTTAGAAGTTCAGAGATAGAAGAGGTCATCAACTTGAAGGAGCCTTCCACAGCTTTCTAAATATCACAATTCGGCCAGTGCTCTAGTGTTTCCAGTTACTTAGCACCAACTATTTCACGTAGGGGCTCATTTCTTTGTTGCGATCCTTTAATATTTTAAAATTTCCACCTAATATTACATTTACATCTGCCCATTATAACGTAACCATTAGGCCTTGTTTTTCTCCACCAGAAAATAGATTTTTCTTTCCTGAATACTGTAATTTGCTTTTTGAACCTATGTGTTGGGCTTTATATTTAGCCCTTCTAAGTAATAATTAAAGCATTTTAAGATGACATACTTTGACATTTAGAAAGGAATTTGATATTAAACTTCATATTTTATTTCTTTTAAAAATTAAATAGAATTCTCATTTGCATATCTTTTCAAATAAAAACTGGAAACAGTTTTCAATAAAATTAGACTTTCTATTTTTCAGACTGAAAATCTTTCAGAATAATTTCCTATTCCATTAGGCTATGGAAAGAATGACTTTTGATATAGGAAACTATCATTAACAGTGTGAATTTTGGCATTGCTTCTAAAAATATTACACTATTTTTCCTTTATGCAATAAAATCCAAACTTACAGATAAAAAATTGTTTTGATTTCTAAAAACTGGTTGAACAATATTACAATATACTGCAATAATGATTCAGACTTTACGGCTGCACAGAATTTGTCTCAGTAGATGTTTCTTAAATAAAATACGTCTGTAGCTGAGATGTGTCCATTATGTTCTCGTACATAGTTTGGGGGTAAAATTATATAACCTGTCATGGAACTGAAACTGAGAAATTTCCCTCACTTCCTTCCTTGCTTCCTTTTTAACTTTCTTTCTTCCGTCTTTCCATTCCTCCGCCTCCTCCCCCCACCTTCCCCCTCCTCCCCTCCTCCCCATCTTCCTCCTCGGCCCCTCCTCCTTCTCTTCCTTTTTCTTCTCTTCATAGTTTAATTTGAGAGCTGGTCATCTCTCTTGCTCCACGTATTTTTCACTGCATGTGAATTAAGGAGAATGTGAGTATTGCCCTAAATTAAACAAGTACTTATTTAGGGATCATTAAACAAACCGAAACTAAATGACATCAGTCTTTCTGGTCACCCTCCATTTATCATTTATCCGTATAGCAGAAACTAGCTGAGTCAGTACGCTCAGAGTTGGCAGCTGCCAAACCTCTGTTTCTCCTTAAACTGAGCCCATAAGAATAAAGTCAGGCTGAGTGTACTGGCTGCATAATTTGAAGGCCCCTTAATGTAAAATATTGCTTTTCTTCTCTACAACTTAACATTACACAAAAGAACAAACCATGTTCCAGTTGTTTCACCACAGAAGTCGTTTTTTGAAGACTTGTCATTTTTACTTTATCCTATGGGTGAAATTTAATTGTCAACCATATTAGTATGGAATGTGAAATAAAATTTTTTTCCTGAGGTTAAGTTAGCTTCATATATATATAAACCATACACCCATACACAAATACCCACCTGTACACATATTTAATATAGACCAAATAAATAATTGAGTAAGCACATTTTCACCTTTTTTACAAGAAAATATACTTTTCCAATATTTATCAAGTACTGATTTCTTCAAATGTCCCATTTGCTAAATCTTTACAGGTGGTACTGGTAAGTACTAAGTGGCTAAAGTGAGAAGATAAAATATAATCTAATGGAAATCACTAAGAAAATGTAAACTATTATTTTCTGTATTATATCATACTGAACTCAGTTGATAATATTTTTAGGCTACCATCAGGAGACTGATGGACACGTGGTCAAGCCATACGTGTGTGCTAAGACCAGACTGACTTAATAAATAGCTACCAAGAGCCAGGCACAATACCTGGGGCACAGCTTAATCAGACATGGTCCCTGGGCATATTATGATCTGGTGAAGAAAACAGACTTAAACTGTGTAAGTTTTATAATAGAGGTTTAAACCAATGCAAGGGAGGAAAATTAATTACAGTGAGAGAAGAGACGATGTCAAAAAAAGGAAGAATTTGCATTTGAAAAATGGGTGTAGCTCCCAATCATCGACTGTAGATTGATAACAGATCAGATTTAGGTCATTACTCTGTCTATATGACAAACCACATCTACATTGTAACTAATGAAAAATAACTGTTAAAGATGATATTTAAGAGCAACTTTAAAAGAAAATTGTCAAAGTCAAAATTAAGTACCTTTTCCAGTATCTAGACTATCAGGTGGTAGAGTCTGCAGTTCTTGAGATTTTCCTCACTGCTTCATTTCATTAATTGTTAGGATGTTCCAAGAGGAACCACTCTCCCTCTTTGTCTTTGGCACTCATTTTAAAGACAACCCATTCTAGCTTTTGAGCTTCTCAACCTTTCTGCAATTAGACCTCTTGCTTCTTCTAGACTTTACATAGAGGCAGATGAATACAATCACAGCAGAAATTCAATGAAATTATATGACAAGTAGTTGCAAATTTCTAATCAACAGTTCTTCTCTTTGTTTTCCAAAAGCACAGAGGCATTTTCCTGGAACTGTTTTTGGGGGATTTTTTCTTTCTTTCTTTTCTGGTGCAGCATAGCCAAGGAGAAACATGCTTTGAAGAACTGTTTCTTTAAAACTTTTTAGAGTGTTTTCATATATAAATGGAATTATGTCATGAAAATTACCTTTTCCACAACCAAACCATACTGACTCAAGTTTAGTCATTTAGGTATATATGTATTTTAAAATATTAATTTTAGTACGAATCCATTTCAGCAAATTTTGGAGATGGAGAAAATAAAATAAATCACTCCTGCCTCATCCCCAGTACTACTGGTATTTTATCCTTTTACAGTTTTTCCAATATGTCTGATCATTATGGCCCTTCTATCACTCTGCCCCTCTTCGCAGTCTATCTACAGCATTGTAATATTGCATCTTGTTTTGTTTATGTGACATATCACAATATTGATCTTGGATTTTATAAAACATTAAAAATGATGGATTTTTATAGCTGTATGTGTTCACAGAGTGAATATATTATGATTTTTTAATGTTTTTTTACTAACTACTGTTGGATTTTTGAGGATATCCCAAGGTTGTTTTTTGTTGTTGTTTAATTGTAAACATATTTCGGTAAAATAAAAATCATTGTACAGATAACTTTGGTGAGATAGCTGAGTAAATGGCTATGAACTATTTTAAATCTCTTGATGACATAATATCAGAAAATTTTGAATTTTGAATTTCTCACATTTCTCTTTTCTCATCCTTTGTTTTCTGGTTAACTGGTTAAAAGGGATGCTTTTCACTAGAATGAAATGATCTTGCTTACTAGCTCTTGAATTTGTGATGTTATAGGTTCTCCTGGAAATTCTCAATTTCCTCATATAGAAATTTTTAATAATAGTATACCTTCTAAAATTTTTGTTTGAATAATATATATAGTCTTTTAATGCATTGCCTATTTAGTGAGCATTCAAATGATAGTTATGAGTATTAATTTGTTCCATGTCTTAAAATATTATAATGATGCTGAACTCATCTGAAATATTTGGAAGCCATTTGAATTTCCTACTGTTGTTTGCACATTCATGCCTGTTGTCTTATGGCTATGTGACAGTGCTAGCAATAGGCATTTTTGAAACAAAATATTCCAGATCCAGGCTCTGGGGCATCTTGGCCAGACGTTTCCCAATTTAGGCCTCTTTGGATCAATCTCTGCTTTTAAAGTCTCCACTGATGGACCATGGCCCCTTCAGTAATTTGTTTCACCTCTCAAAATTGGTGTTTACGTCATCATCATCATTTTTATTATTATTATTACTTTAATAAGGGAGGCATTTCACATTCTTCACAATGTTGCTTTGCCTGAAATTGGTCTAGTTACCTTTTGAGGTTAAAATCTACCTAGAATAAGGAAACGTTCCTTTATATGGTCCAGCGTAGTGTGCAGAAGCTTAATCCCAGGGCTCGCGGCCAGAGCTCTTGTCTGTTTACAAAGTGTTGCTTTGCCCGTTTCATCTTCTTTGTGTCTAAGTACCTGAAGGATCTTCTAGGAGGAGAGAGTCCTGGGAACAAGGCATCTTACCTTGCCAATACCATTTGGAAATTGTTTAACATTACCCCACAACCTTGTTTAGCTTTGGTGAATATGCTAATATATAAGTAGGGCACAGAGTTTAGAGGCAAATCCTGGTCTAAGGTAGGATTACCAGGAAATGGTATTGTAATATGTGGCATTTTTAGCCTTTGAAATTTAAATATAAGACACTGATGCCTAGTGCAAGGTTGGTTAATTCAGCCTGTCCCGTCTTTTTCTGGTTTTGAACCACTAATGGAGTTTCCATCTCTCATGACTGAGTGGCTTGTTTCAAAGAAGCTCCTGGAAGTACCCCAACTTTTGCCCAACCTCCAGCTGATTCTAGGAAAACTGCTAATCTGATTCATCCAATTCTAGGATATTGAGTAGAGTATATTTTCTAGAAGACTCATGTTTTGCATTAACCATTTAGGAACATGTGACTCATCCTCTGTCTTCTGTCTGCAGCAGTGGGAGCTGACTCATGACTGGCTGTCTTCCAAACTGGAGTTCAAGATTTCAGATCCGCGAATTCCAGAACCGAAGCCTCAGCAGGAACCACTGCGGCATAAATTCTAAGGGCTGCTGTGGTTCCCATGATTTTCAGGGGCATCCAAGGGCACAGAAGTCTCGAGCACCATCTTCAGTATGCACTATTCTGGGCTTTGGCTGTCTGTAGTGCAAACGTGGGATGATTCTCTCACACTTTGGAAAAAAAAACTGTTTCTTGGGCTGCTTAAATTCTAGAACTATCGTGAATGATTGTCTCTCCAGGTGCCTTCATGAGGGACAGATGAGACAGGGCCCATGAGAGACGGCTAGCCACTTGTATCTGGGTTCTTTTTGCTACCTACAAGCTTAGAAAGGATTTCTCTTTTCAAAATTAATGTTCGAGTTACTTATTTTTCTGTGGCTTAACTAAACCTGTAATTTACCATTTAAATATTGATATAATTGTGAAATTGCCTACCTGTACCCCAGTCAGCCTTAGCTCCAGGCATACAAAGCAGCTTTTACATCAATCAGCTCTAATAAACTGTTTATTAAGCTTAGCATGGTAATGGCAATAAAACTTTGTCCTCCTAAAATTTTGTCTTATCAGTAAACATGGAAGGACACATTCAATTCCTCTGCCTTCTAGGGAAATACAATATAAAGGTAACCATATGAGTTTATTTTTTAAAAGACTCAATTCTCCATACCTAACACAGCTGGCCAAAGTTATGAAGTAGAGCATTGTGAGATCTAAATGTAAGTCACCAAATCCACTAGGATCTAGATCAGGGGAC
Source organism: Smutsia gigantea (assembly GCA_032199065.1). Lineage (NCBI taxonomy): Eukaryota > Metazoa > Chordata > Mammalia > Pholidota > Manidae > Smutsia > Smutsia gigantea. The sequence continues at coordinate 6,201 of JAVSCE010000887.1, read as the reverse complement.
TGCAAACATCAGGCCCCTGGACAAATCTGTCCTACTTGTGTTGCTTGTTCTTATCAATAAAGATTTATTGGAACAAAGCTACATCCATCATTTTACTACCTACTTTCCATGGCTGCTTTCACACCTCAGTGACAGAACGAAGTAATCGCCACGCAGATAGTATGGTTAGTAAAGCTGAGAATATTTGTTGTCTAGCCATTTAAGAAAAAATTTTCCAACCCGCAATCTAAATGAACAACTCTTAATTCCAAGGACTAGCAATGTGGATAAATAGAAACCTGGAGGTTTTATTGGATGATACTGGTAAAACAAAGAGATAAGTAGAAGAAAACTGAAAAAAAAAACCGGAAAAGGAAAAAGAAAACGGAAAAGGAAAAAAAAATGATTGAACGATAGTAAGAGAAATGAGAGCAAGGAAATTGAAACGGAAAAAAAGGGAAAGAATCACATCTTAGCTGTTGGCTGTGCAGTATCTCTGCTCAATCAAGTCAATAGAAACAAAGGTTTCTAGAAGTTACCTGTTTTTTAGTTTAACCAATGAACATGTTATGTGGTAATACATTTTTCAGAGACTTTTGAAAGGAAAGAGGTGTTAATGACCACTGAATAATGTTTAATTGCATATTCTCCAAGCTATAGCAGTTTGCTGTTTGATTAATCTGGGCGGGAAAAACATTTTAAAGGCTGCTACTAGTAGTTTCTTATTCTAGTCAGCTCATCTGAGGATCAGATTTCTTACATTTAAAAAATAGTAAATTAAACAGTAATCATTGCCAGCACAACATGTTCCCGCATAAAATGCTAGACTCTTATCAGTTCTTAGGAACAATTTTAAAATTGGGTTAAGAATCTGACATAACCTTTTAGCAGCTCCAAATAGTACAGGCTTAATTTGGGCTAACAAGATAAAATTCTTTTTTTAGCTGAACATTGATTCTCAGTTCAGTTTTGTTCTTAGGGAAAAGGTAAACACTTTGAATATATTACAGACAATACTTAAGTTAATGTAAACAAAAATAGGCTTTGAGTAAGAAGTATAGTGAGGTGGTATCACCCGGAGACACATTTTTTAGTGGGTAAATATTCCTGAAATGTAACTTCGTTAGGGTTCACACTGTTATTTTAACAATCATTTCTATAATAACTTAGGGGAGGATAGTGAAAATAGGAAGACAGACAAGTTCAAAGTTTGTTCCTATCACTTACTAGTCATTTGACTTTGGGTGAGCCATTGTGTATTTCCTCATGAGTAAAACCAAATACAACATGTGCTGTTTCATAAGGATTATAGATGAGATTAAGTAAAAATTGCATAAAAGCATTTATCATAGAACTTTGTATAGAGTAAATAATAATAGATCATGTATAATTACTTTTATTACTTTTTTAAACATCATCTACTGCTCTGTGATTATAAACCGAACAAATAAATTTGCTTTTTTTTGTAAAGCATCAGAGAGAATCAGACAATTTTGAATTATTTCCTTCTGGTTGTTGCCAGGCAGCTGTGTCTGGGGAGGTCTCTCCCTGTGCACTAGGTGAAACCTCAGCCTGGATGGCGGATGGTTCTTGACTCTGAATTAAGAATTCTCAAGCATGTCAGAAGAGTGTAGGTAAGGAAGGCATTCATTAGAGCGAGAGTAGAAATGAATGGCTGTGGCTTTGCACGCAGCTGAGAGCAGGAAAATGCAGAGGTGCAGAGGGAAAGTTTGCTAAACATTTTCTTGGTATAGGGCAGATTCCCTTGCCATCTCTTAAAGCCAGCGTCACTTGGTGTCCCGTGTCCACTTGGATCTGCACTGCATGGGACTAGCCCCTGCCACCCCAGGATTTGGGGAGCCATGGAGCACAGGATGCAGTAAGATTATCTTCTGAGAACTTCCCAAAGAAGGGAGGTTTTCAGGCAGGCTACTGCAGCTGCAGCCTCTTGCTACTTATCAGGAGTAAAGTGGAGACTAAGTGAAGACTTGGAAATAAAATGAAATAGCAAAAAAAAAAAAAAAAACAAAACGAAGATGCTTACTACAGAAAAGCGCAGAGAGACAAAACGCAATTAAGTTAAGCAGTAAGAAGTGAGAAAACTGTTTAAAATTACTCACTTAAAAGTGCGACACCCTCAGAGAGGAGGTGCACTAAAAGGTTGGGGGTTCTCTCTTTTAAGGATTTTTCAAAAAGCCAGTGGGTATAGGCTTGTAAAATGGTCTCAAAATGCTTATCACTGGTAAGGGCCATTAAGTCTCTTCTATTATCAGTCCTCCAGGTACTTCTGCAAAATTAGCTTAACACAAGAAATTGGTCAGTTCCTCTCCAGGATAGCAGTTTCCCTCCGGGAACATACCAATCAAGACGGCCTGCCCTGCCCCCAAAGTGCGCTGAGTTATTGTCTATTTGCTATATAACAAGAGAGATTCCATCTTAAGGTTAAGATTCCATTTTAAAAACCAGAAGGTAAGATTCCTAACACATTCTATAGTAACTGTTTATATCTCGGCGTTTTTCATCATAGGCAGGAAAAGGCAACCAAGATGCTTGCCCCAGGTCCCTGCCCTGCATCATGGTGATGGTAAAATGGGATGGGTTGCTTATATACATTTGACTTTGTAAAATTCCACACATGCAGTTTTTTTTTCTGTGTCTAGCTAACTTAGCAACTTATACTCCAGATTCATCCATGTTGTTGTAAATGGCAGTATCTCCTTTCTTAAGGCTGAATAATATTCATATATAACATCTCACAATATTTTTATCCATTCATTTGTTGACAGATACTGTGGGGAAGTTGGGGTTCCTATGGCCAGGATCCTCACTGAACTTAAACCACCTGATGATGTAACTGGCCTGTTGTTAGGCTACTGCTGCCACACCTTTAGGCAATAAGCTATTATTGTGCTATAGCGAGAGCTCAGCCCAGTGCTCTGGGCGGAGGCAGAGACGTTAGTGCTTGACCTACCACCGGGAGAACAAGCCAGGTAATAAACCCTTTCACCCCAAAGAACATTTTGCTGTCAATTTCTTTGGTCACATTGAATCCATAGCGAACTTGCCTGGGGCTGAAACCCATTGGCAAGACAGATACTTAGCTTTTTTTCTGTTGCTTGGCTACTGTGAATAATGCTGCAGTGAACATAGCGTGCCAATATGTCTTCAAGGTACTGATTTATTTTGGGCATCTAAAAGAATTGCTGGATCATATGGTAGTTCTAATTTTAGTTTTTTTTTAATTTCATACTGTTTCTATAAATGTTGTGCCAATTTACATTCTCACCAATAGGGTGCAAGGGTTCCAGTTTTTCCATACACTTGCTAGCACATGGTATCTTATTTTTTTGGTAATAGCCATTCTTAAAGGTCTGAAGTGGTATCTGATTGTAGTTTTGATTTGCATTTCCCTGATGATTAGTGATGTTTAGTACATTTTCATATACCTGACATGTTGGCCATTTGTATGTCTTTTTTGGAAATAAGTCTATTCAGGTTATTTGCCTATTAGCCAATAAACAAAAGCAACAAAGAAACAAAGAAATAAATAATCTTCTTTGGAGATTAATTGCTTCTAAAAATATTTTGGTGATGCTTGAGTCCTTTTGGGTGCTACTGCACTATTGATTCTTCTGAAAAATATTGGTTAATATTCCTTCCTCTTGTTAGTTGAAAAGAAACCAGAAAACACTATTTTACCTTTAGGGCTACCTGTTTAGAATATCTATTTTAGCTAAAAATCACCTCAAATATTTACACAATTTAAATAGTACTAAAATGTTATACATATTGAAGTTTTAAGGAGAGTCAGATTAAGAACTAATTATCTCAGAAATATTTATATAGCAAGCTCTTTCCTAGAACTTCTTCTTAGGAATAATATTTTTGATAGAAAGATTTGGGAGAAAGTATTACAAAGAAAAATACAATCTATGTAATATATGAAAATTAATGTATGAACCTAGAGCATTATAAAAGTTAATTGTTAATTCACAAAATGTGTTTAGTAAAATTAAGGCAGGTTTTTTCACTGTAAAATTATTATAACACTAAAATTAATTGATAGACTTTGTAGGAGTTCTACTAAGTGAGTTTTAGTATCAAACAGAAAACAAAAACTAGAATCAATAATATGGATTAATACTAACATTTGGTGCAAATGTGATTAGGAAGATTATTCTGTTGGTAATCTTTATTATCACATTTTCCCCCCAAATATTGAAAGACACAGAGATGTCAGATACAAATAACTAAGTGATAGGAGAACAAAAAAAATCACTTAAAACATAAATATCTGATTTTATTTTCTGAGTTTTAATTCTAGCATTGAACACTTTCAGGTTTTTATTCTATTGTAGAATGTTTGAATACATTTTTAAGTCACCCTACTGATGATTACATTGACAATATCTTTAGATAGCTTATTCTAGAGAAAATTTTTATTTGCCAATTTGTTTTTATTGATTTATAATTGACATATAATATTTATTAGTTTGGGGCATACAACATAATGATTCAATATTTTTATACATTATGAAATGATCACCTAAATAGGTCTAGTTATCATCAATCACTACACAAGGTTATTATAATATTGTTGACTGTATTCCCTATCTTGTACATTATATCCTTCTGACTTACTTATTTTATAACTGGAAGTTTATACGCCTTAATCCCCTTCACCTCTTTTGCCCATCCCCCCGTCCTCTCCCTCTTGCCACCACCAGAATTATTCTCCATATCTATGAGTCAGCTTGTTTTGTTTTGTTTTTTAGATTCCATGTGTAAGTGAAATTATTTGTCTTTCTCTATCTGACTTATATCAGTTAGCATATAATACCCTCTAAGTCATCCATGTTGTCACAAATGGCAATATTTAATTTTTTAATGGCTGAGTAATATTCCACTGTGTGTATATACATATACATATATATATATATGTATCACATCTTCTATGTCGAATCATCTGCCAATGGATTCTTCCATATCTTGACTATTGTAAATAATGTTACAATGAACATAGGAGTACATATATTTTTTAATTATTTTTGTTTTCTTTGGATAATACCTAGAAGTTCAATTACTAGATCGTATGGTAGTTCTATTTTTAATTTTTGAGGAAACTGCATATGGTTTTCCATATTGGTTACACCAATTACTTTCCCACCTACAGTACACAAGGGCTCCCTTTTCTCCTCATTCTTGCCAACACTTGTTAATTCTTAACATCATGTATCTTTTTGATAATAATCATTCTGACAGGTGTGAGGTGCTATCTCATTGTGGTTTGTGATTTGCCAGGGATCACATTGAGTCCATAGATTGCTTGGGTAGTATGGACATTTTAACAGTATTAATCCTTCCAATCCATGAGTACTTTATATCTTTCTATATATTTGTGTTATATTCAGTTTCTTTCATAATGCCTTATAGTTTTCAGAGTACAGGTCTTTCATCTTGGCTACACTTATTCCTAGGCATTTCATTCTTTTTGATGCAATAGTAAATTGGATTATTTTCTTAATTACCCTTTTTGATAGCTCATTAGTGTATAGAAAGGAAAATGATTTCTGTGTGTTAATTTTGTATCCAGCAACCCTACTAAATTCATTTATTAGCTCCAATAATTTTCTGATGGAGTCTTTAGGGTTTTCTGTATATAGTATCATGTCATATACAAATAGTGAAGTTTTACTTCTGCCTTTCCAAGTAGGATGGTTTTATTTCTTTTCCTTGCCTAATTGCTATGATTAGGACTTCCAATACTATGTTGAATAAAAGTCCATGGAGGTGTGACTTTGGAATAAATAAGGTGATGAATTTCAGAATACAGCAACTGGGGCCACCAGTCAATTATGCAGTTGGAGATCTGAGAGGCATATTGTGACCATTATAGGGGAGGTCTTAAAACCCTGATAATATAATTTTATTTCTAATTTATCTTTTGAAAGCTCTTATTTTAAAATTTAAAACCAAAAAAATCCTTATGTATACTTACACATATTTTAGAAAATTACCAAAGGTATGCATTTAAGTTAATAATCACCTTGGAAAAATAATACATTGCTATATATACAGTATTTTCATAATTGTTAGTTATGTTAAGATGTGCCTTAATCAAAGCCAAAATACTAGCAGCTTAAGCATTATAAATTTATTTCTCTCTCAACTAAAAGTCCAGTGTTGACAGAATTACTTTACTCCATGAAGCCATTGGTCTCC